>JBCNJP010000003.1:64072066-64176879 GCA_039602395.1 Deinandra increscens subsp. villosa
CGAGTCTTAGTGCACCTGTGGGTAGGAATGGCAGTTTGCAAGGCTGTAACTTCTACCGACCTTACACTAAACCTCGATTACTTCTAACATACAAATTTTCAGCCTAGATCACAAATTGGTTCATGCAATACTTAGAGGTCCAACTAGGTTCAAGCTTAGGGGCTCTAAGAACGCCTAATTTTGCTGGAACCTTTGGCTCTGATACCAACCTGTCACACCCCCCTCCGCCGCCCCCTGCTAGGTGCGGGGGAGGGTGTGGGACCGGCTGTCCGCATCAGTTCCCGAGGTACCAACTAAACAACAACACACAAGCATACATAACGGACATCCAGTCCTCACAGTGAAACCCTAGGCCGACTCTAAATGAGGATGCACAGAGCACCTCTTAGCCGACCTGATAGAATCGATAACCACCGGATATGGCCCAGGACAAAACAAACAAGAGATACATTATTACAAGGGAAACATAGTCATAACAGGTCTTCAGAAACAAACATCATTCGTTTATTATACAGAGCCCTATCCATAGTGACAACAACCATCAGAATATTCCAAGTTCAGATTAGGTCCACACCTACACTTGCTTACCTGCAACATAAGTCAATCACAAAGTCAACAACATACGTTGTTGGTGAGTCGTAACTACCATCATCACATTAACAGTTTTCAACACATACAGATTATGAATTTATCATGCCGCACCCAAGGTCAACACTCAGATACTCTACGGGCACGTTGCGCGTAGCCATACGCCCTCTACGAGTAGTTTTTAAGTTCAACATATAAGTACATATTCCCCCTAGTAAATTAATACTAGAGGATCCGGGTGAATATGGATCGTTCAACTATATCGACCGCTATAATCCCTTATATGTCTAGTGGTCTCAACCTTAATGACCAGAAAGTCTCTAATGACCCTTACAGGGCATTCTGACTCACAGTGTTCGACAAGATAAGCATAACAGATATAACAGATACTTTAGAGCAACCATGTGATCTCAAATAGTTAACTAATGAAGGAAGTCAGAGGACTCACACCAATGAAGTCAGAAACAGAGTTCAGTAAAGGTTGCAATCCAAGATTCACTAGAATATCCTATCTTCGGTTTCTAGCAACCTATCAGAATTATCATGTATATCCAAGTCATATACAATGCTAACATGTCCATAAACCATCTTAGGTTCAAAGTATCACTAATTACAGTCATTAGATCAACCGGTTTAGTTTTTGGTTCATCTAAAAATCGACAAAACATTCTGTCATTTTCCTTCATAGGCGTACCGCCTGGAAATTTACATTTCTGGGCGGTACGCGTCAAATGGCAATCCGAGTTCCTGATTTCAAATCCGGGCGTACCGCCCTGATCCATATACTTTTGGGCGGTACGCTGTAATTTGTTGATTCTGGCTCCTGTTTTATTTTTCTGGGCGTACCGCTCTGCATGCAGAGATTTTGGGCGGTACGCCCCTGTCTGGCCCGACTATTTTGTCTTTTAGTGCCATTTTTACATTTTGTCGTTTTTGGGCCAGAGTCATTTGGGGAATCCATAGTATACCATATTGGAGTTGTTCAGCAGTTTGTTTGTGGTCTATAGTCCTAATCAAAACATAACCCCAACTTTCCGAGCTTTCCATTTATGGTAAATTTCATCAATTCAACTCCCGATTCATACAAATATCATTTGGGACAAAACTCTTGTGACTCAATAACTTATTTCCACATTAGGATCACTGATCAAGTCTGGGTTTGTTCATCCATTCATTAAATGTTTCCAATTATAGGAAAAATTAACATGCATGCTTAGAAGGGTTGTACCTTATGGAGGAATTCTTGTACAACCGAGCTTTTCTGATTTCCTTGTTCTCTCAAGTCCCCAATTCAACTTCCAGGAGCAAATCCCTGATTGCATGCATGATCCATAACCATTTTGTGAGGGTATGATCTTAAAGAAACCCTAATTAACTTTCTTAAGCAAAAATCAAGACATCCTTACCTTGATTAACCTTGAATTTGGTTTCCACACACCTTGATCATCCCAATATGCATAACCACAGTTGCATTCATGAGTGTTAAGACTTTGAGTGGAGGTTTCTTCAAGTAAACATGTGATTAATGATGAAGATGGTTGAAGGAATACTTACCCTTGATGATCTCCTTTTCCTTTAGCTCAAAGGGCTTGGATTCTGTGGGAACAGAGGTCTGGAGCAGTAATGGAGGGTTCTGGCCGAGTGTGATCAGAAATCACAAGTGTACAATAGATATAAAGGCCAAAATCCTTGTTTTTAACGAACTGGAATCGAGGCGTACCGCCCCAAAATGTCCCATTTGGGGCGTACCGCCCGGATTTTGAGGTAGCGGGTATGCGGGGATCCGATGGGTTCCGCAACCCGACCCGTTTACCAAGCGGGTCGCGTACCGCCTAGGATTTCCTAATCCTAGGCGTACCGCCTCAAATTGTGATTCAGAAATTTTTGAATATTTCTCATTTGAAAATTCCAGCTCGGATCATGTTTTAGGTACAAAGGTTACATTCTCTCCCCCTTAAAGGAATTCCGTCCTGGAATTCGTTAGGCACTAATTGAATAGTTGGGGGTATTTTCTCTTCATGTCTACTTCGGATTCCCACGTATATTCGGGACCGCGTCTAGCATCCCACTTGACTTTCACCATTGGAATCCTTTTCTTACGTAGCTTCTTTGTGATCCGTTCCATTATTTCAATGGGCTGTTCTGTGTAGTTCAACTTTTTATCAATTTTGATTTCTTTTAACGGAACCGCAAGAGCTTCATCTACCATACATTTCCGTAAGTTCGATACGTGAAACACGTGGTGGACTCCGCTAAGCTCTTCAGGTAATTCTAACTGATAAGCCACTTCTCCGAATCTTGATATTATCTTGAAAGGTCCGATATATCGTGGACTTAATTTTCCTCTTTTGCCAAAACGAATTATACCCTTCCAAGGTGATATTTTCAACATCACCATGTCTCCCTCTACAAACTCAAGTGGTCTCCTACGCTGATCTGCGTAACTCTTTTGTCGGTCCTGACCGGTTTTAAGCCTTTTACGGATCTCCCTAATCTTTTCTGTAGTTTCCATGATCAGCTCAGGTCCTGTAAGTTGGCCCTCTCCCACTTCAGAGCAGCACACTGGTGTTCGGCATTTTCTACCATATAATGCCTCAAACGGAGCCATTTGAATACTGGTATGGTAGCTATTATTATATGAAAACTCGACTAGTGGAAGATGGTCATCCCAACTTCCTCCAAATTCGATAACACAAGATCTTAGCATATCTTCTAGGGTTTGAATCGTTCTCTCACTCTGTCCATCCATTTGGGGATGATAGGCTGTACTAAATTTTAATTTGGTCCCCATTGCTTCTTGAAAACTTCGCCAAAAGTGAGAGGTGAATCTGCTATCTCTACATAGGCGGCAATTGCCTTTTTCATTCCTGGCCACCAATAATTAGCCCTCAAATTCTGATACATTTTGTCGCCTCTTGGATGAAGCATGTACTTAGACTTGTGAGCTTCTCGAAGGATTACATCACGTAGACCTCCTTCCTTAGGCACCCATATGCGTTTGCCTAGTCTAAGGATGCCCTCCGTTTCTTTTGTCAATTTTCTTACAACAGTCATCATCTCGTCCCACTCGACGTTGGAGTCAGCCATCTGTTTCTTTTGTGCTTCAATGATTTCTCCAATTAAATCCACACTTACGTCTAATCTCAAGGCTCGAACTCTCAATGGATTAACTCTTTCCTTCCTGCTTAATGCATCTGCCACTACATTGGCCTTGCCTGGGTGGTATTTGATCTCGCAATCATAGTCACTCAGCACTTCCATCCAGCGTCGTTGTCGCATATTTAACTCTTTTTGACTGAACAGATGCTGTAAACTTTTATGATCGGAGTATACCACAAATTTGGCTCCATATAGGTAGTGTCTCCAAATTTTAAGAGCAAAGACTATTGCTCCTAACTCCAAGTCGTGAGTGGTGTAATTCTTTTCATGCTTTTTGAGTTGTCTGGATGCATATGCGATTACTTTATCTTTCTGCATCAGAACACATCCGAGTCCATTGAAACAGTATACCACAAAGTATTCGGTACCTTCTGCTAATGAAAGTATAGGAGCAGAGCTCAACTTCTGTTTAAGCAACTCAAAAGCGTTGGTGTGCTTCGGATTCCAATCAAACTTCACAATTTTCTGAGTAAGGGAAGTCTATGGTGTGGCTATCTTTGAGAAATCTTGAATAAATCTTCGATAATAACCAGCTAGTCCTAAGAAACGCCGAATTTCGGTAGGACTCTTTGGTTGCTCCCACTTTGCAATAGCTTCCACTTTTGCTAGGTCTACTTGAATTCCGGTTTTGCAACAATGTGACCCAGAAATTGCACCTCTCTTAACCAAAAGTCACATTTGGAAAATTTTGCATAAAGTTTCTCGGATCGCAATAATTCTAATATCGTTCTCAGATGTTCACCATGTTCTTCTCGGGTGCGAGATTAAATCAGAATGTCATCGATAAACACAATCACAAACTTGTCGAGGTATGGTTTGCACACCCGGTTCATTAAATCCATGAATATTGCTGGCGCATTAGTTAATCCAAAAGGCATAACCGTAAATTCATAATGGCCATATCTTGTTCTAAATGCCGTTCTCGGAACGTCTTCTTCGCGAACTCTAACTTGATGATATCCGGATCTCAAATCGATCTTGGAGAAATAACTGGCTCCTTGCAATTGATCAAACAAGTCATCAATTCTAGGCAAAGGGTATTTATTTTTGATAGTTACACGATTTAGGTCACGATAATCAATGCACATCCGCATCGTGCCATCCTTCTTTTTCACAAAAAGAACCGGCGCTCCCTAAGGTGAAGAGCTGGGCTTAATGAAACCTTTATCGAGAAGTTCCTGAAGTTGACTCCTTAATTCTTGCATTTCTGAAGGTGCGAGTCGGTACGGTGCTTTTGCTATCGGAGATGTTCCCGGTTCAAGCTCGATTTGAAACTCCACTTGTCGTTTTGGAGGCAATCCTGGTAGTTCATCTGGAAACACATCAGGATATTCTGAGACTATGGGTACCTCTTCCAATTTCTTTTCTCGAGGTGCCTCAACCAGATTTGCTAGATATGCTTGATCACCCTTGCGAATACACTTTCCCACTTTCAATCTGGAGATTATCCTCATTGGTTTTGTTTTCCTATCTCCAATGATTGTGTGAATCTTATCATCTGCAGACTTCAACTCCAAAACTTTTTCGGCACAACGAATATTTGCTTGATATCGCGTGAGCCAATCCATTCCGAGCACGATGTCGAATTCACTTAGATCCATGGGTAGGAGTTCTAAATTGAAAGTGGTGTTCTCATGCTCTAAACGACAGTCCTTAACTACTTTGGAGATATTAATCTTTTGGCCATTAGCAGTTTCTACAACATAGGGTATATTTAACTTATGTGCCGCATATTTTAGTCTAGGTACACAAGTAGAGGATATAAAACTTCTATTGGCACCAGAATCAAATAGAATGCTAACAATCATGTTATTAACTGAAAACATACCGGAGATCACGTCGTCATTCACACGTGCCTCTTCGGCTGTCATGATATAGAGTCGGGGTTTACCTTTCGAAGTTCCAGTGCCTTTGTTCTTATCATCTTTTCCGTTCTTCCTTTGCGGACATTCCAAGCATTAATGTTATTCTCTTTGCAGTAGAAGCAGACCACTGGTGCTCTGCACTGCTGATGCGTGTGCCCCGCCTTTCCACAATTTTTACAATTATCTGCCGGTGGTCTCCTGAAATCCCTGTCACCATTTCTTCTTCCTTGGTCATTTCTTCGAAATTTACCTCGCCTATTATCTCGCCCTCTGTCACTGAACTTTCTCTTGTTCCCAGAAGTATCCATTTTAATTCCCACTATTCTGATCCATTCATATGCTAAGGTACCCGTTAAGCTTATAGCAGATGCTAAGGTACTAGGGCATGCTGATCTTACATCCGCCCTTATTTCGGGGCTTAATCCCCATACAAACCTCCTGAATTTGGAAGTCTCTGTTTCTGCCATGTGGGGTACCAAATTCAGCAACTCATTAAATTTATTGATGTAAGTCATGTAGTCAGCTCCATTCATTCTTAGGTTAATAAATTCATTCTCTAGTCTTTCTGCTTCATTCTCTGGAATGAATTTTTCCATAACCATTGCGCGAAAAGCTTTCCAACTCATACGATAAGCATTCTTTTTCCCAAGTCGACTTAACTCCACTTTCCACCAATTCAATGCTGCTCCCTTGAAGGATTGGGATGTAAATTTGACCATATCCTTAGTAGCACAATCACTGATGTCTAAGGCAGCTTCAGTTTCTTCTAACCAATTTAAGGCATCAGTAGCCCCCTTATCTCCTTTGAATATACTGGGTTTACAGGCCATGTATGCCTTATAAGAACATCCTCTCTTCTCCTCCTTTTCTGATTTACGTTCTTTGCTCCTTGATCTCTTTCTGGCGCCCTTCGGACGGCTTTCACGATCATGGCTGCGACTCTGACGAGTCCTACTCTTACTGTGAGCTGATGAGTCAGTTCGAGACTCAACCGTTCGTGACCGAGACCTTGCAGTCCCCTTAGATCCGGAGTTGGCAGTTTTGCTTCTTGGCGATTCGCTGGATCTCTCTGAACCCACATGCGTTTTTCCTTGCCTTTTCTCCTTAGCAACCAACGAAGGCAACGCCTTTGAAATTCCCTGAGCTATAAGCTCCTGGAGTCTCTCTTCCTGCTCCCTTTGTCTCAGTTGTTCAGACGTGAGAGGTTTCCCTCATTTTACTGTGAACGGAGTGATCATCACGATAATCTTCCTCATCATAATCATCTTGACGAGTTTTACTCGTTCCCGCTTTCGACATTTTGCTGAAAGCAATACCAGATTGACAGATTAACATACATTGGACTTAGTTGACAGGTATTTGTAATCAGAGTTTATATTCCTTTGCACATTCTAGTGCCATAAGGAACGTGTTCATAACAGTGTTGTTGCACTATTTTGGGCTTTCTGGATCACCTTCTTGTGGTTACCGACATAATTTACCATGTTATGACTATGATCAGAGTGAAATCACATACACACAAGTCCTTAGGGGTGGTCTAATGAACCAAACCTCCAAAAGAAATCACTATGTATCCTGACTTAACATTCCTATAATACTCAAGTGTTATAGATAATGACAAACAAACATTTATTCCATAACAATAACACAGTCGACTTAGCGGTTCAACCGCTTTACAACACAAAGCACACACATTCAAACCATACTCAAACAAAGTTTCACAGAAGGACATACAATACATAACATACTTATTTTTATTAGACACGACACACGAGATTTCCATCATCACGGTTCACACTAGTTTCCATGCTTCTAATCCTTGCGTCTTCCAAACGACGTCAGATGCTTGATGTGGGATGACACCTTCTTAGCTTCTTCTGCCATTTTCTTTTCCTTCTTCAACTGTTTCTCTAGTCTTTTGGCTAAAGCCTTATTTTCTTCTCTGAGAGCGTTGATTACCAGGGAGTTAGGTCCTGAATGATCCGCATATGGGGTTGGGGCAAAAACTGGGTCTGGTCCTGATAAAGATGATCTTGGTAGATCCTGATATGATCCATACGGAGCATATTGGTAGGCAGAAGGTGGAAAAGGCATGTAGGACTGCTGCATAGGTGGAGAAGTCGAGTACTGATATGGTTGTGGCGGATAAAACGATGGTTATGGTGGGTAATACGGCATACCCGTGGCATAAGGTTCCTGAATAGGAGTTGGATACATGATAGGCTGCTGATAGATGGATTGCTGCTGAAATCCAGGTGACTGCTGAAATGAAGAACTCTGATGGTAGGCAGGTGGCTGCTGATATGCAGATGGTGGTTGACTGTTAGACCTTAGTAACTGGGGGAAACTGTAACGTTCTGACACGGGTTGGCTGCTCTGGCCCTGCATCATTGCAGCTACATACGGGTCTCTAACATTATTTGCCAAAGCTGTGATAGGATCCTGTATTGGAACATCCACAAAGTTCCCCATTTGAGGAAAAGTTGCGATGAGATCGTGTTGCATAGGAATCGATTCCTCGGGTCCTTCTTTAACATCTGTCGCATAAGCAGGGGAGGCATACACATGCTGGGAGTGATGTTCTGAGTGGTAGCTTACCGTGTGACCTGCCGATACTGCAATTACTACCTGTGGAATGGTCTCGTCAGCATCTTCTTCAGGTTCCTCCTCGGGGTCTTCTTGGTCTGTCTCTACATCGCGAGCATTCCATTCTGATGGTGCAATGTGAATGGTATGACTTGGACGCACCGACATCCTGGGTTTGGTACTCCTTTTCTTAGGAGGCTTCAGTACGTCAATAGTCGACGCTGCTGGTGAGGGAGTCTTCTTTTGAGTAGGCGCGGTAAAGTACCCTGAAAAGTCAGGACTCATCGGTGGTATGGGTTGACTTGGTCCACCTTCCTCTTTCTTGTTTCTGCTACTTTTGTTGCTTCCACTGTTCTTGCTGCCGGATTTTGAAGATTTTGCAAAGTTCCACATCTTTCACGGAGGTGTCTGTGAATATAATTTTAATATACAGTAGAATATATATATATTTACACAAATATTTCGTGCACTCCTAGATTTTCATCAACTTATTTCATACTAACTTTTACCCATTGAATTCGCTAGTGTACACATAAAATAACCATCGGTATCCACGTGTCTATTAGACTCGTCATATCATGAGCTACCTGTGGGTAATAATGACAGCGTGCACTTTCTGCAATTATTACCGACCTTACATCATGCTATGAGTAATCTAATATACCCGTTTCAACTTAGGTAAACACTTATTGCGGAAGACCATTAGCATCAATGTGTCTGTTAGGGTTCACCGAGTCTTAGTGCACCTGTGGGTAGGAATGGCAGTTTGCAAGGCTGTAACTTCTACCGACCTTACACTAAACCTCGATTACTTCTAACATACAAATTTTCAGCCTAGATCACAAATTGGTTCATGCAATACTTAGAGGTCCAACTAGGTTCAAGCTTAGGGGCTCTAAGAACGCCTAATTTTGCTGGAACCTTTGGCTCTGATACCAACCTGTCACACCCCCCTCCGCCGCCCCCTGCTAGGTGCGGGGGAGGGTGTGGGACCGGCTGTCCGCATCAGTTCCCGAGGTACCAACTAAACAACAACACACAAGCATACATAACGGACATCCAGTCCTCACAGTGAAACCCTAGGCCAACTCTAAATGAGGATGCACAGAGCACCTCTTAGCCGACCTGATAGAATCGATAGCCACCGGATATTGCCCAGGACAAAACAAACAAGAGATACATTATTACAAGGGAAACATAGTCATAACAGGTCTTCAGAAACAAACATCATTCGTTTATAATACAGAGCCCTATCCATAGTGACAACAACCATCAGAATATTCCAAGTTCATATTAGGTCCACACCTACACTTGCTTACCTACAACATAAGTCAATCACAAAGTCAACAACATACGTTGTTGGTGAGTCGTAACTACCATCATCACATTAACAGTTTTCAACACATATAGATTATGAATTTATCATGCCGCACCCAAGGTCAACACTCAAATACTCTACGGGCACGTTGCGTGTAGCCATACGCCCTCTACGAGTAGTTTTTAAGTTCAACATATAAGTACATATTCCCCTAGTAAATTAATACTAGAGGATCCGGGTGAATATGGATCGTTCAACTATATCGGCCGCTATAATCCCTTATATGTCTAGTGGTCTCAACCTTAATGACCAGAAAGTCTCTAATGACCCTTACAGGGCATTCTGACTCACAGTGTTCGACAAGATAAGCATAACAGATATAACAGATACATCAGAGCAACCATGTGATCTCAAATAGTTAACTAATGAAGGAAGTCAGAGGACTCACAGCAATGAAGTCAGAAACAGAGTTCAGTAAAGGTTGCAATCCAAGATTCACTAGAATATCCTATCTTCGGTTTCTAGCAACCTATCAGAATTATCATGTATATCCAAGTCATATACAATGCTAACATGTCCATAAACCATCTTAGGTTCAAAGTATCACTAATTACAGTCGTTAGATCAACCGGTTCAGTTTTTGGTTCATCTAAAAATCGACCAAACATTCTGTCATTTTCCTTCATAGGCGTACCGCCTAGAAATTTACATTTTTGGGTGGTACGCGTCAAATGGTAATCCGAGTTCCTGATTTCAAATCCGGGCGTACCGCGCTGATCCATATACTTTTGGGCGGTACGCTGTAATTTGTTGATTCTGGCTCCTGTTTTATTTTTCTGGGCGTACCGCTCTGCATGCAGAGATTTTGGGCGGTACGCCCCTGTCTGGCCCGGCTATTTTGTCTTTTAGTGCCATTTTTACATTTTGTCGTTTTTGGGCCAGAGTCATTTGGGGAATCCATAGTATACCATATTGGAGTTGTTCAGCAGTTTGTTTATGGTCTATAGTCCTAATCAAAACATAACCCCAACTTTCCGAGCTTTCCATTTATGGTAAATTTCATCAATTCAACTCCCGATTCATACAAATATCATTAGGGACAAAACTCTTGTGACTCTATAACTTATTTCCACATTAGGATCATTGATCAAATCTGGGTTTGTTCATCCATTCATTAAATGTTTCCAATTATAGGAAAAATTAACATGCATGCTTAGAAGAGTTGTACCTTGTGGAGGAATTCTTGTACAACCGAGCTTTTCTGATTTCCTTGTTCTCTCAATTCCCCAATCCAACTTCCAGGAGCAAATCCTTGATTGCATGCATGATCCATAACCATTTTGTGAGGGTATGATCTTAAAGAAACCCTAATTAACTTTCTTAAGCAAAAATCAATACATCCTTACCTTGATTAACCTTGAATTTGGTTTCCACACACCTTGATCATCCCAATATGCATAACCACAGCTGCATTCATGAGTGTTAAGACTTTGAGTGGAGGTTTCTTCAAGTAAACATGTGATTAATAATGAAGATGGTTGAAGGAATACTTACCCTTAATGATCTCCTTTTCCTTTAGCTCAAAGGGCTTGGATTCTGTGGGAACAGAGGTCTGGAGCAGCAATGGAGGGTTCTGGCCGAGTGTGATCAGAAAATCACAAGTGTACAATAGATATAAAGGCCAAAATCCTTGTTTTTAACGAACTGGAATCGAGGCGTACCGCCCCAAAATGTCCCATTTGGGGCGTACCGCCCGGATTTTGA
The DNA here is from genome assembly GCA_039602395.1 of Deinandra increscens subsp. villosa. Lineage (NCBI taxonomy): Eukaryota > Viridiplantae > Streptophyta > Magnoliopsida > Asterales > Asteraceae > Deinandra > Deinandra increscens. The sequence goes on from JBCNJP010000003.1 coordinate 64,083,347, forward strand.
GGTAGCGGGTATGCGGGGATCCGATGGGTGCCGCAACCCGACCCGTTTACCAAGCGGGTCGCGTACCGCCTAAGCTTTCCTAATCCTAGGCGTACCGCCTCAAAGTGTGATTCAGAAATTTTTGAATATTTCTCATTTGAAAATTCCAGCTCGGATCATGTTTTAGGTACAAAGGTTACATTCTCTCCCCCTTAAAGGAATTCCGTCCCGGATTTCGTTAGGCACTAATTGAATAGTTGGGGGTATCTTCTCTTCATGTCTACTTCGGATTCCCACGTATATTCGGGACTGCGTCTAGCATCCCACTTGACTTTCACCATTGGAATCCTTTTCTCACGTAGCTTCTTTGTGATCCGTTCCATTATTTCAATGGGCTGTTCTGTGTAGTTCAAATTTTTATCAATTTTGATTTCTTTTAACGGAACCGCAAGAGCTTCATCTACCATACATTTCCGTAGGTTCGATACGTGAAACACGTCGTGGACTCCGCTAAGCTCTTCAGGTAATTCTAACTGATAAGCCACTTCTCCGAATCTTGATATTATCTTGAAAGGTCCGATATATCGTGGACTTAATTTTCCTCTTTTGCCAAAATGAATTATACCCTTCCAAGGTGATATCTTCAACATCACCATGTCTCCCTCTACAAACTAAAGTGGTCTCCTACGCCGATCTGCGTAACTCTTTTGTCGGTCCTGTGCGGTTTTAAGCCTTTTACGGATCTCCCTAATCTTTTCTGTAGTTTCCATGATCAGCTCAGGTCCTGTAAGTTGGCCCTCTCCCACTTCAGACCAGCACACTGGTGTTCGGCATTTTCTACCATATATTGCCTCAAACGGAGCCATTTGAATACTGGTATGGTAGCTATTATTATATGAAAAATCGACTAGTGGAAGATGGTCATCCCAACTTCCTCCAAATTCGATAACACAAGATCTTAGCATATCTTCCAGGGTTTGAATCGCTCTCTCACTCTGTCCATCCGTTTGGGGATTATAGGCTGTACTAAATTTTAATTTGGTCCCAATTGCTTCTTGAAAACTTCGCCAAAAGTGAGAGGTAAATCTGCTATCTCTACATAGGCGGCAATTGCCTTTTTCATTCCTGGCCACCAATAATTAGCCCTCAAATTCTGGTACATTTTGTCGCCTCCTGGATGAAGCATGTACTTAGACTTGTGAGCTTCTCGAAGGATTACATCACGTAGACCTCCTTCCTTAGGCACCCATATGCGTTTGCCTAGTCTAAGGATGCCCTCCGTTTCTTTTATCAATTTTCTTACAACAGTCATCATCTCGTCCCACTCGACGTTGGAGTCAGCCATCTGTTTCTTTTGTGTTTTAATGATTTCTCCAATTAAAACCACGCTTACGTCTTATCTCAAGGCTCGAACTCTCAGTGGCTTAACTCTTTCCTTCCTGCTTAATGCATCTGCCACTACATTGGCCTTGCCTGGGTTGTATTTGATCTCGCAATCATAGTCACTCGGCACTTCCATCCAGCGTCGTTGTCGCATATTTAACTCTTTTTTACTGAACAGATGCTGTAAACTTTTATGATCGGAGTATACCACAAATTTGGCTCCATATAGGTAGTGTCTCCAAATTTTAAGAGCAAAGACTATTGCTCCTAACTACAAATCGTGAGTGGTGTAATTCTTTTCATGCTTTTTGAGTTGTCTGGATGCATATGCGATTACTTTATCTTTCTGCATCAGAACACATCCGAGTCCATTGATAGAGGCATCACAGTATACCACAAAGTCTTCGGTACCTTCTGCTAATGAAAGTATAGGAGCAGAGCTCAACTTCTGTTTAAGCAACTCAAAAGCGTTGGTGTGCTTCGGCTTCCAATCAAACTTCACATTCTTCTGAGTAAGGGAAGTCAATGGTGTGGCTATCTTTGAGAAATCTTGAATAAATCTTCGATAATAACCAGCTAGTCCTAAGAAACGCCGAATTTCGGTAGGACTCTTTGGTTGCTCCCACTTTGCAATAGCTTCCACTTTTGCTGGGTCTACTTGAATTCCGGTTTTGCTAACAATGTGACCCAGAAATTGCACCTCTCTTAGCCAAAACTCACATTTGGAAAATTTTGCATAAAGTTTCTCGGATCGCAATAATTCTAATATCGTTCTCAGATGTTCACCATGTTCTTCTCGGGTGCGAGAACAAATCAGAATGTCATCGATAAACACAATCACAAACTTGTCGAGGTATGGTTTGCACACCGGGTTCATTAAATCCATGAATATTGCTGGCGCATTAGTTAATCCAAAAGGCATAACCGTAAATTCATAATGGCCATATCTTGTTCTGAATGTCGTTCTCGGAACGTCTTCTTCGCGAACTCTAACTTGATGATATCCGGATCTCAAATCGATCTTGGAGAAATAACTGGCCCCTTGCAATTGATCTAACAAGTCATCAATTCTAGGCAAAGGGTATTTATTTTTTATAGTTACACGATTTAGGTCACGATAATCAATGCACATTCGCATCGTGCCATCCTTCTTTTTCACAAAAAGAACCGGCGCTCCCCAAGGTAAAGATACGGGCTTAATGAAACCTTTATCGAGAAGTTCCTGAAGTTGACTCCTTAATTCTTGCATTTCTGAAGGTGCGAGTCGGTACGGTGCTTTTGCTATCGGAGATGTTCCCGGTTCAAGCTCGATTTGAAACTCAACTTGTCGTTTCGGAGGCAATCCTGGTAGTTCATCTGGAAACACATCAGGATATTCTAAGACTATGGGTACCTCTTCCAATTTCTTTTCTCGAGGTGCCTCAACCAGATTTGCTATATATGCTTGATCACCCTTACGAATACACTTTCTCACTTTCAATCTGGAGATTATCCTCATTGGTTTTGTTTTCCTATCTCCAATGATTGTGTGAATCTTATCATCTGCAGACTTCAACTCCAAAACTTTTTCGGCACAACGAATATTTGCTTGATATCGCGTGAGCCAATCCATTCCGAGCACGATGTCGAATTCACTTAGATCCATGGGTAGGAGTTCTAAATTGAAAGTGGTGTTCTCATGTTCTAAACGACAGTCCTTAACTACTTTGGAGATATTAATATTTTGGCCATTAGCAGTTTCTACAACATAGGGTATATTTAACTTATGTGCCGCACATTTTAGTCTAGGTACACAAGTAGAGGATATAAAACTTCTATTGGCACCAGAATCAAATAGAATGCTAGCAATCATGTTATTAACTGAAAACATACCGGAGATCACGTCGTCATTCACACGTGCCTCTTCGGCTGTCATGATATAGAGTCGCGGTTTACCTTTCGAAGTTCCAGTGCCTTTGTTCTTATCATCTTTTCCGTTCTTCCTTTGCGGACATTCCAAGCATCTATGTCCTTTCTCTTTGCAGTAGAAGCAGACCACTGGTGCTCTGCACTGCTGATGCGTGTGCCCCGCCTTTCCACAATTTTTATAATTATCTGTCGGTGGTCTCCTGAAATCCCTGTCACCATTTCTTCTTCCTTGGTCATTTCTTCCAAATTTACCTCGCCTATTATCTCGCCCTCTGTCACTGAACTTTCTCTTGTTCCCAGAAGTATCCATTTTAATTCCCACTATTCTGATCCATTCATCGACTAAGGTACCCGTTAAGCTTATAGCAGATGCTAAGGTAATAGGGCGTGCTGATCTTACATCCGCCCTTATTTCGGGCTTAATCCCCATACAAACTCCTGAATTTGGAAGTCTCTGTTTCTACCATGTGGGGTACCAAATTCAGCAACTCATTAAATTTATTGATGTAAGTCATGTAGTCAGCTCCATTCATTCTTAGGTTAATAAATTCATTCTCTAGTCTTTCTGCTTCATTCTCTGGAATGAATTTTTCCATAACCATTGCGCGAAAAGCATTCCAACTCATACGATAAGCATTCTTTTTCCCAAGTCGACATAACTCCACTTTCCACCAATTCAATGTTGCTCCCTTGAAGGATTGGGATGCAAATTTCACCATATCCTTAGTAGCACAATCACTGATGTCTAAGGCAGCTTCAGTTTCTTCTAACCAATTTAAGGCATCAGTAGCCCCCTTATCTCCTTTGAATATACTGGGTTTACAGGCCATGTATGCCTTATAAGAACATCCTCTCTTCTCCTCCTTGTCTGATTTACGTTCTTTGCTCCTTGATCTCTTTCTGGCGCCCTTCGGACGGCTTTCACGATCAAGGCTGCGACTCTGACGAGTCCTACTCTTACTGTGAGCTGATGAGTCAGTTCGAGACTCAACCGTTCGTGACCGAGACCTTGCAGTCCCCTTGGATCCGGATTTGGCAGTTTTGCTTCTTGGGGATTCGCTGGATCTCTCTGAACCCACGTGCGTTTTTCCTTGCTTTTTCTCCTTAGCAACCAACGAAGGCAACGCCTTTGAAATTCCCTGAGCTATAAGCTCCTGGAGTCTCTCTTCCTGCTCCCTTTGTCTGAGTTATTCAGACGTGAGAGGGGTTTTCTCATTTTACTCTGAACGGAGTGATCATCACGATCATCTTCCTCATCATAATCATCTTGACGAGTTTTACTCGTTCCTACTTTTGACATTTTGCTGAAAGCAATACCAGATTAACAGATTAACATACATTGGACTTAGTTGACAGGTATTTGTAATCAGAGTTTATATTCCTTTGCACATTCTAGTGCCATAAGGAACGTGTTCATAACAGTGTTGTTGCACTATTTTGGGCTTTCCGGATCACCATCTTGTGGTTACCGACATAAATTACCATGTTATGACTATGATCAGAGTGAAATCACATACACACAAGTCCTTAGGGGTGGTCTAATGAACCAAACCTCCAAAAGAAATCACTATGTATCCTGACTTAACATTCCTATAATACTCAAGTGTTATAGATAATGACAAACAAACATTTATTCCATAACAATAACACAGTCGACTTAGCGGTTCAACCGCTTTACAACACAAAGCACACACATTCAAACCATACTCAAACAAAGTTTCACAGAAGGACATACAATACATAACATACTTATTTTTATTAGACACGACACACGAGATTTCCATCATCACGGTTCACACTAGTTTCCATGCTTCTAATCCTTGCGTCTTCCAAACGACGTCAGATGCTTGATGTGGGATGACACCTTCTTAGCTTCTTCTGCCATTTTCTTTTCCTTCTTCAACTGTTTCTCTAGTCTTTTGGCCAAAGCCTTATTTTCTTCTCTGAGAGCGTTGATTACCGGGGAGTTAGGTCCTGAATGATCTGCATATGGGTTTGGGGCAAAAACTGGGCCTGGTCCTGAAAAAGATGATCTTGGTAGATCCTGATATGATCCATATGGAGCATATTGGTAGGCAGAAGGTGGAAAAGGCATGTAGGACTGCTGCATAGGTGGAGAAGTCGAGTACTGATATGGTTGTGGCGGATAAAACGATGGTTGTGGTGGGTAATACGGCATACACGTGGCATAAGGTTCCTGAACAGGAGTTGGATACATGATAGGCTGCTGATAGATGGATTGCTGCTGAAATCCAGGTGACTGCTGAAATGAAGAACTCTGATGGTAGGCAGGTGGCTGCTGATATGCAGATGGTGGTTGACTGTTAGACCTTAGTAACTGGGGGAAACTGTAACGTTCAGACACGGGTTGGCTGCTCTGGCCCTGCATCATTGCAGCTACATACGGGTCTCTAACATTATTTGCCAAAGCTGCGATAGGATCCTGTATTGGAACATCCACAAAGTTCCCCATTTGAGGAAAAGTTGCAATGGGATCGTGTTGCATAGGAATCGATTCCTCGGGTCCTTCTTCAACATCTGCCGCATAAGCTGGGGAGGCATACACATGCTGGGAGTGATGTTCTGAGTGGTAGCTTACCGTGTGACCTGCCGATACTGCAATTACTACCTGTGGAATGGTCTCGTCAGCATCTTCTTCAGGTTCCTCCTCGGGGTCTTCTTGGTCTGTCTCTACATCGCGAGCATTCCATTCTGATGGTGCAATGTGAATGGTATGACTTGGACGCACTGACATCCTGGGTTTGGTACTCCTTTTCTTAGGAGGCTTCGGTACGTCAGTAGTCGACGCTGCTGGTGAGGGAGTCTTCTTTTGAGTAGGCGCGGTAAAGTACCCTGAAAAGTCAGGACTCATCGGTGGTATGGGTTGACTTGGTCCACCTTCCTCTTTCTTGTTCCTGCTACTTTTGCTGCTTCCACTGTTCTTGCTGCCGGATTTTGAAGATTTTGCAAAGTTCCACATCTTTCACGGAGGTATCTGTGAATATAATTTTAATATACAGTAGAATATATATATATTTACACAAATACTTCGTGCACTCCTAGATTTTCATCAACTTATTTCATACTAACTTTTACCCATTGAATTCACTAGTGTACACATAAAATAACCATCGGTATCCATGTGTCTATTAGACTCGTCATATCATGAGGTACCTGTGGGTAATAATGACAGCGTGCACTTTCTGCAATTATTACCGACCTTACATCATGCTATGAGTAATCTAATATACCCGTTTCAACTTAGGTAAACACTTATTGCGGAAGACCATTAGCATCAATGTGTCTGTTAGGGTTCACCGAGTCTTAGTGCACCTGTGGGTAGGAATGGCAGTTTGCAAGACTGTAACTTCTACCGACCTTACACTAAACCTCGATTACTTCTAACATACAAATTTTCAGCCTAGATCACAAATTGGTTCATGCAATACTTAGAGGTCCAACTAGGTTCAAGCTTAGGGGCTCTAAGAACGCCTAATTTTGCTGGAACCTTTGGCTCTGATACCAACCTGTCACACCCCCCTCCGCCGCCCCTTGCTAGGTGCGGGGGAGGGTGTGGGACCGGCTGTCCGCATCAGTTCCCGAGGTACCAACTAAACAACAACACACAAGCATACATAACGGACATCCAGTCCTCACAGTGAAACACTAGGCCGACTCTAAATGAGGATGCACAGAGCACCTCTTAGCCGACCTGATAGAATCGATAACCACCGGATATGGCCCAGGACAAAACAAACAAGAGATACATTATTACAAGGGAAACATAGTCATAACAGGTCTTCAGAAACAAACATCATTCGTTTATTATACAGAGCCCTATCCATAGTGACAACAACCATCAGAATATTCCAAGTTCAGATTAGGTCCACACCTACACTTGCTTACCTGCAACATAAGTCAATCACAAAGTCAACAACATACGTTGTTGGTGAGTCGTAACTACCATCATCACATTAACAGTTTTCAACACATACAGATTATGAATTTATCATGCCGCACCCAAGGTCAACACTCAGATACTCTACGGGCACGTTGCGCGTAGCCATACGCCCTCTACGAGTAGTTTTTAAGTTCAACATATAAGTACATATTCCCCCTAGTAAATTAATACTAGAGGATCCGGGTGAATATGGATCGTTCAACTATATCGACCGCTATAATCCCTTATATGTCTAGTGGTCTCAACCTTAATGACCAGAAAGTCTCTAATGACCCTTACAGGGCATTCTGACTCACAGTGTTCGACAAGATAAGCATAACAGATATAACAGATACTTTAGAGCAACCATGTGATCTCAAATAGTTAACTAATGAAGGAAGTCAGAGGACTCACACCAATGAAGTCAGAAACAGAGTTCAGTAAAGGTTGCAATCCAAGATTCACTAGAATATCCTATCTTCGGTTTCTAGCAACCTATCAGAATTATCATGTATATCCAAGTCATATACAATGCTAACATGTCCATAAACCATCTTAGGTTCAAAGTATCACTAATTACAGTCATTAGATCAACCGGTTTAGTTTTTGGTTCATCTAAAAATCGACAAAACATTCTGTCATTTTCCTTCATAGGCGTACCGCCTGGAAATTTACATTTCTGGGCGGTACGCGTCAAATGGCAATCCGAGTTCCTGATTTCAAATCCGGGCGTACCGCCCTGATCCATATACTTTTGGGCGGTACGCTGTAATTTGTTGATTCTGGCTCCTGTTTTATTTTTCTGGGCGTACCGCTCTGCATGCAGAGATTTTGGGCGGTACGCCCCTGTCTGGCCCGACTATTTTGTCTTTTAGTGCCATTTTTACATTTTGTCGTTTTTGGGCCAGAGTCATTTGGGGAATCCATAGTATACCATATTGGAGTTGTTCAGCAGTTTGTTTGTGGTCTATAGTCCTAATCAAAACATAACCCCAACTTTCCGAGCTTTCCATTTATGGTAAATTTCATCAATTCAACTCCCGATTCATACAAATATCATTTGGGACAAAACTCTTGTGACTCAATAACTTATTTCCACATTAGGATCACTGATCAAGTCTGGGTTTGTTCATCCATTCATTAAATGTTTCCAATTATAGGAAAAATTAACATGCATGCTTAGAAGGGTTGTACCTTATGGAGGAATTCTTGTACAACCGAGCTTTTCTGATTTCCTTGTTCTCTCAAGTCCCCAATTCAACTTCCAGGAGCAAATCCCTGATTGCATGCATGATCCATAACCATTTTGTGAGGGTATGATCTTAAAGAAACCCTAATTAACTTTCTTAAGCAAAAATCAAGACATCCTTACCTTGATTAACCTTGAATTTGGTTTCCACACACCTTGATCATCCCAATATGCATAACCACAGTTGCATTCATGAGTGTTAAGACTTTGAGTGGAGGTTTCTTCAAGTAAACATGTGATTAATGATGAAGATGGTTGAAGGAATACTTACCCTTGATGATCTCCTTTTCCTTTAGCTCAAAGGGCTTGGATTCTGTGGGAACAGAGATCTGGAGCAGTAATGGAGGGTTCTGGCCGAGTGTGATCAGAAATCACAAGTGTACAATAGATATAAAGGCCAAAATCCTTGTTTTTAACGAACTGGAATCGAGGCGTACCGCCCCAAAATGTCCCATTTGGGGCGTACCGCCCGGATTTTGAGGTAGCGGGTATGCGGGGATCCGATGGGTTCCGAACCCGACCCGTTTACCAAGCGGGTCGCGTACCGCCTAGGATTTCCTAATCCTAGGCGTACCGCCTCTAATTGTGATTCAGAAATTTTGAATATTTCTCATTTGAAAATTCCAGCTCGGATCATGTTTTAGGTACAAAGGTTACATTCTCTCCCCCTTAAAGGAATTCCGTCCTGGAATTCGTTAGGCACTAATTGAATAGTTCGGGGTATTTTCTCTTCATGTCTACTTCGGATTCCCACGTATATTCGGGACCGCGTCTAGCATCCCACTTGACTTTCACCATTGGAATCCTTTTCTTACGTAGCTTCTTTGTGATCCGTTCCATTATTTCAATGGGCTGTTCTGTGTAGTTCAACTTTTTATCAATTTTGATTTCTTTTAACGGAACCGCAAGAGCTTCATCTACCATACATTTCCGTAAGTTCGATACGTGAAACACGTGGTGGACTCCGCTAAGCTCTTCAGGTAATTCTAACTGATAAGCCACTTCTCCGAATCTTGATATTATCTTGAAAGGTCCGATATATCGTGGACTTAATTTTCCTCTTTTGCCAAAACGAATTATACCCTTCCAAGGTGATATTTTCAACATCACCATGTCTCCCTCTACAAACTCAAGTGGTCTCCTACGCTGATCTGCGTAACTCTTTTGTCGGTCCTGACCGGTTTTAAGCCTTTTACGGATCTCCCTAATCTTTTCTGTAGTTTCCATGATCAGCTCAGGTCCTGTAAGTTGGCCCTCTCCCACTTCAGAGCAGCACACTGGTGTTCGGCATTTTCTACCATATAATGCCTCAAACGGAGCCATTTGAATACTGGTATGGTAGCTATTATTATATGAAACTCGACTAATGGAAGATGGTCATCCCAACTTCCTCCAAATTCGATAACACAAGATCTTAGCATATCTTCTAGGGTTTGAATCGTTCTCTCACTTGTCCATCCATTTGGGGATGATAGGCTGTACTAAATTTTAATTTGGTCCCCATTGCTTCTTGAAAACTTCGCCAAAAGTGAGAGGTGAATCTGCTATCTCTACATAGGCGGCAATTGCCTTTTTCATTCCTGGCCACCAATAATTAGCCCTCAAATTCTGATACATTTTGTCGCCTCTTGGATGAAGCATGTACTTAGACTTGTGAGCTTCTCGAAGGATTACATCACGTAGACCTCCTTCCTTAGGCACCCATATGCGTTTGCCTAGTCTAAGGATGCCCTCCGTTTCTTTTGTCAATTTTCTTACAACAGTCATCATCTCGTCCCACTCGACGTTGGAGTCAGCCATCTGTTTCTTTTGTGCTTCAATGATTTCTCCAATTAAATCCACACTTACGTCTAATCTCAAGGCTCGAACTCTCAATGGATTAACTCTTTCCTTCCTGCTTAATGCATCTGCCACTACATTGGCCTTGCCTGGGTGGTATTTGATCTCGCAATCATAGTCACTCAGCACTTCCATCCAGCGTCGTTGTCGCATATTTAACTCTTTTTGACTGAACAGATGCTGTAAACTTTTATGATCGGAGTATACCACAAATTTGGCTCCATATAGGTAGTGTCTCCAAATTTTAAGAGCAAAGACTATTGCTCCTAACTCCAAGTCGTGAGTGGTGTAATTCTTTTCATGCTTTTTGAGTTGTCTGGATGCATATGCGATTACTTTATCTTTCTGCATCAGAACACATCCGAGTCCATTGAAACAGTATACCACAAAGTATTCGGTACCTTCTGCTAATGAAAGTATAGGAGCAGAGCTCAACTTCTGTTTAAGCAACTCAAAAGCGTTGGTGTGCTTCGGATTCCAATCAAACTTCACAATTTTCTGAGTAAGGGAAGTCTATGGTGTGGCTATCTTTGAGAAATCTTGAATAAATCTTCGATAATAACCAGCTAGTCCTAAGAAACGCCGAATTTCGGTAGGACTCTTTGGTTGCTCCCACTTTGCAATAGCTTCCACTTTTGCTAGGTCTACTTGAATTCCGGTTTTGCAACAATGTGACCCAGAAATTGCACCTCTCTTAACCAAAAGTCACATTTGGAAAATTTTGCATAAAGTTTCTCGGATCGCAATAATTCTAATATCGTTCTCAGATGTTCACCATGTTCTTCTCGGGTGCGAGATTAAATCAGAATGTCATCGATAAACACAATCACAAACTTGTCGAGGTATGGTTTGCACACCCGGTTCATTAAATCCATGAATATTGTTGGCGCATTAGTTAATCCAAAACGCATAACCGTAAATTCATAATGGCCATATCTTGTTCTAAATGCCGTTCTCGGAACGTCTTCTTCGCGAACTCTAACTTGATGATATCCGGATCTCAAATCGATCTTGGAGAAATAACTGGCTCCTTGCAATTGATCAAACAAGTCATCAATTCTAGGCAAAGGGTATTTATTTTTGATAGTTACACGATTTAGGTCACGATAATCAATGCACATCCGCATCGTGCCATCCTTCTTTTTCACAAAAAGAACCGGCGCTCCCTAAGGTGAAGAGTTGGGCTTAATGAAACCTTTATCGAGAAGTTCCTGAAGTTGACTCCTTAATTCTTGCATTTCTGAAGGTGCGAGTCGGTACGGTGCTTTTGCTATCGGAGATGTTCCCGGTTCAAGCTCGATTTGAAACTCCACTTGTCGTTTTGGAGGCAATCCTGGTAGTTCATCTGGAAACACATCAGGATATTCTGAGACTATGGGTACCTCTTCCAATTTCTTTTCTCGAGGTGCCTCAACCATATTTGCTAGATATGCTTGATCACCCTTGCGAATACACTTTCCCACTTTCAATCTGGAGATTATCCTCATTGGTTTTGTTTTCCTATCTCCAATGATTGTGTGAATCTTATCATCTGCAGACTTCAACTCCAAAACTTTTTCGGCACATAGAATATTTGCTTGATATCGCGTGAGCCAATCCATTCCGAGCACGATGTCGAATTCACTTAGATCCATGGGTAGGAGTTCTAAATTGAAAGTGGTGTTCTCATGCTCTAAACGACAGTCCTTAACTACTTTGGAGATATTAATCTTTTGGCCATTAGCAGTTTCTACAACATAGGGTATATTTAACTTATGTGCCGCATATTTTAGTCTAGGTACACAAGTAGAGGATATAAAACTTCTATTGGCACCAGAATCAAATAGAATGCTAACAATCATGTTATTAACTGAAAACATACCGGAGATCACGTCGTCATTCACACGTGCCTCTTCGGCTGTCATGATATAGAGTCGGGGTTTACCTTTCGAAGTTCCAGTGCCTTTGTTCTTATCATCTTTTCCGTTCTTCCTTTGCGGACATTCCAAGCATTAATGTTATTCTCTTTGCAATAGAAGCAGACCACTGGTGCTCTGCACTGCTGATGCGTGTGCCCCGCCTTTCCACAATTTTTACAATTATCTGCCGGTGGTCTCCTGAAATCCCTGTCACCATTTCTTCTTCCTTGGTCATTTCTTCGAAATTTACCTCGCCTATTATCTCGCCCTCTGTCACTGAACTTTCTCTTGTTCCCAGAAGTATCCATTTTAATTCCCACTATTCTGATCCATTCATATGCTAAGGTACCCGTTAAGCTTATAGCAGATGCTAAGGTACTAGGGCATGCTGATCTTACATCCGCCCTTATTTCGGGGCTTAATCCCCATACAAACCTCCTGAATTTGGAAGTCTCTGTTTCTGCCATGTGGGGTACCAAATTCAGCAACTCATTAAATTTATTGATGTAAGTCATGTAGTCAGCTCCATTCATTCTTAGGTTAATAAATTCATTCTCTAGTCTTTCTGCTTCATTCTCTGGAATGAATTTTTCCATAACCATTGCGCGAAAAGCTTTCCAACTCATACGATAAGCATTCTTTTTCCCAAGTCGACTTAACTCCACTTTCCACCAATTCAATGCTGCTCCCTTGAAGGATTGGGATGTAAATTTGACCATATCCTTAGTAGCACAATCACTGATGTCTAAGGCAGCTTCAGTTTCTTCTAACCAATTTAAGGCATTAGTAGCCCCCTTATCTCCTTTGAATATACTGGGTTTACAGGCCATGTATGCCTTATAAGAACATCCTCTCTTCTCCTCCTTTTCTGATTTACGTTCTTTGCTCCTTGATCTCTTTCTGGCGCCCTTCGGACGGCTTTCACGATCATGGCTGCGACTCTGATGAGTCCTACTCTTACTGTGAGCTGATGAGTCAGTTCGAGACTCAACCGTTCGTGACCGAGACCTTGCAGTCCCCTTAGATCCGGAGTTGGCAGTTTTGCTTCTTGGCGATTCGCTGGATCTCTCTGAACCCACATGAGTTTTTCCTTGCCTTTTCTCCTTAGCAACCAACGAAGGCAACGCCTTTGAAATTCCCTGAGCTATAAGCTCCTGGAGTCTCTCTTCCTGCTCCCTTTGTCTCAGTTGTTCAGACGTGAGAGGTTTCCCTCATTTTACTGTGAACGGAGTGATCATCACGATAATCTTCCTCATCATAATCATCTTGACGAGTTTTACTCGTTCCCGCTTTCGACATTTTGCTGAAAGCAATACCAGATTGACAGATTAACATACATTGGACTTAGTTGACAGGTATTTGTAATCAGAGTTTATATTCCTTTGCACATTCTAGTGCCATAAGGAACGTGTTCATAACAGTGTTGTTGCACTATTTTGGGCTTTCTGGATCACCTTCTTGTGGTTACTGACATAATTTACCATGTTATGACTATGATCAGAGTGAAATCACATACACACAAGTCCTTAGGGGTGGTCTAATGAACCAAACCTCCAAAAGAAATCACTATGTATCCTGACTTAACATTCCTATAATACTCAAGTGTTATAGATAATGACAAACAAACATTTATTCCATAACAATAACACAGTCGACTTAGCGGTTCAACCGCTTTACAACACAAAGCACACACATTCAAACCATACTCAAACAAAGTTTCACAGAAGGACATACAATACATAACATACTTATTTTTATTAGACACGACACACGAGATTTCCATCATCACGGTTCACACTAGTTTCCATGCTTCTAATCCTTGCGTCTTCCAAACGACGTCAGATGCTTGATGTGGGATGACACCTTCTTAGCTTCTTCTGCCATTTTCTTTTCCTTCTTCAACTGTTTCTCTAGTCTTTTGGCTAAAGCCTTATTTTCTTCTCTGAGAGCGTTGATTACCAGGGAGTTAGGTCCTGAATGATCCGCATATGGGGTTGGGGCAAAAACTGGGTCTGGTCCTGATAAAGATGATCTTGGTAGATCCTGATATGATCCATACGGAGCATATTGGTAGGCAGAAGGTGGAAAAGGCATGTAGGACTGCTGCATAGGTGGAGAAGTCGAGTACTGATATGGTTGTGGCGGATAAAACGATGGTTATGGTAGGTAATACGGCATACCCGTGGCATAAGGTTCCTGAATAGGAGTTGGATACATGATAGGCTGCTGATAGATGGATTGCTGCTGAAATCCAGGTGACTGCTGAAATGAAGAACTCTGATGGTAGGCAGGTGGCTGCTGATATGCAGATGGTGGTTGACTGTTAGACCTTAGTAACTGGGGGAAACTGTAACGTTCAGACACGGGTTGGCTGCTCTGGCCCTGCATCATTGCAGCTACATACGGGTCTCTAACATTATTTGCCAAAGCTCCGATAGGATCCCTCGGGGTCTTCTTGGTCTGTCTCTACATCGCGAGCATTCCATTCTGATGGTGCAATGTGAATGGTATGACTTGGACGCACCGACATCCTGGGTTTGGTACTCCTTTTCTTAGGAGGCTTCAGTACGTCAATAGTCGACGCTGCTGGTGAGGGAGTCTTCTTTTAAGTAGGCGCGGTAAAGTACCCTGAAAAGTCAGGACTCATCGGTGGTATGGGTTGACTTGGTCCACCTTCCTCTTTCTTGTTTCTGCTACTTTTGTTGCTTCCACTGTTCTTGCTGCCGGATTTTGAAGATTTTGCAAAGTTCCACATCTTTCACGGAGGTGTCTGTGAATATAATATTAATATACAGTAGAATATATATATATATTTACACAAATATTTCGTGCACTCCTAGATTTTCATCAACTTATTTCATACTAACTTTTACCCATTGAATTCGCTAGTGTACACATAAAATAACCATCGGTATCCACGTGTCTATTAGACTCGTCATATCATGAGCTACCTGTGGGTAATAATGACAGCGTGCACTTTCTGCAATTATTACCGACCTTACATCATGCTATGAGTAATCTAATATACCCGTTTCAACTTAGGTAAACACTTATTGCGGAAGACCATTAGCATCAATGTGTCTGTTAGGGTTCACCGAGTCTTAGTGCACCTGTGGGTAGGAATGGCAGTTTGCAAGGCTGTAACTTCTACCGACCTTACACTAAACCTCGATTACTTCTAACATACAAATTTTCAGCCTAGATCACAAATTGGTTCATGCAATACTTAGAGGTCCAACTAGGTTCAAGCTTAGGGGCTCTAAGAACGCCTAATTTTGCTGGAACCTTTGGCTCTGATACCAACCTGTCACACCCCCCTCCGCCGCCCCCTGCTAGGTGCGGGGGAGGGTGTGGGACCGGCTGTCCGCATCAGTTCCCGAGGTACCAACTAAACAACAACACACAAGCATACATAACGGACATCCAGTCCTCACAGTGAAACCCTAGGCCAACTCTAAATGAGGATGCACAGAGCACCTCTTAGCCGACCTGATAGAATCGATAGCCACCGGATATTGCCCAGGACAAAACAAACAAGAGATACATTATTACAAGGGAAACATAGTCATAACAGGTCTTCAGAAACAAACATCATTCGTTTATTATACAGAGCCCTATCCATAGTGACAACAACCATCAGAATATTCCAAGTTCATATTAGGTCCACACCTACACTTGCTTACCTGCAACATAAGTCAATCACAAAGTCAACAACATACGTTGTTGGTGAGTCGTAACTACCATCATCACATTAACAGTTTTCAACACATACAGATTATGAATTTATCATGCCGCACCCAAGGTCAACACTCAAATACTCTACGGGCACGTTGCGTGTAGCCATACGCCCTCTACGAGTAGTTTTTAAGTTCAACATATAAGTACATATTCCCCTAGTAAATTAATACTAGAGGATCCGGGTGAATATGGATCGTTCAACTATATCGGCCGCTATAATCCCTTATATGTCTAGTGGTCTCAACCTTAATGACCAGAAAGTCTCTAATGACCCTTACAGGGCATTCTGACTCACAGTGTTCGACAAGATAAGCATAACAGATATAACAGATACATCAGAGCAACCATGTGATCTCAAATAGTTAACTAATGAAGGAAGTCAGAGGACTCACAGCAATGAAGTCAGAAACAGAGTTCAGTAAAGGTTGCAATCCAAGATTCACTAGAATATCCTATCTTCGGTTTCTAGCAACCTATCAGAATTATCATGTATATCCAAGTCATATACAATGCTAACATGTCCATAAACCATCTTAGGTTCAAAGTATCACTAATTACAGTCGTTAGATCAACCGGTTCAGTTTTTGGTTCATCTAAAAATCGACCAAACATTCTGTCATTTTCCTTCATAGGCGTACCGCCTGGAAATTTACATTTTTGGGTGGTACGCGTCAAATGGTAATCCGAGTTCCTGATTTCAAATCCGGGCGTACCGCGCTGATCCATATACTTTTGGGCGGTACGCTGTAATTTGTTGATTCTGGCTCCTGTTTTATTTTTCTGGGCGTACCGCTCTGCATGCAGAGATTTTGGGCGGTACGCCCCTGTCTGGCCCGACTATTTTGTCTTTTAGTGCCATTTTTACATTTTGTCGTTTTTGGGCCAGAGTCATTTGGGGAATCCATAGTATACCATATTGGAGTTGTTCAGCAGTTTGTTTATGGTCTATAGTCCTAATCAAAACATAACCCCAACTTTCCGAGCTTTCCATTTATGGTAAATTTCATCAATTCAACTCCCGATTCATACAAATATCATTAGGGACAAAACTCTTGTGACTCAATAACTTATTTCCACATTAGGATCATTGATCAAATCTGGGTTTGTTCATCCATTCATTAAATGTTTCCAATTATAGGAAAAATTAACATGCATGCTTAGAAGAGTTGTACCTTGTGGAGGAATTCTTGTACAACCGAGCTTTTCTGATTTCCTTGTTCTCTCAATTCCCCAATCCAACTTCCAGGAGCAAATCCTTGATTGCATGCATGATCCATAACCATTTTGTGAGGGTATGATCTTAAAGAAACCCTAATTAACTTTCTTAAGCAAAAATCAATACATCCTTACCTTGATTAACCTTGAATTTGGTTTCCACACACCTTGATCATCCCAATATGCATAACCACAGCTGCATTCATGAGTGTTAAGACTTTGAGTGGAGGTTTCTTCAAGTAAACATGTGATTAATAATGAAGATGGTTGAAGGAATACTTACCCTTGATGATCTCCTTTTCCTTTAGCTCAAAGGGCTTGGATTCTGTGGGAACAGAGGTCTGGAGCAGCAATGGAGGGTTCTGGCCGAGTGTGATCAGAAAATCACAAGTGTACAATAGATATAAAGGCCAAAATCCTTGTTTTTAACGAACTGGAATCGAGGCGTACCGCCCCAAAATGTCCCATTTGGGGCGTACCGCCCGGATTTTGAGGTAGCGGGTATGCGGGGATCCGATGGGTGCCGCAACCCGACCCGTTTACCAAGCGGGTCGCGTACCGCCTAAGCTTTCCTAATCCTAGGCGTACCGCCTCAAATTGTGATTCAGAAATTTTTGAATATTTCTCATTTGAAAATTCCAGCTCGGATCATGTTTTAGGTACAAAGGTTACATGAATGTGAGATCTGGAAGTTACAAACTTATGAGTTTGATGATCTCAATGCAAAATTCATCAAGTCACAACAAGAGGTGTTTGAAGGTCAACAGAAAATTAATGACTTGAAATTGGAAACTTTGGAGTTGAAAAGACAAGTTAAGAATTGTAATTTGTCACCAACATTGCTAAATTTTTTATACAAGCAGGATCAGAGTTCAGAGAAGTCTAAGGAAGAAAATATTCACTCAGTACCTCAACCAGTGGATTTAAGTGAAGTTACTTCTGCTCCATTTGATCCTAAAGCTGAGGTGCATGATTATTCAAAATTTTCTACTCCACCCAAGAAGAACAAGTCCAAGTCTAAAAAGAAGGAGAAACCTTTGGGTGACGCTCCAAAGTTTACTTCAAAGTTTGTATTGCTGGAAAATGAGAAAGTGTTTGATAAGGTTGCTTCGAGTTCTTCATCGGCAACCGAAGAAGAAAAAGTTTTGATTGAAAAGAACAAGCTGAAGGATATCAAAGACAAATTTACTAGTGATGTAAATCAAGAGTTGCTTCAGGTTCTTCGTTTAATTCTTCAAAGACTCAAGGATCTAAACATAAAGTTTTAGGTTACAAAGTGTTGGAAGAACTAGTTCAAGCAAAGAAATCAGTAAAGGCTGCGAAGGTTCCTAATGCAAAAGTTACAAAGAAATCACCCTCTCAGAAGGAATTTTCTTATTTTTCTGGAGGATCTTCATCTTCAAGGAGTCCATCTCCTAGGTATGATTCTTCTGATGGTTTCTTTGATAACTTTCAATCTGAACATTCATCCGATTCTCATAAATCAAAACAATTTTCTATTAATTTTAGAGAAAGACTTTGTTATGTATGTCGTCAACCGGGCCATCTAGCTGCTGATTGTCCGACGACTGCATATATTCACAAAACTGCCAAATATGTGGATAACAATGGTCACATTTTTTATGAACCATGGTCCCCAAAGCTTAAATCAACTCGTAAATCGTCTTGGTCTAAGTCAAGTACATTGGTTGAGTCTGATTCAGGTTCTGATCAAAAATTAAAACTTTTACAAATTTGGAAACCAAAAGTTGTTTCCAAGGCCAACAAGGACTTTGTGGAAGACACCGAGCGACCCGACGCTGTTGATTCGGGTCGATCCCAACGCGACTAATATTTTATTTGGTGTCAAGCAGGTGTTTCAGGAAGACCTTTCGGTGATTGGAAAATTTCTGATTGTGAAATATCTGTTCTAATTAAATTGACTTTCAAAATCAATTTTGTTTTTCGAAATGCTAAACTGCTGGTGTTCGTGTTGGTTGATCAATTTTCTTGTTTTTCCCTTCGTCTCATTCTGAGGGGGAGTCTTTTTTGCAAAAATACAAAAATAGTGTGTTGTTTTTCAACTGGTAAAAATGTAAATCTATAAACAGAGTTGTCATTTTTAGGGGGAGAAATTTGAAAAAGACAAAAACATTGAAAAATGAGAAATTGTATCCGACATGTTTGGGAAATGATGGTACATTGCCTGACAGTGTCTAACTCATGGATAAAGTAAATGAAAAAGCCATAAGACCATTTGATCGATGTGCAAGGTAGGCTCAGCAAATCAGAAAGTATACAAATGTGATATACACTAAATCTGATGCTTGACCTTGTGGACAACATCTTGATGCATATCTCATGATATATCAAGATAAACATATGTGAAAAATAAAATGAGATGTCACTGTGTGTACATGTGTTCATTTTGCAAAGATTTAAACTTGTTTGATTTTCTTTATTTTGTCAAACGATCGGACTTTCTCTGCGTGTCGAAAGAACGACCTGATCGTTGTTCGTTTGACGTTCTGCTTTATTTTCTTTGGTGTTTCATATAACTCATCGGACTTTCTCTGCGTGTACGGGAGTACCGACCTGATTGTTGTTGAGTTATACAACTTCAACTTGTTTTATTTTCTTATTTTGTTAAATCCGAGGCCTTATCTGCGTATCGAAAGATCGACCTTAAGGTAGACGATTTAACGTTCTTATTTCTTTTTGCATGGAACACAGTTGACTATATCATGGTTACAATAATTATGTGATTTAAATCACAAATGAGATCACAAAATGTGATAAGCAAAAGCATATCTGAGTATGTCTGATAGTGTGGGGTACACTGGTCAATGCAAACTTAATCAATATCTTAACATATCCAGATGTAATGAGTATGATTGCGTCAGAGTTTAAAGTTGGACAAATTATATCTGCAATCGGCATGGCTTATGTGCTACAATAATTGAAATTGAAATGTAGTTCAGCATGTTATGACCAATATGATCCCAAGTTGTGATCTTTCTCTCAAAAGACAAAAATAGTGTCTAATTCTGTTTTGCAGTTACATTCCTTAGTAGAAAATATCAAAAAGATTTTCGGTGTGTTTTGATATAAAGTTTCTAAAAGTCAAAAAGATTTTGTTTCTGATTTGTTTTCGATTGATCAACACTAAATACAATATTTTAAATTTTCAAAATCAAGATATCTTGGAGTCTCAAAGAGACATTTTGCACCAAGATTATTTATGGCAGGTTCCTAAGTGGTAAGAGAACATCACAATTTCAAGTCTTCTGAAGTTTGTTGATAAAGAGATTATACACGATGCAATATCAAGTATTCACGATTGAACTCATCGTCAAGGTTGAGGAAGAGTTTGATTGAAGATACAAGATACAAGGTTGATAGAGAAGATGATACTGCACATGCCGAGGGGGAGTTTGTTGATACATGGTCCTTGTTCGTCATGTGAAGTATCGAATACAAGACGGATTCACACAAGTTTGCTGAGGTCCGAACTCAGGCCGAACCTGGAGTTCGGACATGGCCGAACCTTGGGCCGAATCTGAGGTTCGGACCAGCGGTTTCTCTAGTATATATATGTGAGTCTAGTGTTGTATTCAATAACGATAACAGTCTAAGCTTGAGTGTCATATTCTCTGAGTGTACTCTGTGGTCATCTCTGTGGTTAATACAAGTCATTTTTATTTACTCTTTGTGTTTCATCTCGTACTACATTGATTTCATTACGACTAAGTAGAAGATCCGTACGCTCACGCACTTTCAAGTGGTGCCTTCGACACAGTAATCATTTGATCGCTCGTGGTTGTTTTCTCTGTCCCCTTTGGATTACCACTACCACTGCCCAATTCACTTCGTGTCGCATTAGCATTATCGATAACATCATCAGTTCTCACTTCCACTTCCGCTTCATCATTGGTTCCTTCAACAGCAGTACCCTCTTCGCAAATTCTTTCCTGCGTATTACCTTGATTTTTCAGGGGTTTCTTCAGGACGGTAATCAAAAAAGGAGGAAGTCGTTTGCCGGAGGAATGGCATGGCCCCTTCTTCCATTATTTCCGCATCAAGATCAACATCTGCATAGCTCTTCAACTGCATTGCTTCAAACAAGTCCATCTCTGCGAATCAAACAAAAGAAATCGGTCAAAATACAGAACTCTAAACTAATAGACAAAAATAGTGAAAGGGGGGAATTCTTACCCTTCCCCTTATTTCTCAAAATGGGCCATAAGTCGGGTGTAAACCAAGCCCTACTCATCCTACAAAAGAGTAAGGCTACTTCCGGCAATTCACGGATAGGACTAGCACATTCAACCAATTTATCAAAAAACTCCTTTTTGTAATCACCCGTTCCTGGGATTGAATCATGAACAACATCCTCCACAACTCTCCATTCCATCTATGAGGGCACACACCTATCATCTACATAAAAGAACCGAGATTTCCAGGATCGAGGATTTTGGGGAAGAAGATTGCTAATCCTAGACTCTCCCCTTCTCCGTTCAAAAGTATACCAATCCCCCGCCATTGTGATCCTATAAAAGGCTCTAAACAAAGTGACACTAGGAGAAATGCCTACGACTCTACTAGTAGCCTCAAAATGACTCAATCTTAAAAGGCCTTGAGGATGCATTTGTGAGATATGCACCTCAAAGAACATCAAAGCTTTAATGAGGAACTTGGTGAAGGGTAGACGATAGTTCCCAAATCGAAACATTTCTACATAAATCCCAATTTTGCCTTTAACAAAAGGAAAAATCGGCGTATTGGGGGATTGAAGCGAAGGTCTTAAGGAGAGTGGAATGTGATACCTTTCGATCAAATCATCTAAATTGTAACAACCTGTAATTTCCAAGAACTTAAACCGATAATATATACTTATGTGTTAACTGTATACTTGCAACATGTCAATTTTATCAAAATTACATTCATTTACGATAGGAAAATAGCCTTTACGTAGCCTTAATTCATGTTGAAAACGATACTCGAACATGATGACTTCTTTGCGCGAAATGGTCGCTGGAACTTCAATATTTATAAAGCGACTAACCAAATTCGCTTATCGAATTTACCAAACTATGAGTTAGACTCCATACATAATCCCATCATCTTGGGGATTTATCATTATTATCATTTATCATATTACATTCATTTTAAACGTAAACCTTGATCAACCTCTTATCAATTTATGACACACATATTTCACTTATGACTTTTACAAACAATTTCATATCAAGTAACAATCTGTTTAGACAACGACAACAAAACGAGACTTGTGATCCAATCCCTACGTTAACATCGATTTATTTTACGTCCAAAACAATTCCTAAAGCGTTATTAACGTTCACAACGAATGTATTGTTACATGCATGCAATATATATATACATGCAACGTAATATTTTCATGTTATTAACCCTCGAGTATTTTCATTCCAAACCGAGTCATTTTGTTATTATTTTACGTCATCGTGAATAAATATTTTATAAAACCTTCAAACTCGATCCAATTCACTTATTATTCGCATTCACTCGACCCGTCACCTTCCCCTTCTCCTCGCGAACCGGCTGGCCACGGGAATCGAACCCGTGACCCTTCCTCCCTTCGGTTCCCAACCAAAAACCAACCACCACCATCCCATTTTAAATAAACTAGTTAGTCACTTGTACCTTGTTTGACCTCCTAGACCCCTTCACATCAAATATAGACAACTCTCTTGCACCCTACAACCCCTTTTACAACCATAGCCTAAGGTTGTCTCCTATGACAACAATTCTATTACCCAATGTATAATATTTTCCCTCCACTTCACACTCCTCTTTCCCTCTCTAGTTGCAGCCACAAACACACAAGAATATCACAAGGCTTAGCTCCCCTTGACCCTCCTTGGAGCTCTTGTGAACCGGCCAAACAAAGGGCTCGAACCTGAGTCCATTCTTTCCTTTTTTCGGCCCATACACAACACATACACACACATTAATACTTAGACTTTTATTAGCCCTCATACTACTAGATATTTATCAAACATAACAAGACCCAAACATCCTCACTTTCGTTCCCTTTCTTCTCTAACCCGTCCCTCTCTCTCTCTCTCGGTTACACTTGGACCAAAACACACACACAAGACCACAACCAAACACTCCCTTTTCTCAACTACTTCCATACTTAATCACCTTTTAGAAACCTAGTCTCATTTATAACACAAACACTTGGAGAAATCCTCTCTTGCTCATCTCTCTCTCTCCAAACCCGTAAGTCTCTCTCTCTCTACTCTCTCTCTCTCTCTCTCTAGATTTTCTACTCAAACACTCATGTTCTTGATGATTCATGGTGCTAGGAAGCAAGAACACTCAAGAACAACCATCATCATCATCATTTTCGGTCATCATCATCTCCTAACAAGGTTTCATCTTCACTTCTTCTAGTAAAATCTTGTTCTAGCAAGAATACTTAGTCTCCTTTCATGACTAGAACACTCCATTAGCAAGTCTTGATCATTGTTGCCTAAACATCATTTTACCCATAAAAGCTTACTTACTTGTATTAATCTTCATGTTCCACCATGTATTTACCTACTAGGAACTCATGATAGTCTTTCCCTTGAAATATTATGTACAAACTTGGATTTGTAGGACTTTTACACAAGTATTTGTTTAGTTTGCATTTTTAGACAATAACTTTGTATGTATTGTGTTTTGTGTGTTGTTCTTGTAACTTTGGACCCCTTGATTCCTATGACACGTTTTTAAACTCTTATTATAGTCAAAATATTATATCTTAGACTTTAGAAAGATTAATAGTGCTTAAACTCACCATAGCAAACTTTTACATACAAAGGTACACTTTAAAAACCCTAGAAAATGCTTTTCACTATAGATACGTTTTTACCAGAAAGTTTAGACATATAAACAGTAGGTTATGATGTTTTAAATGACTTTAGAACATGGCCAAAAGATCCCTTAACAAATTACTTGAATTTGGGCACAAACCGGGACTAAAACCGACACCCGACGGGCCCGGAAACACCATTTTTGTAAGGAAACCCAAACCTGCTCCAAATGAACTCATAGGGTTATTTTAAGGGTAAAAACCTGTTTACAAATACATATGGTGAATTTAGGAACCTAACAGTGTCATTTAACGGGCAAACGGGACCAAAACGGCAAAACCGACACAAAATCCACCAAACCGGCAAACTAATGCAAACCGACACTTAAAATAATTATCTACCCATTTTGGACAGAAAGTAATCATATTTTATTGATTACCAAGGTTACCGCGAAATCGCCCGGTTTTTTACGAACTAGCCAAAATAATCAATTTTTATATGAAAACCCTCATTTTGACTTAATATTTATTTCTATAAATATTTACCATCTTTAAATATTATTTGGGAATTTTTATATATTTTATTTAAATTAACAATATATATTTTACATTATTTCCAAATAAACACATAACCGGATGCATTCACTTTGACCTTTCAAATCACTTAACCCCAAGGCTACCATGACGTCAAGACTTGACCTACCTAATTGGAGTGAAATTAATGTCAACCCAATTACTTATTATTATTACATGTCTTATAATTATCTAGGCTTGCACTTTCCATTGATCATATTACCAACTACCGTTTCTGAATCATGTGAGTTTTCCACGGCCCCTTTTTCCTTTAACTATTTTATCTTTGGGGGACAATTCATACATACAATTTTTCCATGTTAGACAATTAGACCTTGCTATCATAATTGTTTCATGTGCTTTTCCATTGTCCACACTTGTTTTCTCATGTTCATTCATGCTATAACTCAAACCCCACTATTAACTGAATCCAATTAATTATCATTTGCAAACGGTAACGTTTGAATAGATCTATTGGGTTAACGCCCCTGCTCTGATTGGTAGCTCCAATCGTGACTCCATCATTTGTCAAAGAGTACAAATTGTTATGTCATATCTATGCGGTACCAACCGGACAAAAGGTACCAAGAGTGGGTAAACAATCAGTTTCGGTATTCAGGGTACATGGTAACATTATCTACTAGTCTTACCAAATATTGTCAATTATTAACATGAACTGATTTCAATTACTATTTTCATTCAACCTTTAACTGCTAGCACATTAAACATGTGAGACTCACCAACAATTATTTGTTGATTGTTTTCTCGTATGAATTCTCAGGTACTTGAACTTAATTATTGTGCATGCATCGGACCTGCTTGCTTGTTTCCTGCCTTTGCATCTTAGGACTTTTCATTTGTTTCTGGAGTATGGTTTAGCCTTTGGAGATTTTCCTGACATAACACCTGACGGTTTCATGTCCTAAAAATCTTTTGAAAACTTATGTGTTGTAAACTTAAAACTATTTACTTTCTCATTACAATTAATCCGCTGCGTAATGATATTGGAAAAACTCCCATTTACTCCAACAATTTAACAATTTCCAAAACGGCTCTAGTTGTTGAACCATCCAGAGTACGTTCGTAGCCTTGACTGTGATAACCTTTTTCGCATCCCGACACGAATCTTACAGGGTGTGACATAAATCTTTAGGCGACAAAGTCGAAAACGAAATGTGCATTATGCTTATTTGATTCAGCGTCCATCTTATCAGATGGAGATGCCATTGTAAAAATCAAAACAGAAAAGTAGAGGAGTGCAAATAACTAACCTGTGTTGAAAACTCTCGTGAAGAAACAATTAGGGTTTAAAGAAAGGAAGAAGGACGGCAGAAGAAATGAGGGAGCAAGGTAAAGAAGAAGGGAAAGGTTATAGAGACAAATGGGTTTTTAAAAGGTTCTTTAAACGGTTTAAATTTAAATTTAAAAAAAAATCAAAAAACTGAAAAAAAACCGTCTTGTCAAATAACTTTGGTATGACACGTGTACCCTACTAGTACTCAAGTACTGTCACGCCGAACGTCCGTCTGACAAGGTAGTTATTCAGTGCACTTGCAGATGCGGTTCATCACAAGAAATCTGTGACACCTCGTCCGAAAATCCAGGTCAAACCTTCTACTTTGACTTTTAATTAAGTATTAATTGTGCTCTATCTAACTTGATTTCTATTTAAACTGTTAATTACTGTGTCTGACTGTTAACTGATGACGTAAACCTAATCCCTCGTTTGTACTAAAAGCGTATATCCGTTAAAAACATAACGATTTCATGTGTCAATCATGGAACTTCGATAACAAGAAAAATAAATATAAAATGTATTTTTATATTTTATCTGGAACTGGTGTCGAACGTTTATATAATCGACACATCAAAACTGATAAGCGATCGTACGTTTAGAACTATTCGGTTTTAAATAACCTGGACGATCGAGCTTAAAACTGTTACAAACTGACAAACTGACAAACTGACAAACTGAAAACGTTATCCGTAACCCGTTCGAAAACTGAAAAACATAACTGATTTCTGAAAAACTTTTATAATCAACTTAAACATAAAAACATCACAAACTGAAATCGTTGTCAAGACTTATGCCAAACTCCAACCGAACACCCAATTGGGCCCGACATGGCCCAATAGGCCCAATAAGCCTAAAACAATGGAACCGAGCCCGAAACTTCGATCCGTTACTCAAATATAATATTCCGAATAATCGTGACGACCCGAAACCTCAACCGATGCAAAACGGGCCCGGGCCTCGAACCGGTGCCCCGTTTGGGCCCGTACGGCCCATAACCGACGGACCGGCCCAGTTACATTTTTATTTAAATGTTCTGGCCCAATATAAAGCCGAAAGCCCAATGGGTTTATTTGTATAAATTAAATCCATCAAACTTGTATTAATTATTATAAAATGATTATCATCATTTATATTTTTATAAAAAATTGTCATGAACTTGTATGAAGTTTATACAACATTTATTCATAAAAGTTGTAGATTATTCCACCTCAAATATTTATAAGTTTGTTATAAAAAAAACTCTTATAATACATGAACTAGTTTATAAACAAAGACTTTATTTATACAAACAAGTACTTACACATTTAAAATTTTATAAAAACTAACTAAATGCTTGTGTTGGTAACTTGTGAAGAGGAGTTAACCACCTCACCCTACCATCTAACTATCTAGCCTAATCATGGGCAAATAGTTCTAGGAGACTTGTAACTCACCATCACCACCAACTTCTCTTACAACCTATCAACCTCACTTACATACACACACAAACACTCAACTCCTTCCTCCTCTCCCTCTAAGATTTTCGGCAGACTAGTACACCACCACCACCATCCCCAGCCGTGACCACCATCAGTTCCAGCCACCACCACCACCCTTGAGCACTGCCACCACCATGGAACACCACCATTTCCACCCCTCTTCTTCTTCCTTGCGGTGAACAACCAACCCACACCACCACAGCCGTCCTCCTCCTCTTTGCTCCCTCTCTCGGCAGCCAACATCCCCCCTCACCACCGCCGCAGGTGGCTGCCAGCACCACCAACGCAGCTCCTCCTCCCTCCCGGTCGCGATCCATCACCACCTCTCCCCTTTTTCTTTCTTGTTGCCGTAAACAACCAACAACCAACCACCATCGCACCACTGCTGCTCCTGCCGCCGCCTCCCTGCTCCTCCTGCTGCCACCGGAGCTGCCGTTGTCCTCCACCAAGAACCGCCAACCGCCACCTTTCTTCCGGGTTATCCTAACCTCCTCGTTGTGAGTCTTTTAACCGGTTTCATTTACGTTTCTTAAACCTTATTAACGTCAATGATCAACTGGGTCTTGACAACGAACCCTTTAAAAGTGAAGTTTTCTAACGAACGTAAACACCTAACTACATTTCTATAAAAACCTTAAGGTTATAAGGTTAAAAATGTGGGTTTATGGATGATTTTATGATGACTATAAACTCTAGCATAATTGCATGTTAATATTATCATGTTACAATTAGTAAAGTATTGTTATTATCATGAGATAATATGTTGAAGCATACTAGAATTATTGATTGTAATTTTAGTGGTTAATCATCTTATATTGGTTTAAAATTAACTAATAATAAGCTATCATGGACTAAATAGTGATTAGAGACATGCAAGAACTTGTATATATACTAAATTGATGATTTGGTTATATTCACTTGGTGGTTTATGTTATTACATGGATTATATAAGTTTTAATAGGTTATAGTTGCTAGAATTGATTATTGTTATGACATAAAATGATAAGAATTATTAGTAGTGACTTATGTTGTGAATCATCTTGTTTATGGATTTATACTTGCTAATGACAAGTGTTTATCGACTAGATAATGTGTTGAAAACACTTATGGACTATCTTGGACATTAGGATGAATTTATAAAAAGGTTGGACATAAAATGATAACATAAAACCATTTTAATGAATTTTTATGGATAAAATATAAAGACTAGTGATTTTATAAATTTCTTGGATATTTAAACCATAAAAATATCACCATAATCATTTTTATATAAAATGGTCACATTTTATAAAATATAATTCCTAAAAGACAAGATTTTTAAAAGACTTGTTTAGATTGTATAAAGATAAAATGGATAAAATATATATAGATATATTTCATGTTCAAAAATGATAGAATATCATATTTTTGAATAAATGACAAAAAGTATAAAACATTTGGATTTTATACAAAAATAGAAACATTTTATGTTAATGAATTTCTATAAAAAGTCTTTTATTTAAAACCCTAACTTTGTTTAATAAATAAAGTTATTTAAAAATGATTTTATAAAAATAAAATCAAAAGACTTATAGAAACTATAAAAAACATATTTCAAACCTTTTTGATTATTTTAAAAGAATCAAAAAAATCAAAACATTTTAACCGGATCAA
Organism: Deinandra increscens subsp. villosa; assembly: GCA_039602395.1. Taxonomy (NCBI): domain Eukaryota; kingdom Viridiplantae; phylum Streptophyta; class Magnoliopsida; order Asterales; family Asteraceae; genus Deinandra; species Deinandra increscens. The sequence continues at coordinate 64,112,317 of JBCNJP010000003.1, forward strand.
ATGTTTATTTTTAAACGTTTGAAATTGAAACGAAATCTTTAAACGATTTAAAAACGTTTTACGACGTAACGAATCATAAATAATTATTTTCAACAAATAGTTATCTTTATGAATTTTAGAAACCCTAATTTGAGTTAAAATCATTTTGGTTTGTAAATATAATTATTTTAATGATAATTATATTTATATTAACTCAAAACCCTAATTTTCTTAACATGATTTAAATATATATATTTTTTTTACTTGTATTTTCAATTTCATTATAATTCAATTTTGAGACAAATACAAGTGGACAATCACCCTGACGGGCAAGGGAGGCGGGCAACAAGCTGCGCCGCCAAGCCTTTCTGGATAGCAAAACTAAGCCTCGTGAAAACAACATCCCTAGCACCAGAGGTCACCACATTACCATGCATGACCCGTTGAACTCTATTCAAGGTTTCCACGGCCTCAGAGGCGAGGCACCCAAAAGTGTCAAAGGCAAAAGGAACAAACACGTGTTGATTTTCAATGCACGCTTTCTCATGCTTGTTCACTTTTCCAATCGCAGCCTTAGAAGCCACCTGCCCCACTTTGAACTCCCCGGCCCCCAGGCCCACCAGAGGGGAGACCCCAGTAAGATCCAGGCATGCATGCTTCCCCCCTACCCACCCAAAGACCAAGATGTCTGCCGGTCTAAGAGTCGATCGCCCATCAAACGGGTCGGTCAGGAAGTTGACCGGAGCTTCCTTCTTCGCTGAGATCCCCACGCGCTTGAATATGTCGAATAGAACATCCCTAACAAAATCGTGTCGGTATTTAAACCCCGGGAGTTCTTTGCAATGGACAGCATGTTCCCTGAACGAATCCAAACACGCCTTTCGACAAACGGGGCATCTCTCATCAGCCGGAAAAATGGGAATCATGAGGCGGTATTTAAGAATGGCACGATATTCCACCGGAGACATATGCTAGCCTAACCCCTCGATAGGGATAGCCCGGAGGAAATCTTGGGCATGTGGCGCTTGTAAACATCCAAACACGGCTTTTTGTCTTACGGTCATGTCAAACTTCACTTCCATCTCTTGCATGATTTTACCAAAAAGGGCACTCGCCAAAACTTTTTGGGCTTTAGAGGGGGCGGTGTCCTTTTCAGTGAAACCGCTCAAGTCAAAGTCTGGAGTAACATCCCGAAGACGGTCCAATGCGCCCGCATACTCCGTGTCCATGCCACATATCCCACTTTCCCTCAAAATATGATCCTGAAGCACCCAAGATTGCGCCCTTGATGCCACAAGGCAAACGAGGAAGCCTCAGCCGCAGAATATAATCCAAGCCCCCCACACCTGATGGGTAATGAGGCAATCCGCCATTGGAGGTCCCCAAAGAAGGGCCCCCCACACACCACCAGATTCTCGATAGCCGTGCGCAGTTCTTTATCAAAAAAGGAGGCAGCCCCCAACATGTGTAATGGAGGACATGTCCTTAACCCAAAGAAAAGTTTGGCTATACCCATACACGAGCGCAGCAGAAGAAGTTCACTCTACGGATCCCCCAGCTTGGGGAGGAGGCGGATCAGATCAACAGCGTTGGAAGCTCTTTTCGAAACCAAACCCTGGATAAACTCTGCATTCCGACTAACAGCTCCCCCTAAGAGTTTCACCCCTAGGCCAGGTCTGCCAATATTCTCTGGGAAGAGCCCCGCACTGGGCTTCCTACCGTCACAAGAAGGCCAGAAGAGCTCAGTTTTTCTAATGTTGAGCGCAAGCCCCAAGGAAGGCCCCTTGTCTTTAATGATGTCCAACACTTTGGCAACCTCCTCAACATCCCCAATAACAGTACCATCATCGAGGTACCACGCATGAAGGAGAAGTTTGCAATTGTCCCTGATCTGGTGAACCAAGGGGTGCAAAACAAGCGCGAAGAGGAGAGGCCCCAAAGGATCACCTTGTTGAACCCCCGTAGCGGACCAGATATGATTATCCCCGAGATACAGTCTAGCATGTTGCCCATACAAAAACTCAACCCAAGACGAAATAGAAGGGCACCTCACCCTGACCTCATGAAGCAAGGACGATCTGTCAACCAGGTTAAAGGCATTAGAAAAATCTACGGTAAGCATGGCCAAGGACCCATCCTCGTGACGATCTCCTAAAACACGGTTAACGCTGTGCAAAATGGCCTCCGCCCCTCCCGATACACCAACCCCGAATTGAAAATCATTGAGGTAGTGCGCCATAACCTTACCAACCCCTTTCATAGCAACCTTGGAAACCAGACGTCTCCAGATAGTACCAACCGCAATCGGTCGGATCCCATTATCAGGTTTCAGAAGCGGGGTAAGGGGAGCAGAAGCAACAAACTCTGCCAGACAACCGGGGCATCTCCTCCCTAGCCACAAATTAACCACCGAAGTAATAGCCTCTAGAAGGTCATTGGCAATGGCGGAGCCCTCCCCACATAGAGCATCAAGAATGTGTTGTGCCCTCAGACCATCCCTCCCACATGATGTCCCTTTAGGGAAAGATTTAACGCACCCCATAACACAATCAACGTTCGCCACCATGGGAGGCTCTGAATAAGCAACAGTCGGCAAGGATGGGGGCGGCATGTGGGGATGCTTGGCCTCAAGAGCGAGTATGGTATCCCCATTATAAGGCGCAACACCGGACGAACAAAGCACTTTCACCGCCGCTGTGAAATGGCCATCCGCAATATTCCGAAGACACTGCTTGATGTTCGTGCTAGCAGATGTATCTTTATCAGAACCACCACGCTGCTGACCACCGCCCCCTTCCTTAGAGCTGTCGAAAAGGCTGTTAACAAGCGATTCAATACTGTCCTCCTTCCCCCATGTGGCTAGGGAAGTCATTATGAGTTGGCATTGCAGGGCTTTTCTGTTCCCACTTATGTTAAATCATTTAACTTGTAATAATTTAATAAAATTATTTCGACAAGTTATAATAATTATTTCAATAATAATTATCAACCCTAGTTATATATATTATAACTTAACGCGATTAACTATTCAATCGAGCGAGTGAACATAAAAATAATAATAAATATTATTATTTAAAATGATGTTTAATACTTGATTGAACTGGACTTCATGATATGTTATCACATGTTCGTTATTTGTATTCAAATTGCTTAAATACCTTTATACGTGAACATTAGCATTTACTGATTGTAAACTGATTAACTAACGGGTTTTCAAAACGCTACAAACGGGATTATACGTCAAGACTTGACCGGTATCATTTGGGTAACGTTCGTTACTCAAATGATTATGTGGACCCTTATGCATGTTGTCTTATGTTTTAATAAGACTTTACTTGCTAGTTGCCACTCGGCAATTCATCATTACCACTAAATCAAGTGAGTTTCACGGCCCCTTTTCTTTACAACTGTTTTACACTTATGGGGGAGAAATCATGAACTGATAAACTGTTTTAACTTAATGTTATGATTACTGTTAGCCGTATGACTATCTGTTCCCTTACTGATTGCCCAACTGGTACTTTATCGTTATAAACGTTAGTACAACTGAATCCCACCATTAGTTGATTTCAATTAGTTCTGATCGAAACGATAACTAGTGAATAGATCTATTTGGGTTGACAACCCTGCCCAGGTTGGTAGCTCCAATCCTGACTTCGTATATTGTCAAGGGGTACACGTCAGTTATTCTTGCCTGTTCGGTATCTCTCGGGCGAGGATACCATGGGTGGGTAAACCGTTAGTATTTGAAATCAAGGTTCAGGTGAGATCATACAACTACAACAGTAAGCTAATATAACATTCTAAGTTTCCTGAAAACTGTTTTACAATCTTACTATCGAGTCCTAAACCTGTGAACCTCACCAACTTTATGTCGACCTTTTAAACTCATGATTTCTCAGGTAACTAAGCTGATCATGGAAGCCGTGCAAATGGGGCTTCGCCTTTATATTCGGACCTGCTTCGTTGGAGTCCTAGTCCCAATCTATCCTAAATAACTACTTTATGTTTTTCAATAATGAAACTTGACTTTTAAAGTTCAAATGTAAGACAATATCGTTTACCACTCTTTTCGCTGCAACAATTAATGATATTATGTTTTAATTAACGTTTGAATTTAGTAGTAGTTGTTTTGAATATCTGTGACTATGATTCCATCTCGCTCACACCCAATCATTTGTCCGGGGTGTGACAAAATCGAAACTTGTCGCATAAGCATCAACACTCTCCGATGCGTATGTTCTCATGGCACTTGCATATGCGACCTAACATAAGGACGACAAAAGTTAGTTGCACATGCATTCTTTTATCCAAAATACATGGTCTAGTCCTTAGCCATTTTTCTCCAAAATAACATAAGGACTAGGGGGACTTGATGACCAGTTTGTCAAAAGCCGATGACCAGTTTGTCAAAAGCCGTTGAAAGTTGATAACTTGCTTATTAGATGAATTTTGAAGAATTTTTTCCTCCAAATTTAAGTTTGCACTCTTTTTCCCTTGATGCCGGTTTTTTCCCACAGGGTTTTTCCGGATAAGGTTTTTAATGAGGCAACAAAACAAAAACGCATGTGGATATAAAAGATTAATGGACAAGACGGAAGTGTAGCATGTCTTTAACCTTTAGTCCATCATTATTGCTTGAATAATCAATAGACTAGGGGGACTTGATGAGGATAGGTCAAGAGTGGACATGCAAGTGCCTCAAAGATGACACTTCCAGAGATAAGTACCACATGTGGGGGCAAGGTGAAAAGGGATACAGTTGCGGATGGTCAAGACGCAAGTGCATCTCTCCAGCTTACGAAGATGCGATTTCGAAGAATAATATAAATAGTTCATTTGATAACTTGTAACATTCAACTTTCAGATCTCAAATTACACCATTAACTGTGTGTATTTTCTGAATGTATTCAGTGTAGTGATAAATCAATAAAAATCTCTTCATTCCAAAACTTTCCATTAATTAGCTTAATTCCTAGTTGAATCATTGAGTCAAACATACAAGCGGTGTGATTTTGTGGTTCATCATATATCATCAAAATCATTATCACAAAAAGAAGGAATGCGAGAAAGGTGATCCGCTACTACATTTTCATTTCCTTTCTTATCTTTCACCTCAAAATCAAATTCTTGTAGTAGCAAGACCCATCTAATTAGTCTAGGTTTAGCATCCTTCTTTTCCATCAAATACTTAATGGCACTATGATCCAAATAGATAATAACCTTACCCCCCCCCCCCCCCAAATATATGGCCGAAATTTATCAACGGCATATACAACCGCTAATAACTCTTTTTACGTTGTAGTGTAATGTAATTGAGCATCGGAAAGAGTTTTACTAGCATAATAAATTGCAACAGGCTTTTTATCCACTCGTTGCCCCAACACCGCCCCCACGATATGATCACTTGCATCGCACATGATCTCAAATGGAAGAGACCAATCAGGGGCTTATAGTATTGGAGAGGAAATGAGTTTTTCCTTCAAAGTGTTGTAGGCTTTTGGACAAGCTTCATCAAAGACAAAAGGTGCGTCTTTTAAAAGCAAATTGCGAAAGGGTTTAGAAATAGCACTAAAGTCTTTGATGAACCGTCTATAAAAACCCGCATGTCCTAGAAAAGAACGAACTCCCTTGACATTGGTTGGAGTGGGTAGTGTGGAAATGACTTGAACTTTTACGGTATCTACTTCAATGCCACGCTCCGAAATGATATGCCCAAGAACCACTCCTTCCTTCACCATGAAGTGGCTTTTCTCCTAACTTAGCACTAAATTCGTTTCCGCACACCGCTTGAGTAGCTGTTCAAGTTGAGACAAACACAAGTCAAATGTAGTTCCAAAAATGCTAAAATCATCCATAAAAATTTCCAATGAATCTCCTATCAAGTCAGAAAAAATACTCATCATGCAACGTTGAAACGTTGCAGTGCATTACATAAGCCAAAAGGCATTCGTTGAAATGCAAATGTACCGTAAGGACAAGTAAATGTTTTCTTTTGTTGGTCTTCGGGGTGGATAGCTATTTGGTTATACCTCGAATAACCATCTAAGAAACAATAAAAATTTTGACCCGAAAGTTTATTAAGGATTTGATCAATAAAAGGTAGTGGAAAATGATCCTTGATGTTGCCACATTGAGTTTTCTATAATCAATGCACACCTGCCACCTGGTAATGGGACAGGTAGTGACTTCCTCACCATTTTCACCATGAACAACTTAGATTCCCGCTTTGTTTGGAATTGTTTGGGTCGGGCTTACCCAAGTGCTATCCGAAATGGGGTAAATAATACCCCCATCAAGCCACTTTAGAACCTCCTTCTTGACCATTTCTCGCATATTTGGATCCAGCCTTCTTTGAGCATCCCTTGAAGGCTTCACATTCTCCTACGTGATGATCTTATGCATTACTATCGACGGACTTACACCTTTCAAATCCACAATTGTCCACCCAATTGCCGCCTTGTTTCTCTTCGACACCTTCATCAACTCTTCTTCTTGTTCCGGTTGCAAGTTAGATGCAATGATGACCGGTAACGTCTCCTCTTCCCCCAAAAATGCATAATTTAGGTGCTTGGGTAATTCCTTCAACTCCACCTTAGGTGGCTCTTCTAGAGATGGCTTCCATTTTGAATCAATATGATCTGGTAAGATTTCCACTTGATAGGTCCATGGTGGCCTTCCACTCTCAATTGCCATTGACTCCTTGATTTTACCACTCATTGACTCACGAATGTCTTCCATCTCCAACCAGTCATACGCAAAAACATTCTCTATGGTGTTTTCTTCACTTACACATGAAGTGTAAGGGTCGATATATGCGTCGACTATGTCTGCCATAAAGCAATCATGGTCGACTACAGAGTTAGAATTACTTGAAAACACATTTAATCGCATCTTGCGATTCCCATATGTAACATCAACCGGCCCATCCCTACAACCGATTTGAACATTAATTGTTGCTAGAAACGGTCTGAAAGTTCGTGAGTGATAGATTGTCTACTTAGTCGTATCGAAATCAATGTAAAACGAGATGAACACGATGAGTAAATACAAAGTGACTTGTATTAGACCACAGAGAACCACAGAGTACATTGATAGGAAGTAAGACTAAAACGTACAAGTATACCAAATACAACACAAGACAAACTATATATACTAGAACTAAACCCGATGGTCCGAACCTCAGGTTCGGAAAAGTTCGGACCAGTCCGAACTTGGAGTTCGCCAAGGGTTCGGCCAGCAGCAAACTTCCATAACTTGTCTTGTATTCGATACTTCACATGACGATCAGGAACTAGGTACTAACAAACTCCCCATAGGCATGTGTAGTATCACCTTCCGCTAAAAACTTGTATCATATATCTTCAATCAAACTCTTCCTCTTCTTTGACGATGAGTTCAATCTTGAATCCTTGATATTGCATCGTGTGTAATCTATTTATCAACAATCTTCAGTAGACTTGAAGTTGTGATGTTCTCTCTCCACTTAGAAACCTACCAACATAAATAATCTTGGCGCAAAACGTCTCTTCGAGACTCCAAGATATTTTGATTTTGAAAATGATTTTGTATTTCGTGTTGATCAATCGAAAATAAATCAGAAACAAAATCTTTTTGGCTTTTAAAAGACTTTATATCAAAACACACCTAAAATCTTTTTGGTATTTTCTGATATGAAATGTAAATGCAATACAGAATCGGACGTTATTTTTGTCTTTTGTGAGAAAGATCACGACTTGGGATCATATTGGACATAACATGTAGAACTACATTTCAGTTTCGATTATTGTCGCACGTAAGCCATGTCGATTGCAGATATAATTTGTCCAACTTTAAACTCAGGCAGAATCATACTCATAACATCTGGATATGTTAAGGTATTGATTGTATTTGCATTGACCAGTGTACCCCACACTATCAGACATACTCAGATATGCTTTGCTTATCACAATTTTGTGATTTCATTTGTGATTTAATCACATATGATTATATTCATGATATAGTCAACTGTGTTCCATGCAAAAAGAAATAAGAACGTTAAGTCGTCAACCTTAAGGTCGATCTTTCGATACGCAGATAAGGCCTCGGATTTAACAAAATAAGAAAATAAAACAAGTTGAAATTGTATAACTCAACAACAATCAGGTCGGTCTTGTGGACACACAGACAAAGTCCGATGAGTTATACGAAACACCAAAGAAAATAAAGCAGAACGGAAAACGATCAACAATCAGGTCGGCCTTGTGAGCACGCAGAGAAAGTCCGATCGTTTGACAAAATAAATAAAATCAAATAAATTTAAATCTTTGCAAAATGAACACATGTATACATAGTGACTTCTCATTTTATTTTTACATATCTTTTTCTTGATATATCAAGATGTTGTCCACTAGATCAAGCATCAGATTTAGTGTATATCACATGTGAATACTTTCTGATTTGCCAAGCCTACCTTACACATCGATCAAATTGTCTTATGGTTTTTTCATCTATTTTATCCATGAGTCAGACGATGTAAGCCAATGTACCATCATTTCCCAAGCATTTCGGATATAATTTTTCATTTTTAATGTTTTTGGAATTTTGCACTTTTCAATGTTTTTGTCTTTTCAAATTTCTCCCCCTAAAAATGACAACTCTATTTATATATATTCATTTTTACTATTTGAAAGAAAAACAACACACTATTTTTGTAGTTTTGCAAAAACAAACTCCCCCTCAAAAGGAGATGGAGTAACAAACAAAACAGAAATTGATCAACCAACACAAATACTTGCCGTTTAACATTTTGAAAACAGGATTGATTTAGAAATTCAATTTAAGTTATCACAGATATTTCACAATCAGCAATTTTCCAACCACCGAAAGGTCTTCTTGAAATACCTGCTTGACACCAAATAAAACATTAGTCGCTTTGGGATTGACCCGATTCAACAGCGTCGGGTTGCCCGGTGTCTTTCGCATAGTCGTTGTTGGCTTTGGAAACAACTTTTGGTTTCCAGATTTTTAATGATTTTAATTTTTGATCAGAACCAGAATCATATTCAACCGGCGTACTTGGTTTAGACCATGACGACTTACGAGTTCACTTAATCTTAGGAGACCATGGTTCATCAAAAATTTGACATTTGTTATCCAAAAACTTAGCCGTGTTGCGGATATATGCAGGCATCGGATAGTCGGCAGCAAGATGTCCTAGTTGACGACATGCATAACAAAGTCGTTCTCGGAAAATAGTTGAGAAAACCAGAAGAATGTTCAGAATTAAAAGTATCAAAGAAGCCATCAAAAGAATCATACCTAGGAGATGGACTCCTTGAAAATGAGGACCTTCCAGAATAATAAGATTGTTCTTTCAGAGGAGGTGATTTCTTTGGAACTTTAACTTTTGAAACTTTTTTTCAATTTTACTGACTTCTTTGCTTGAATAAGTGCTTCCTTCATCTCATAACCCAATCCTTTGTGCTTGAAACCAGGGGTCTTTGAAGAACTTGAAGAAGAACCAGAAGCTTCTCTCCCCTTAGCTTCTCTAGTGAATTTGGCTTTTATGTCTTTCAGTTTGTTCTTCTCCACCAAAACTTTGTCTTCTTCAATTGCAGATGAAGAACGCGAAGCAACATTATCAAAAATCTTTTCATTTTCCAAAAATGTAGACTTTGATCTATATTTCGGAGCTTCACCCAAAGACTTTTTCTTCTTCTTAGACTTTGACTTCTGCTTCTTGGATGAAGTGGAAAATTTTGAATAATCATGCAATTCGGCTTTAGGATCAAGCGAAGCAGATGTAACCTCAGATATATCCACCGGTTGAGGAACCATGTGAATGTCATCCTTGTCAGAATTATCCTCATTCCTATCCTGCTTTTATAAGAAATTCAGCAATGTCGGTGACAAATTGCAATTCTTTACTTGCCGTTGCAACTCCAAAATTTCCAACATCAATTCATATATTTTCTGTTGAGCATCAAACACTTCCTTTTGGGACTTGATGAATTTTACATTGAGATCATCATACGTTTGTAACTTCCGAATCTCACATTCAGCAAATAATTCTTCAAGAACACTTTATCTCTTTTTCTTGTAAATCTCAACATCTTTTGTTAAAACTTAATTTTTATCACGATATAAAACATTCTCATCTTGAAGCATAGAGATCTTCTTCTAAAGTTTTTCAATAGTAGTTGCCGATTCAATCACTAGAGCATTAGCCTTTTCATACTTTTGTTGAACCGGATAACTCTTTTCAAACAAAATCTTGAGCTGCATCTAAAGCTTCAGCTTTGGCCTTTTCACATTCTTCTACTAACTTGCTCTTTTCTTTGAAAATATCATCATGAACATGAACCAATTCATAATACTTTTTCTGAAACTCTTCCAAATCTTTCTTGAGAACTACAACCTCTTTAGTTGATAATTGAGAATTTTTCTCAAGACTTGCAATCTTCTTACTCAGCCTTATACATTCAAGACATCTTGATTCTTCGACTTTAACTTCTTTGATCATTGATATTGTCGAATTTTGAATCAGAATGGGTCAGAATGCTATCATCATCATCATGATGAGCAGTTAAGGCAACAATAAAAGGAGCATGTTTCATTTGCGCTGCAGAATCTGCATTCCAAGCAAACTCAGTTGGATGCCAAAACACCTCTGATAGTTTTTCATCAAAAGAAACAGATTTTTCTTCAACCTTGGAAGCTTCACTTGGTGAATGAAAAACCACATGAGCATGTTGACCAGATTTCAGTTTGTTGTCAATTGAACTTGGAAATTCTCGTGCAAAATGTCCATAAACAGAACACTTATAACACTTAACCTTTGACTTGTCCAATCCAATTTTTCCATCTTGATTCAATCTTTTCTTACCAGTTCTGTTGAAAAATTTCTTCGTTCTTCGAACCAACCTAGCATATTGCCAGTTCAAATTCATTTCTTCCAAATGATCATAATCTATCTGATCGTAATCTTCATTTTTTAACTCAGCATTATTAACAGCACCAGTAATAACCCCAAAATATGAAGATACCAACGCAGACATCAAAGCATTATAATCATCGGTAGTTTGAGCAGTCAAAGCATTTTGAATCGAAGAACTAGGAACGGAAACATTACAACCAGCAGAAAAACTTGAAGTTTCAGATTTACCTGCAACAAATGCCGTAGGAGGTGCAGAACTAAGAATATTAGATTTCCCAGCATTCATGGTTTAATCATTGTCACCAAAATACACAGCAGAATTCTGAATTTGTGTAGTAAGGGATTTGTTAACCATTAACTCCATATCCCTCGCTTAGATTCTCTGAATCAAATCATTAAAAGATAATCCTGGATACTCTTTATCATGAGTGATCATCATCACATATTTCTCCCATTTCTCAGGTAAAGCCTCCAAAATATTTTCTTTCATACCAGCTTTTTCTTTTGTAAGACTCACCAAACGCATTTCACTCATCAGGTGAGCGAATCTTGCAATCAGATTTGGAATTGATTCATTTTGGTAATGCTTGAGACTATCAAATTCTTTCTTCAAAACTTTCTGACGGTTTTTCTTATATTGATCATTGCCTTCACATCGTTTTTCCAAGGCATCCTACAAACTCTTTGATGTGTAGTTACCAGAAAATTGATGTAGTAACTCTTTAGGCAAAGCCATCGTCAAAGTACCATATGCCTTTTTCTCAGCTTGATAAGCTTTCTTTTGTTCAGATGACATCTTTCTTTGAAGAATGGGTTCACCAGTTTCATCCTTAGGATAGACATATTGCTCATTAAATGCCAACCACATATCAATGTCATGAGTATCAATGTACGCCTCAAATCTTTTAACCCAACTATGATAATCTTCCAATTTGAGCACTTTGGGAACTTTCTGACTTGTTTCAATTTCATTATCATAATTCATCATTGTTTGCATCGTTGCTTGAACCGAATTTTGAATAGCCGCAAATGCTTGAAAATCGGAGATTTTGAAAATTCGGGTTACCGTTCACTCCGAACCTGTGCTGAACCTCGTCCGAACTTGGTCCGAACTTTAGCCGAACAAAATTTTGACCGAACTCTGTCCCAACCTCACTTTCGGATGATCAAACAAGACCTAGTCCGAACTTCAAGCGAACATGGTCCTAACCTAGACCGAAAGTTATCCGAACTCTGACCCGAACGTTAACCGAACTAAAAAACAACCAAACTCGGTCCGAACTAATAGTTCAGAGTGGTTATTGTTCCGAACTTCAAACTTTGTCTGAACTCCTCCGAAACAAAACCATTTTCGACACAACTTTCGCGATTTTGAGAGATTTTGAATGAAATTTTCGACAAGAAATCAAACAAACTCGATAGAAACAAACACAGAGAAGATTTTTGCGTAAAGCACACTCGAGAAGATCAAACGAACTCAAAAATGAAACTCATTTTGGTAAAACTAGAAATTTTTACCCTAAAATTTCAAAAATTAGAGATTTTCCTGACCAGTAGAGCAAACCAAATGCTCTGATACCACTTGAAAGTTCGTGAGTGATAGATCTTCTACTTAGTCGTATAGAAATCAATGTAAAACGAGATGAACACGATGAGTAAATACAAAGTGACTTGTATTAGACCACAGAGAACCACAGAGTACACTGATAGGAAGTAAGACTAAAGAGTACAAGTATACCAAATACAACACAAGACAAACTATATATACTAGAACTAAACCCAATGGTTCGAACCTCAGGTTCGGACAAGTTCGGACCAGTCCAAACTTGGAGTTCGCCAAAGGTTCGGCCATCAGCAAACTTCCATGATTTGTCTTGTATTCGATACTTCACATGACGATCAGGAACTAGGTACTAACATGGTCTACCCAAAATAACATTTGGTTTTTTTTCTTTGTAACTTGATTCAGAATCAAGAACTAAGAAATCAATCGGGTAATAAAACTCTTCCACATTAACAATCACATCGATTAACACCCCCCTCGGAAGTTTAAGTGATAAATCTGTCAACACCACGGTGATGTCGGTTTTTTGTAAAGGACCAAAATCATGTTGATCATATAAACTTCCGGGAGAATGTTAACACTTGCCCTAAGATCCAAAAGTGTACGATTTATTTTAAAATCACCAATATGAATAGAAATCAATGGTGCACCCGGGTCCTTAAGCTTTAGTGGGAGAGTAATTGACAACAAGGCACTCATGTGAGCAGTAAGATCAAGCTTTTTAGGAAGCTTATTTTGTCACTTTTGAGTGCAAATATCTTTAAGAAAATGAGCATAAGATGGAACTTGTTTAATTGCATCAAGTAAGGGCAAGTTAATTTTGACTTGCTTAAATGTTTCCCAAATTTCATCTTGTTGTGGGCTTTTCTTTGAAGATGATGTTTTAGGTTGTTCTATCAGTGCCGAGGGGTAAGGGATGGTATTATCCTCCACACCCTTTTCCTTAGCATTACTATAATCTTGCAAAATTGATTTTTCATCTTTAAATTTTTCACAATCTTTACTTGGTGCACATTTTTAAAATTTTGTTCCACCTCAATTTCCTCCTTGTAACTATCATCTTCCACCACCCCTTCAATGAATGGTGGTGGAGGAACAACTTTGTTGTCATATGTTTTAGCACTTCGAAGAAGACTTACAGCGTTGATTGGCACATGTCTTGTGGATTTTGAACTCGACCCTTGATGTTAAGGGTTGATCTTTGTTCACTTGGTAGTTTCCCCATATCTCGTGTGGGTACTTCCCCAGACAATTGACTCATTTGCTTAGTCAATACACCCACCGTCTTATCCGAGATCTCTTGCTTTTGAACTACCCCTTTTAGAATTCCCATGATCTCATCCAACTTTGTGTTCACTGTTGGATCACAAATGAAGAGCCTCCTTGTTGAGCATTTTAAAATTGGCCTTGATTTTGAGGGGTTCCTTGTTGATAATTTCTTTGTTGGTTCCCTTGAAAACCCCCTTGGTTGCCTTGAAAATTTCCTTGATTGCTTTGGTAATTTCCATATAATTGATTTCCTTGATTGAAAGGCCTTTGGAAGTTCCCTTGGAAATTTTGTTGACGGTTTTGATATTATTGTTGACCGCCTTGCTGACTTGACCCTTAAAAGTTGGGATTCATCTGATTTGAAGCATTGCCATAGCTGAAAGGTGGATGATTTCTCAGCCCTGAGTGATAGGTGTTCGAGTTCATGTTAAATTGTTTCTTTTCACCATACACTTGATTCACCTCTTCACTTTTTCCTAAGTTCATAGGACATGTCAAAGCCACATGTCCCATGTCTCCACAAGCCGCACACAACTCGTATTCCTGCGAAACAGAAGAAACATCCTTTCCCAAACTTTGGCATATTAAATCCATTTTATGTTCTAAAGAGTTAAATCTCTCATTTTGAGCATGATCATTTACCGACTTGACACTAGCCGGTTTTGCTCTCCGATTCGCGGATGCTTGAGTTTTTTAGCCTTCGCTTAGATTTTCTAAAAAATCCCATGCATAATCTTCATGGTGGGTTAGAAAATTTCCACCACTACTTGAGAAAACCATTTGATTTGAATCGAGAAGCAAACCATCATAAAAGGTTTTGACCGATTCCCATTTCTCAATCCCATGATGTGGACACAATCGAAGAATTTCTTTAAAACAGGTAAAAGCCTCATGAAAGGCTTCACCGGATTGTTAAGCAAAAGATTTGATTGCGATCCGAGCATCACTAGTCTTTCCCATTGGGTACTACTCATCAAGAAATGCTTGTTGCATCTCATCCCAAGTACGAATACTACCCGGTGGAAGTGTCAGAAACTATTGTTTAGCCTTATCTTTTAGTGAAAACTGAAAAAGGTTAAGCTTTACCTCATCATGTGTGAAACCTTGCCTTCCAATGGTGCTACAAATAGCTGCAAACTCGTAGAGATGAGAGTAAGGTTCATCGGATGAAAAACCTCTAAACGTTGGAATGATGGAAAGGAATTGAGGACGGATCTCGAATTGCCTTCCATTTTGGTGAGGTGGCACTATCGGTGATGCATTCCGGTGAATAGCCGGTCGGAAATGACTATCAACTCCCATAACTCTTTGACCTTGTCCTCCTTGAAATCCTTGTTGACCTTGGAATCCTTGTTGACCTTGGAATCCTTGTCCACCTTGGACCCCATTATTGAAAACCCCAAATTGTTGGTATTGTGGTTGTGCTTGAAAGACGAGATTATAATTCCATTGTGGTTGAGCTTGGCCTTGCCCCCCACCTTGATTGAGATGGTGATCCCAATTGTTTTGTTGTCCATCGCCATCTCCAACACCACCATTGTCTCCTTCAAACCAACCCCCATTATGGTTTGTTCCATGAGGGCTACCTTGGCTACCATTAACCGAGTTATTATCATCATCGTTCGCAAAATTCAGATACTCTTGATATCCATATTGACCTGCTCCTTGAAATTGGCCTTGATTCCCCGGATTTGCCATGCTTTACCTTGATGAAATGTTACTACTGCTTTGAGCTTGAACAACTGGTTGTGATGTAGATGCTCGCAAACTAGATCTATGGAGAACTCTGTTGTTCCTTGCTAATCGTTCAATTTCTGGCTCAAATGCTAATGGTGAAGATCCTCTAGAAAACCGAGTGTGCATGAAATAACCTATTACCTGCACAAGTAGCACACCTAGCGTAGCAGAGAAATAACAAGCAATAAACTTTATGAATTTTTATTATTATTTTTTTTTAATCTTTTAGTTAAGTAAAACAAAGAACAACTACAAACCAACTAAAACTATAAACCAAGCGCACCTACTCCCCGGCAACGGCGCCAAAATTTGATTGACGTCGAATAGAAGAGAGTTTGTGTTCCAAATATCCTCACTTGAACAACTAGCAAGGGTAAGTGGGTTGTCGAATCCACGAGGAGTTAGTGGTTGATGTGTAATTCAAATTGATTACTATTGCTAACATAATGTAAAATTGATTATTGGATTGATGATTAAGACTAATTGCATAAACACAAGTGAAAAGAGAATTTACTTATAATAAACAAAATAGTTGCTCCCGGGTTCAAAGTTCAAACAATCACAAGTAAAACTTAGCATACATTTGAAATGAGATTACATCTATAGCACATATACACATCGCTAGAGTATCTCTAGGTGGAATGATACCAACGTGTAACCTCAAGCATTTCACAACAATTCATGACGAATCTTAGCAATGGAAACATATACGACACATCTAGAGTATCTCTAGGGTGGAATGCAACCAATGTATATTTCTACATATAAATGTTTTGCACATCGACATAAACGTAAAACTACTAAACAAACTCATAAACATTCACGTGACATGATTACAAGTAGCAAAGTATTCCCAAAATAAAACACAAGTTGAGTCTTACAAGTTTAACAAACTCCTACACCCAGTTACAACTATGAATTGATTAACCGAACATGATCTTCATACCGAAACGTGGATTGGTTTGATGAAAAAGATGATTAATAATCAATTAATTGACCAAAAATCGCCCCAAGATGTCTCCTCTAGGTCTCCAAGTCGGAATATCTGAGAAAACTGCAGAACAACCATAAAAAACGTGTCTTGGCCGAAGATATGGGAGCACAAAAACTGTCGTCACCGTATCATACGGTGGATTTGACCGTATCTTACGGTGGTTAGGACTTCTTTATAGTGGAAAATCCCGGAGATACGGTGGGAATGTGAACAGAAATACATTGGAGTCACTGTATGATACGGCCAATCCCACTGTATCATACGGTGGATTTGATTTATTCTCAACATCTTTTATTTTCCAATCTTTCCATCCAAATGAGCTTGAAACTTGAATTTTCCACCATAATTGCATCATTTCTTCATCATCAACCTACAACATATAAACCTCTCAAAGTAAGTGAAAGAAATCCAATGTAAATCTAATGCAGTTACATGATTATTAACCACATTAAAATTGATCACATCACCTGGAATATTTTTCACCACTTTAACTGCAATACGGCGGATATACTGCAAAAAAAATAGGGATACCCATTGTCTTCATTCTCTTTCCCCAGAAAGTTTTCATTTGTAACCCCCACTTCATAGCAAATGTTGACCGATCGAATGATCGACTCAAACTTTTGAAAGACCTGTATAAGGAAGTAGTTTGACTTCCGATTAATCGAAGACACGTTTGAATCAATCATTTATGCGACGAGCTACCTGAGGATCACTACAAAGTGACCCAAGTACCAAATATTTTTACATCTTATATACAACACAACCTTTTGATCCACAGTAGGCCTCGCAAACCTTGACTACAGCTCATTATTTACACTCATGTAAAGCTAGATATTACTTTGCATTCATCAGCGCTCGGTGTTTCGGAAACCCACTCTTATTTTACGTTTGCACATTTACTTACTTTTGAGAACCGATACAACTTGATGTTATTCATGCCTCTGCAGTGAACCCTTCAATCATTGGAACGTCACCCTTATTTTGAATCTCTACCGAAGTGTAATATGCACAAACATATATCCTATGTTGGTGAACCCCAGCTTAAAGTTAAACATGATAGACTACCTTATCTCTTAAACCCATGCCAGAAAAGTTAAATCGTATTGATGTTCGCATTGTGCGTGCCAAACTCTCGATAATCCTCACCGTGGGTGAAAACCCCACCGACTAAAACCCCAAAAAAGTATCTTGTCACCAAGATTCAAAATTTTTGCATACGATGCATTGTGATTTCTAATATTTCACTCCCATTCAACTCAAATGTATTTGGGAAAAACTTAAGATGCCCTATTTTCATGAACATTAATTAATAAGTTTTGGCTAATAGCTAGACATGGCAAGGTAACTGGTACACCCTCAAAGTGCTGGAAGTGTGGTGGGTTAGCTGCGGTATACCCTATACATAAGCACTAGCGGCATGGAAAGGTGGGACCAGTATTGAATCACGGATTTACTTTAAAATTATGCACAGAAAATTTATTTTGAGAACTCCGTCTAATGGGACTATGGCCGCAGTAAAGCAAATTTTTGTTACTCCCTTTATAATTTCGCATGTAGCTTCTACAAGCTTCAAGGAGTCTAGAAGAAGCTCCCTTCTCAAAATCTGAAAATCTTGCGCCAACTTGTAAGCCCTAGAAATCTCTAACTTGAAATTGGTGGAATGCAAGTGTTAATCTTGTGTTTATGTGCAATTTGGTGTGTGTATGTGCTTATGAATCATGTTTTATGTTAAGATAAGTTAAATGATGAGTTGGGGCTGATTATGAGTTGATATTAGGTCTGTTATTATGAAGAAAAATATGCTATGATGTGTTCTTGTTGAGAACTAGTGTTGTTAAACATGAATTTTAAGTGTATGTGCCTATGTGTAAGCTTGATGTTTTGAATTCGATATGATCATCAAATTTATGTTATAAAGGCTGTGATATTGAGGTGAGATGTTGTTTATGGTATTACAAATCTCTAAAAAAATTTGAGTATCAAAATGTTAACCAAAATCTTTGAAGCTCGATTTTTATGAACACTAGTTTTTGGACAGCTTCTGGCAGAAATTTGGGTCATTTTGTACAGGCCATAACTTGCTCAATTTTGATAGGATTCGAGTGATTCTTTTTGCATAGTAAACTTATATATCTAAACTTTAATTGGTGCCTTCTGATAATTCCATTTGGTCACCCAAAAACCTGCTGCAAGTTGGGTACGCAGGGCTGTTAAAATTTAGCTATGAGTAGACTTTGCAATTTTGTTGGGCATGATTCGCGTGTATTAATAAAGGTATCGTTGGATGAAAATGATGTTTTTATATTAAAACTAAGATCTGGAAGTTTTGGGATACAAACTCCAAGTCTTGATCAAGTTATGAATTAATTAAGTTTAATTTCACTACTTTGACAATTTTAAATAGAACGTACAACTCTATGGCCACACTCTGGCGATTTTGGCGATTCTAGGGTTTCCTAGCTGAAATCGATTTCTTTGTCTGATCCTTCCCAAATCTGCTGTTGTCTGATCTTGGTCCTTACCGGTCCTGTCATCGTTATCTCCATTCAATCTGTTGGTACGAGTTGTGTTAGCGGCCGTCGGTTTAGGGTTTATATTCGTATAAACATCTTTTCCGATTAGGACATGTAACTCCCTATGATCAACGTTGAGTGGATCTTGATACGTTACGAGTATCGTTAGCGGCTAGAGTTATTACACTTTGGATTTTTGTTTCTTTGTTTCGTTCCTTTCTTTCTTTACCGATTTTGATTTTTGATAATCTCCTAGTTGCTACTTTGAAGGAGTTTACGTTATTAGGGTTTAAGCTTGGATAGTTTGATATCCCTTCAAATCCGGATTGCGTTATTCCTTTTGCTTAGCTTCCAAGGCGGCTGATAATTTCGATTTGTGGTGTTTTCTTCTTTCTGAGTTTTCTCACCATGAAGCAAGTCCCTCGTAATAAACCTGCTTCTCGCTTGGCGGAGAAGATAACTAATATTGATGGCAAAATTGATACTCGCATACCAAGACGTGGCAACTTTATCCCGGCAGGAAACTCATCGGCGGCGCTAGTTGTATCTTCGACAGTTTCATCAACGGATCCGATTCCGGATGAGGGTGCCGGTTATTTCTAAAACACCTGAGGAAACTCGTCCTAAGAAGCCAACCAATGATGACCTACCTGAGGTCAATGCTTTCCTTGACCTAGGGTTTACGGGAGAACCAGATAATAATATGCATGGGATGCCCATGCATGACGTTAACACCAAGTTCAGTGTTGTTCCCATGAGTGATAATGGCCTTGGGGCTGGGTCCTTTGCTGCGGCTGTATCTGGCAAGTTCACTTCCAAATCAAACCCTAAAAAAGTTATTTTTCGTTCATTGCTTAGCGCTAATATTCAGCAGGGGGTTGATGTTGTTCTACCGTTGTCTTCGGTTCTTAATTTGCAAGAAAAACTTGCCAACACCCTATTTGGGTACTTTTTAGGAGACTGTATCACCTTCCCCGTAGTATATACTATGTTTCGTCGAATTGGAAAAAAAATTGGTCTGCAAAAGGTTATGATGAATGATAATGGGTTCTTCTTTTTCAAATTTGATAACCTTAAGGGTATGATGTATGCTTTGGAGGGGGGTCCATGGACAATTCGCAATAGACCAATGTTCTTAAATGTTTGGTCACCAACAGCGGCTTCAAAAAAGGATGACATTAAACCTGTTGTGTTATGGATTAAATACAATGTTCCCCTTGTGGCTTATACTGATGATGGTCTGAATATGTTAGCGACTAAACTTGGTACTCCTAAACAGGTGGACACTTATACGGCTACTATGTGTGCTGATGCATGGGTTCGCGGTAGTTTTGCTCGTGTTTTTGTGGAGATTTCGGTTGACCAACCTTTTCGTGATACCTTAACGGTGGCTATTCCTGATGCTAGTGGTACTTCTTTCGTTAAAGAGGTTATTGTTGTTAAGTATGAATGGCAGCCCCCTCGATGTAGTCACTGTTGTGTTTTCGGCCATGTTGATAAGGAATACTCTAAACATAAGCCCAAAGCTATGAAGGGGCCGGTTGTTGATGGAGAAGGATTTATGGAGGTGGGTCGTAGAAAAGCTGCAAAGAAACCTAGCGTTCAGGTGACAAATCTCCTCCTCATTTTGAATATAGACAAGTTGCAACTCCTAAATCGGGTCCTAACCCAAAGACCCAAAGCACTGCTAGTCGACTATATGGGGAAAAGGAACCGGGTCAAAATATACAGGTGGATAAAGGAAAAGAAGTTCAGACGTCTAACCCTTTTTATGTACTGTCGGATGATTATGAGGTGGCTACGGCTAGTGGAGTTGGCAATTCAAGTAAGGGTGATCAAACTCAGGAGGTAGTGGGTAATGATAGTGAAACGGGCACTTTTATGGCAACGGGTTTAAAATGGGCAAGCACTCCTTCTTTTAAGGTTCTCAATGTTTAGTATTGCTTCCTAGAATATTAGGGGGTTGAACCACCCTCTCAAAAAACAGAGGTTCTCAGGTGTTGTGTGAAAATAATTTGTCTTTATGTGCAATCTTAGAATCTCATGTGGATGTTGATAAATTATTCAAAGTGTGCAAGGGTGTTTTTCGTTCTTGGGATTGGACGTCGAATGGGTTGCATTCTCCTAAGGGTACTCATATTATTATTGGTTGGGATGTTAATTCTGTTGATGTTGTGGTTATGGATATGACTGATCGGGTTGTTCATCTTCAGTTACTTCTCAAACATAATTCTATGGTGCTCTTTTGCTCTATGGTTTATGAAAGTAACAACTACATTTATAGACGTCATGTGTGGGCTTCTCTTATTTTACATAAGCAGGTGGTCAAGGATGAGCATTGGGTTCTTCTTGGTGATTTTAACACTATTTTAAACATGGAGAATAGATCGATGGGTCCTTCTAGAGTGGATATTGGCATGGTGTATTTCAAGGAGTGTGTAAACAACCTGGAAATTATGGATATTAATGGCACTGGAATGCACTTTACTTGGAACCAAAAACCTAAAGGTGGCGTAGGGGTGATGAAGAAATTGGATCGCATTATGGGGAATATCAACTTCATTGATAAATTTCCTAATTCTTATGCCTTTTTTCAGCCCTACAGAATCTCGGACCATTCCCCTTCTATTTTGATGATGCCCTCAGTTTCTAAAGGCAAGTCGAAGCCCTTCAAATTTTTTAATTTCCTTACTCATAAGAAGGAGTTCTTGGATGTGGTTGATGAACATTGGAAGGTTGATATTAGTGGTGTGCACCAATTTAAATTGGTCAAGAAACTAAAGCTCCTTAAGAAGTCGTTGCGGGCTCTTCTTCATAGTCAAGGTAACCTTCACAAAAAAATAGCTCAATTACGTGATGATCTTGATGCTGCTCAACGAGCTATTGATGTTCACCCGGGGGATATTAATCTTCGTATGATCCATGGAGAATGTTTGCAGCGATTCACAGATGCAAGTATTAATGAGGAGCATTTTTTGAAACAAAAATCTAAGGTTCACTGGCTTGCCACGGGGGATTCAAATACCAAATATTTCCATAATTCATTAAAATGTCGGAATTACCGGAGTCGAATTGATATTATAAAGGATGGTGATGGGGTGATGCATACGGGTAATGATTTACATGTTTCTTTTGTTGATCACTTTTGTGAGTTTCTTGGTAATGATGTTGATATGGAGCTTGTTCCTCGATTGGAGTTGTTCGATGCTAAGTTGGGTAATGATAGGGCTACCGCTATGGTTTCCCCGGTTTTGGATGACGAGATAAAGCAGGCGCTATTCTCAATGGGGGATGACAAAGCTCCAGGTCTCGATGGGTTTTCGGCTGCATTTTTTTAAAAATCTTGGTCGGTTATCCAAAAGATTTTACTGCTGCGGTTCGGGATTTTTTTATTACGGGTAAGTTGCTTAAGGAGCTAAATCATACCACTCTTGCTCTAATCCCTAAGGTTACCACTCCGGCTTTGATTACTGATTTTCGTCCTATTGCTTGCTGTGATGTCTTGTATAAGTGCATCAGCAAGATCATTGCTAACCAGATTAAAGTAGGCTTGAATGAGATTGTTAGTCTGAACCAATCGGCTTTTGTTCCGGGTCGTCGCATTTCTGATAATATTTTACTTACCCAAGAGCTCATGCACAACTATCACCGTCACTATGGTCCGGCAAGGTGTGCTTTCAAAGTCGACATTCAAAAAGCCTATGATACGGTAAACTAGAATTTTCTGAAAAGAATTTTATATGGCTTTGGTTTCCATCCTACTATGATCAAATGGATAATGAAGTGTGTTACTACTCTGTCCTTCTCCATTTGTATTAATGGTGACATTCATGGCTATTTTTTGGGTATGAAAGGTCTTCGCCAAGGTGACCCTCTCTAACCATACTTGTTTACCCTTGTTATGGAGGTCCTCACTTTGCTTCTTCACAAGCATGTTGCTAATGATGTCTCTTTCAGATTTCATCATAAGTTTGCCAAACAAAAGATTATAAACCTTTGTTTTGCGAATGATCTATTCCTGTTTGCTCATGGTGATATATATTCGGCCTCTAGATTGACAAAAGTGTTAAGGGATTTTTCTTTGATGTCGGGTTTATTCCCTAACAACCATAAGAGTACTGCCTTCTTCTACAATGTCCCAATTGCAACAAAATAGGAGATCTTAGCGTCGCTACCTTTTTTGGAAGGTGGGTTGCCAGTTCGGTACGTGGGAGCTCCATTAATCTCCTCGAGATTAAGATCTCATGATTACAAGGTTCTGATTGAACGGTTGGATTCTCGCATTAACAGTTGGACATTAAGGTTTCTATCTTATTCTGGTAGAGTTCAGCTTATTGTATCTGTTTTCCCGTCCATGCATATTTACTGGGCCTCTATGTTTATTCTTCCTAAGTCCACAATTCATGATTTAGAGGAAAAAATTAGAGGTTTCTTATGGTGTAAGGGCCCTTTGCAAGCTGGTAGAGCGAAGGTGTCTTGGAAGGATGTTTGCCTCTCTAAAGCTGAAGGTGGTCTCGGTAATAGACGAGTTGAGAATTTAATATTGCTCTTATCTCGACTCACATTTGGAGCATTGTTACCAAACGTCCTTCTCTCTAGGTTGAGTGGGTGTATACTTATAAGTTGAACGATCGAAACTTTTGGGACATTCGCATAGCATCTTATTGTGAATGGAGCTAGAGGAAACTTTTACAGATTCGACCACGTATTTGTCCCCATATTCGGTCTATTGTTAGTAATGGTGAATCTACGTCTGCTTGGTTTGATTAGTGGGATGAGGGTGGACCGTTAAGTGATAGGATTACTTCTCGCATGATGTACATGGAGGGTTTTACGCGCTCCACGACTGTTGCTCAAGTTGTCACGCTTCCCGTTCTGGATCATTGGGGTATTTCGAGTGTTGTTAATCAGATAACATTGATCCAATTTCGACTGACAAACAGCTTTGGCAATTTGGTAGCATGCATGTTGAGTTTTCCACAATGCTAGCCTGGGAGTCCATTCTTGGTCACTCTCCTATGGTGGCTTGGGCTAACATTGTTTGGTTCCCACAGTGTGTCCCAAAACATGCTTTCCATATGTGTTTGGTTCTTAAAAACAGATTGCTTACTCAAGACAGATTGAGCCGTTGGGCTCACCAGAAGGGCAACATGAACTTAATGTGTTGCCCTCTATGCGTGGCTAATATTAACTCTACTAAGCATTTGTTTTTTTATTGTTCATACTCTTCTTAGGTTTGGGGATCGATTCGTGATAACGCTAGTATGTCTCATGTTTCCTCCTCTTCGGATAACATTGTGGCTTATTTAGCTTCAATGGCCTCTTCTAAAACTTTCTGTGCCATTGTGGGTAAGCTCTTGGTTGCGGCTGCTGCTTATTATGTATGGCAGGAACGAAACAACAAGATCTTTAGAAATCATGCTCGCCGCCCTGATGTGTTAGCGACTCAAGTGCTGGATATTGTTCGAATGAAGTTATCTACTCTAAAATTTTGCAACTTGGCTCATATTGCTAGCACTTTGGTGGATTGGGCTGTGGGGGGACACGTTTTGTCAGATGATGGCGGTTGATGTTATAGTTGTTTTGGTTTAATTTCCTAGTTATGGTCTAGGTTGTTTTTTTTTTTTTTGGTATTCCCTTCTTGTGGTGGTTTGCTTTGCTTAGTTTCAAGGGCATGTCCCTGTTTGAACTAGAGAGTATTTCTGCTCTCTACTTATACTCATTTTTGGTATATATAATATTATCGGGGTAACCCTTACCCAAAAAAATTTCACTACTTTGACTATCATCATCAAAGCTGAAATTTTTGCCAACTTCCGACGCGTGTAACTTCCTCAATATTTAACCTTTTGAGTTGATTCTTTTGCAACAAGTTCATAATATTATGAAGTTTATGCCTGTTAAATTGAGAGGCCAAGTCCAAGCGTAGATAAAATTAACCATGCCACCAAATGTGTGCTTTGTGTTTGACTTTTAAACTTCGCATTTATGCATGTTGACTTGGAATGCATCTATGCTTCTACATGTTTAGGACTTGTGTTTGAGTGTTATGACCAAATTAAATGCATGAAAACATGATTGATTATTTATAAGCAATTAATCCTAGCGACAACCTCTAATTTGGTTAGACCGTATATACCAAAATAGGTAAATTCTAACCAACCTGTAAAGTCAAGTGCTGAGTACCAGTGCAACGTAAGGTGAGTTTCACTACTCTATTTAGTTATATCCGGTTGAGGATGATAACACACAACTAGTGTTATCCAGTAAAGGATGGCAATGCAACGACAAAGGTATTTTGTCTGTTTAAGTAGTTATCCAACACATATCACATGATTCACTGAATTGCTTTATAATTACAAAAAATTCTTTACTTTCTCGGACCGTTAATGATGAATAGTGAGGTAATGTTGAGTAGTACTACTGGGGATTGACACCCCCGCTCAGCGGTGCACGTCATGCACCATCCCGACTGGCGGTCGGACTAAGAACAATATTAGCCTAACACTACCGTGATCTGGAAAGACACGGGGAAGCTAAATCGCACAGGTTAGTACCGGTGGCACATAGTCAGCTTCAGTTGCGAACATTCAGGTGAACATAAGCATAGGCTAGCTACCTAACGATATGGATATTACTTGTAACTTACGAATTGGTATTTCATTAATCGTATATATTCTTGGTCTACACGGTAAAGTGTAGACTGCTTTTGTGAACTCACCAGCTTTTGATGACAGTTGATTATTGAATACTTTTCCAGATGCTAGGAGGATCTAGGAGGCATGGACGTTGGCAATACTCATATTTTTGAAAGATTTTGAGAAATGCATTTCAAACACTTTCATTACTTACTTTTGCAAAACAACAACTCTGTATACTTTTAAATGCTTCCGCTGAATTTCAATGTAAACCTTGTTTTGTAAAATGCAATATAAGACTGATTTAACTTTCATCTATGCCTTGGTTGTAACTAAAGACTTGGATCCTGGTCTGGATCACACCCCACACGGTTATATTCCGTTAGTGGAAATTGGGGGTGTGATAGCCACTGCCATCGCATGTCCGTCGCCCGTCGACGCGCGTCCGATGCTTTTCTCCGTGAGCCGTCTCCGGTTATAATCAGATTTGAATCTGATTGATCTCGTAGTCTCGCGAGACGCGAAGCAAGTCGAGGCGTACTCTCGCAATGCGTAATGACCACGGGTCATAAACACGGCCCCGTAGTGGTACGCGACACCTGACCACGAAAATCATCGCGATAACCGTTGGAGATCAAAAGTGGTTCATTTCATTTCAACCTAGTGCCTCATTCGTTGAAACTCGGTGTCTTGAACATTTGTTCAACACCGCCAAGGTATATCTAACCTACTTGTTAGTTTAGATTATTTATGTTTATCCGTGTTTGCGTGTTCGGTAATCTGATCTTGTTGCACACTGGTATTCGTTCTAAAGATTATATAGTTTTTAGTATATATACTATATATATATATATATATATATATATATATTCAGCTACGTTATAGAATTAGTTATATATTAATTCGATAAACTTTTTTATAAATTGTGAATCTGTCGATCACGTAAATTTTAAATATGTCACTAGTGACCCGAATACCACTGTCAAAACCCAACACTACTAACAAAAGTTTATATGTCCTTTGTTGATGAATGATAGCACTGCTACTGTATGGACACACGGTATGCCTTACAATTGCCATGATCTACAAGTACAAGTTTGTTCATCGATGTTCACTACATATGCCTCCTTCTCATTCTTACCTCAAATATGATGTTGTCACTTGGAATCACGTTCCAGTGCCTACACAATCAATCTAAATGTCTATAATAATTCATAAAAAAATATAAAATATTATAAACAAGGTGGAGACCACCCGCAGCGCATTGCGGCGGCGCTAGTCTCTGCTTTTGTATCAATCATCAAAAAGTGGTTCTTTTGTAGTAGCTACAAAGGTTATACAAACAGATAGCAGTTTTAGAACCACATCACATAACATTAAGTATGTTGATCACCGCCCACAAGAACTTTGTGAATCCTTAAAAGATCTTCTCATTAAACCCACAAACATATTAGTAGAGGAAATACATAGACTACACACCTGGAAAAAGAAAAAAAAAGAAAAAAATAATTTACTATGCTACAAATTCACAATAGTTTTAGAAAAAGTTCCCTAAATCATCATCATACTTCAAAAACACCTTAATAGTATGGGCAAGAGTTGTTGGGGTACTTATAGAGCTGTTTTAGGGCATTAGTTTTATAAACATCTACACATAAATCCATTATAATTATCTTGTTCACGCTACTTGCATAAGAGAATTGTTACCAGAAAGAGCGAGAAGAGAAAGTAGGAGTATAATTAAAAAAGAATTCATAACAAACAAAAGATTATATTTAGGCAAATTCAAACATGATTCTATAAAAAACACCGATGATATTACGTTAAAAACTTGTTAATAGCAAATAAAGTAAAGCATGTTCATACTCACACATTACATGCAGCTAAGGCTGCTTCTATTTTCTCAAGTTGTTCAGGCTCCTCCTGCACAATATTGAGATAAAGCACATTCTTACTCACACTTTGTAAGCGTTGTAGCGGTGGGCAAGACGGCTTTAATATGTTTTCGTTTCAACGCACGGCTGGTAAATATCTACAAACTCATCAGAACAGAAATAAAACATAGAAGCCCATGATACCCTTAATTGGCATTTGTGTTGTTTATCTAACAATGGCCTACCCTGGATAATAAAATAGGCTGTGTTCTTCATCTATATATCTTCTATTTTTTGTTAACAAAAACACTTTTTTGGGAAACAAAAACATAAACAATAGCATATGAAGATCGCAAACTATGTTGTTTATAGAAGGTTTTTAATGTGCTGGTTTTCTTTTTTATAGCCAAGAAGGATTTTGCATACCTTAGCTATTAACATCACCCATCCTCATGCTTCTATACATCTACAAACTGGGATTTAAAAACATAAAAACAATCATGGTTTAACAACAGTAAAGCAGCAAGCCCAATGTGTGAACATATTTGAGACAAATAGAGTTTATGACTTATTTGTGTGACGCCCACTCCCAGTCTTGGTTCCAGGAGGGGTCACGTGTCGGATTTACTCATGAACACATGGTACAACAGAGATAACTAAGCAGTGGAAATTAAAAACTTTTCATTTATATATATATATATATATATAACAAGTTACAACAGTAAGGATAACAACATAATCTATAACTAGATCTTATCTATAGCTATGCCAGTCTATTACCGAGTCATTCCTGATAGCTTGCCCATCTAATCTGCCCTTGCTAGAGCCCTTCCCTTGCTACTTTAAACATCACCGATACCTGACATACATGCTTTTAAAGGTCAGCTTACGCTGGTGAGTTCTAAGTATTTAAAACATTTACCTTTCCTTGAAAGATTTACCTCAAACATTTGGGCCTAACGACCCCTTCTTTATAAACATTTATCAGGTATAAAACATAACAGAGTTATACCAAAACATTTAATCATTTATCCTTTATCAGGTATAAGACATAACAGAATTATACCAAAACACTTAACCATTCATTCTACTAAGCATTGTCTATTGGAACCACGTTAGTTCCTCGGGCAACCGTCGCCACCCGAAACCTTTTCATAGAGTAACCGTCGTTACCCCGGGGAACCGTCATTCCCCGCTTCTAGTTGCACAACCACCTTTTCCCTTTTCACTAGACAATATCTGCTTAGATTAAAACCTTTTCAACCTTTTAAACCTTTTTATCCTTTTCAAAAGTCCATTTAAATAACTCTTGTATTTGGACTCATAACCGTTTCAACACCAGTCCATTACCCGTATATGGAAATAAGCGTTTCATAAATATAATGTTATGTAACAAGGCTAATAAGATCATATTTACCCGACACTTAGTCCTATACATAGGCTTAGACCAAACATTCACATTTTTCATTTCTCAAAGCTTTATATAAAAGTTTCATCATTTATATTACCCGTTTATTATAACCTTCCCGAAAAAGTAATAACAAGTAATAATAACTTTTAAACAGTTATAAGTATTATAACTTTTCCACGTATGTGTATCAACACAAAACAAGTAAAGACATCTCAAATACTTTTCAAGTAAAAGTTGAATATATAACATTGCATGTATATCAGCCCGAAAACATTAAAACATTTAAAACATTTAAAAGTGGGCTCATAGAACTCACCTTATTCTCTTAAACAGTTAATTCAGAGAAAACCTCCGCTATGCCTTCCAATTAAACCTAATCGCGTATTGTATGGTGTTAACGCAATGTTTAATATAATAAACACTTCCTATGTTTATTTTAGTACTTCATTATCTTAATAATATTACATTATTATGTTTATTCCTTTTAAAAGGTCAAAATGACCAAAATGCCCTTTAGGCCATTATCCTTATCTTTTATTGATAATTATGAAGACACGCATTCCTATAAGTAAACGCTCACTCCGGGATCGCCCAGTGAGGGATGCCATTTCCCAGTTGGGATTTATGCGACACCCTCGCTATGCCAGAAACCCCAGTGTACAGGCGTCTACCCTTCCGGTCCGCGCGAACTTCTAAATATACGATTAACTCGGTATTTGGAATACTTTATCATTTATCCAATTTAACTCTATATATACTTATTATATATATAAACATAGTTCCATAGCAAAAACCAAGTCCTTATACCTTCCGGGTTGTTTTATATTAAGTAATCATATTCCAAAACCCTAATTTCCCGTTATTCTCATTTCTTTATTAAAACTCATTTTTATTCAAAACTGACTTAGGGTATTATCCGTTACAACATTTTATAACATGCTTTAAAATTTCAAAGCTTAGTTCGTTACCGTTTACTCGGTTTTGACAGAACAATGTCTAGAAAACCCTAATATCAATATTAACACTTTTAAATATATATTAACATATTCTAATATGTTTTAAATATATATTAAACATAAACCTTAATCCGATAATTAATTTATCATTATCGTTAATCTTTATATTAAATATATATTTATATATATTTAATATTTAAATATATATTCTTTTAATCAATTTTATTAAATAAAACTGATTAATAATCATATATATATTTATTTGTCTTAAATATATATTTATATTATTTATCCCGTTTTATTATGATTTAATATAAACTTTAACTTAAATATTTGTAATTATAACAAATATAACGTGTTTACCTCTTGACGGGTCGTGAAACGAGTCCGAATAACCGAATAATAAAGTTTGTCCGATTTGGACAAATAAATAGTCCTTCCTGACTAGTTCTTCGCCACAAGCATTTCCCCGTTGTCGGTTTGTCGTTTGGACCTCGTTACGCCACCGAAAACTTAGCCGAAAGTTACGGATTTAGATCGGGTTTAACCGGGTTTTAATCCGGTTTCTTGTTAAAATGCAACCATAACCATCCACCACCAACGACTAATCTGCTGTCACCACCGCCTACTGCCGTCCGGTGGTTCACCACCACCATTGTCACCATCGTTCACCGTCGCCAATCACCAACAACCCGTCGCCGAGCATCCACATAAACAACCATATAGATATTTTTAGAAACCCGGAAGTATGAACTTAACAAAACCCAGTTCGGGTTCCTTACCGGAACTGTGTGGGAAGAAGAAGCAAAGCGGAGGAACCGCGACGGTGCTGTTGTAGGTTCGCCGGAGCTAGGCGGAAGTGGGGCTGTCGTGGATGTTTCGAACGGGGAGGGTCGGTGGGGTGGTTGTTGCTGTTGCTGGCCGCTGGGTTCATGGGCGGAGCCAGGGGACGTCACCGGACGGGGGCCGGCTTCGAGCGGCGAAGGAACTGCAGGGAGGTCGTCGGAAGTTAACGGCATGAGGTCGTCGGCCTCCTCGAACGGAGCTGCGAGGTTTCACCGGAGAAACGAGGGTGTGGGTGTATGCTGCCGGAGCTGCTGTTGGGTTTGGTGTCGTCGCCGGCGAACGAGAGAGAGGGGAGTGTCGCTGGGTTGCCGGAAATGCGAAGAAGAAGGAGGGATTACCGGGGAAAAAAATCAAAAAGAGAGAGGGTAGGAGTGGTTGTCGTACGGCTTCTCTCTCTCTCTCTACTTTCCTATTTTTCTTTCTTTGTCGTATACACACTTTTGTGTGTTGAATTGTGATTTCATGTTTGTTTGATTTCATTTCCTATTTATAGTCAAATTAATTGAAGATGCAGTACCCACGTACGTAGATGACTAATGTTATATTTTTGATGAATCATACAACCTTTCGACAGCTATTACAAAGAGAAGTAAGGAACAAGAAACTTTTAATAGGGTATACTTCTCTAATAAGCAGGTATAACACCACGTATTTTGAACTGACTAATTTTAATATTTCACAAATGGTTCATAAAAATTTCCGAACGTCCAAAATATTACGAGAGTCTAATAAATATTCTCGTAATATTTATTCTTTGGTTATAATGTAAACCGGTGAACGTTTATTTAACTATACGGTACAAGCGCGTGTCCAATCGGTGTAGCGATCACGTCTGTTTCATAGACCGAATATGGTTCCTTGACTGTAATACTTAATTATTATTATAAAAATTATTTATGATTTGCCGAGTCACTAAGGTGCTGTTTGTTTTTGAAGAGGTAAAATGTCTGCAGTATGCGGACCACATCTGCAGACATCTGTAGCAGAAGAGGTGGACTAAACCTCTGCAGTCTGTAAGAAGAAAAGTGTTTGTTTTTTAACTTATGCAGACTGCTAAAATAAACTGAAATTTAAATAAATCATTTTTTTAAACTTATATATAATTCAATCATTTTATTTCTTTTCGTATATTTTAGCAAACAATTGTTTTTTAAACAATTTTCTTTTAAATAAAATATCAAAAATATTTTATAAAAATTATTCAAAAAAATGTTTTTTAAACAGTTTAAAAACGTTTTTAAATAAATGTTTAAAAAGTTTTGTTTAATAATTGTTTAAAATATATTTTCTTAAAATAATTGTTTAAAAACGTTTTTTACAAACAAAACTTTTTAAAAAACAATTTAAAAAAAAACTAATTTAAAAAAAAACATTTTAAAATTTATTTTTTAAATTTAATTGTTTAAAATGTTTTTTTTACTTTTATAAAAGACGATTTTAAAAAAGTGGTTAAAGAAGTTTCTTAAAAGTTTTTTAATATATTAAAAACTTTTAAAAAAGTTTTTTTAGAAAAAGTTTTTTAAAAAGGACTTAATAAAATGTTTTTTTATGAAAGAATTAAAAAAAACTGTTTAAAAATATTTTTTTAATGTAAAAACAGTTTAAAGAGAAGGTTAGAAGATGTTAGAAGATGTCAGAAGTGACTGGGTCACATCTGCACCAAGAAGAGCCTACGCAGACATTTTTTAATGAAATGTCTTCGAGAAAACAAACAGTCTGCAGACCTAAATGTCTGCGCGTGGTTTGCGCGGCGCAGACAGAAGAGGACAGGAAGAGCTTTTGCAGAAAAACAAACACCACCTAAAATAATCTCGAACGGCTAACCGAATTGATTTCGGTTATTATCGCGTAACAACACCGGTTACCGATTTCATCGTTTTCCGTGCCGAACATTGCAATTATATTTTATAACGATTATAAATCAAGTATTTAGCATTACCTGATATTCTACCTTCGTCTCGGTATTATTTTAGTTGTGTTCGTGCTTAAAAACGGTTCATTACAAACCGGGCCCAAATCACTATTTCGCGTTTTCCCGCTTCGTTATAACTCGGATTAGAGATCCGTCTGCGCCTACGATCTTTATTTTTCGTCATCTACCATATTCTATAAAATCGCCTCTTGACGTTTCCTCGAACATCGTGCCGAATATTTATACGTGAATCGTGACGTTTCTCTATTATACGTATATATATTTATATCATATATATTTCAACTACTTAATAAATATAGCACACATATATAACTTAGGTCATAGAATTTTGGGGTGTTACAACTCTACCCCCCCCCCTTAAAAAGGTTTCGTCCTCGAAACTTGCTCAAACTGTGATTTAACTCACAATGTGTTAGTTCTTTACCTTTTTACCTTTCTTCCCGGGATTAATCCGGGACTTTTCTATGCATCTAATGCACATATATCATATGAACCATCTGGTTCCTGGGCTATGATTTTAACATCGTAATAAACTTTCTATGATAATCTATCATTTAACTCTATTACCTATAAGGTAATACTTTAACTATTATATTCACGAAATCTTGTTCACAATTAGATTGTGAACCACATTCCTATAACTGATGCTAGTACTTTTTGGAACGTATCCCTAACGAACAGTCTAGCTAACGATCTGAGAGAATACGTTTCTCAAGATAAAGGAATTCTCCCTTTTATCAATCACATACTATCTAGGTCGTGTCATAACTCTTTAGCTATACATATAGTAGCCTGATTATGATTCCCACCGGAATATGCTTCGAATTTCCTAAAGCTGAAATTTCTCGCGAAACTTCTGTCATTCTGCTTTAACTTCTTACGTACGTTAAACATTTATCCGCATGCTAAAAGATTTGAACTTCTCTTTTGGACATCAACAGTCCCTTAGTTACTCGTCAGTAAGTGATATGTATTCATGAATACTACTTATTTGTTTTCCACAGTGGCCCGTAATGTCTGCCTGCATGAGACTAATTCTAGTGCCACTTCTAGTTGTACCTCATGTGTATATATATAGGATGTACCAGCGGCGTATCCACCACACCTATGATACAACTAGAGGTGTACTATTACTAGTCTGATACAGGACGATATTACTATACTAACCACAACAAAATCAGTATAATTCATGCCTATCTATTACTTACTTAAATAACTAGTTTGGACATCCTGCATACAACCTCGTTTAATGTTTGCATCTCTTGAGGGTAAATACTACTGATGCAATTTCTCTCTTTACTAGGCTTAATTCGGTAATGGTTTTACCGATGCCGGAGTTAATCCGTTTGCTACTTCCTTCCAATGCCTTACGCATTCTTCATTATTCTCTGAGAACTTTAGAACGTCATTTGTCAGCATGCTCAGTTACGAGATTTCTGGGATTGAAGGAGCGTTCGTCATTCCAATCAAAACTAGTAATCGCTGGTAATGATCCTTTTGTTTCTGAAAAGCCATTCTCAGTATAGGCTCATTTTTAATCCTTTAGCTCATGCTAATCTGATCTCAGATCGACCTCCGAAAATCGTCTTGTTCCTCGTAGCTGGTTGAATGGTTTGCTTATCCTTGGCGAATGATGTCTACTTCTCAGCTTCATTATCTTCTTGCAGTCTACATATAGCCTTGGCTTCCGTCTTTCTTCTTGGGGATTGCTGGAGTATCCTAAGGCGATATATTAGGTCTAAAGAAATCTTCTTCCTTCTAATGGAGATAACTTGTACAATGCTTGTTGCTTTTGACGTTGCTTCGTGCTGCTCATTGGATTTTCTGGATAATTTGTTTGGATCTGACACGTCACTGGTACGTTCTTCATCCTCTTGGTTTTGCCTTCAAGTCAATGGCATACGTTGAGTATGACTTACCTCTTGACTTATGTACTTCCCTGTTCTGTAATCTTTACTGTCGAGCCATCACGATCCTTGCATATGAAGTCGAGCCTTCTAGTTTGTGCGTAGCATTCCACGAGTCAATTCATTTAACTTTTATATTTATCTATCGTTAACCTAGCTTGACATTGATCTTAAGAAGAACATTTGTCAAATACTGATCATTTACTCGCATCGGTGTAGTACACTGTGTGATAATTCCTAATATCAAATTCAGACTTCTAAATTTGCCATTGGTGCTAGTTTCGAATGTCAGGCTCATCCGCGTATCAACATTTAGTCTTAAGGTCGTCTATCTTGACGTCTTTGCATTTGTCCTAAGGAAGACGTAACCCTAAGCTGTCTAAGGCAGCTTGATTACGGGATTCCTTGACATTGCTTCTCCTATTCTTATGTTGGAATTTTCCTTCGTGTAGCTCATCCAATTATCGTGTGCTTTCATCCTGCCATTTGAAGAAACAACACCCCTTAGGACGTAAGTTCTTCTTGGTCTACTCTGGATTTTCGTACTCCTAAGCTTTTTGATTCTTGATCCACCTTGTGGTAACCTTCATCATTCTTCTTTGAACCATCCTTAACTTCAACTGCTAGTTTCGGCTTCGAGCCTTCCGGCCTATCACTTATAGTGATGGTCTTCTGAAGGTAGCAACGTAGCTTGGAACATCGTTTCCACTATTCTCGCCATAGCAACTCTCATTTCTCCTTTACCGTGACTGTGTCTATCATGTCTTCAGTTTCCTTGCTCTAAGGCGACATTTAGACTTGTCTATACCTCTTTTTCATCTTCAACGGTTCCTGAGTTCTCCAATGCGATTCCTATGATGACGTTTCTTGCACATCTGGCATATCGGCCTTCCTTGTTCAGAAGTTCCCTTAGCCTTCTTGTGGAATCTGCCGTCATTGTCTTCAAGACCTTCTTCATCCTCGGACCGTTTTCCGTTTGCCTTTCATCGAGAATCTATTTCTACCAAAAGCTTCATCGAGACCAACTCCACTAGCGGTCGCTCTATTGGACATTCTTCTCGTCAAAGCTTTCGGAAGTTGATTAGCAACGTAACCTTCAATTCTTCTGTCACTATTTATAACATAATGACTTTCATATCTTACTGAAGGTACTCGTCCTACCTTTTACTAACATCATATTTTGTATCGGATGTTCTATTCGCATTCCTAGCATGACTACGATCTGACACTTCAGAACTCATGTGACATGAAGTTTCCAAATTTTGAATTCATAATAATTAGATAATTGCAAGCGCTATACAATTACATAATTATAATGTGTTCAAAACCCAGTTATTCTCATCACAGTCATTCCTAGTGCCCGTACTTTTCCTTTCATTCTTTACCGGTAATTCTAAAAACCGGTCTTTTAAAACTACCTTTCTCTAGGCATTCTTTACAAGTTATTGACCACGTATCTCACTGTCAATTAACCTACCCTGCACTAGGCCACATAACAGTTAGAACCTATGGTATGTTCATTTGGGTTGAATACCAAATTGCAGTAGCTAATTGCAATCGGGTATTTTCCGCATTCGCATATCCTAAGTACTGCCTCCTATGTTCCTCGTGCAACCTCTTTTCTATGGGCATAACTATCCTGACTGGCATTTACATTCCCTATCTTACCTTACTTTGTTATCCAAGAGTCCTAGTTTAAGTCTAGATACCGTGCTAGTATCTAAATCTCTTAAACCAAGGCTCTGATACCAACTTGTGACGCCCACTCCCAGTCTTTGTTCCAGAAGGGGTCACGTGTCGGATTTACTCATGAACACATGGTACAACAGAGATAACTAAGCAGCGGAAATTAAAAACTTTTCATTTATATATATATAACAAGTTACAACAGTAAGGATAACAACATAATCTATAACTAGATCTTATCTATAGCTATGCCAGTCTATTACCGAGTCATTCCTGATAGCTTGTCCATCTAATCTGCCCTTGCTAGAGCCCTTCCCTTGCTACTTTAAACATCACCGATACCTGACATACATGCTTTTAAAGGTCAGCTTACGCTGGTGAGTTCTAAGTATTTAAAACATTTACCTTTCCTTGAAAGATTTACCTCAAACATTTGGGCCTAATGACCCCTTCTTTATAAACATTTATCAGGTATAAAACATAACAGAGTTATACCAAAACATTTAATCATTTATCCTTTATCAGGTATAAGACATAACAGAATTATACCAAAACACTTAACCATTCATTCTACTAAGCATTGTCTATTGGAACCACGTTAGTTCCTCGGGCAACCGTCGCCACCCGAAACCTTTTCATAGAGTAACCGTCGTTACCCCGGGGAACCGACATTCCCCGCTTCTAGTTGCACAACCACCTTTTCCCTTTTCACTAGACAATATCTGCTTAGATTAAAACCTTTTCAACCTTTTAAACCTTTTTTTCCTTTTCAAAAGTCCATTTAAATAACTCTTGTATTTGGACTCATAACCGTTTCAACACCAGTCCATTACCCGTATATGGAAATAAGCGTTTCATAAATATAATGTTATGGGTCTTGCATAACAAGGCTAATAAGATCATATTTACCCGACACTTAGTCCTATACATAGGCTTAGACCAAACATTCACATTTTTCATTTCTCAAAGCTTTATATAAAAGTTTCATCCTTTATATTACCCGTTTATTATAACCTTCCCGAAAAAGTAATAACAAGTAATAATAACTTTTAAACAGTTATAAGTATTATAACTTTTCCACGTATGTGTATCAACACAAAACAAGTAAAGACATCTCAAATACTTTTCAAGTAAAAGTTGAATATATAACATTGCATGTATATCAGCCCGAAAACATTAAAACATTTAAAACATTTAAAAGTGGGCTCATAGAACTCACCTTATTCTCTTAAACAGTTAATTCAGAGAAAACCTCCGCTATGCCTTCCAATTAAACCTAATCGCGTATTGTACGGTGTTAACGCAATGTTTAATATAATAAACACTTCCTATGTTTATTTTAGTACTTCATTATCTTAATAATATTACATTATTAAGTTTATTCCTTTTAAAAGGTCAAAATGACCAAAATGCCCTTTAGGCCATTATCCTTATCTTTTATTGATAATTATGAAGACACGCATTCCTATAAGTAAACGCTCACTCCGGGATCGCCCAGTGAGGGATGCCATTTCCCAGTTGGGATTTATGCGACACCCTCGCTATGCCAGAAACCCCAGTGTACAGGCGTCTACCCTTCCGGTCCGCGCGAACTTCTAAATATCCGATTAACTCGGTATTTGGAATACTTTATCATTTATCCAATTTAACTCTATATATACTTATTATATATATAAACATAGTTCCATAGCAAAAACCAAGTCCTTATACCTTCCGGGTTGTTTTATATTAAGTAATCATATTCCAAAACCCTAATTTCCCGTTATTCTCATTTCTTTATTAAAACTCATTTTTATTCAAAACTGACTTAGGGTATTATCCGTTACAACATTTTATAACATGCTTTAAAATTTCAAAGCTTAGTTCGTTACCGTTTACTCGGTTTTGACAGAACAATGTCTAGAAAACCCTAATATAAATATTAACACTTTTAAATATATATTAACATATTCTAATATGTTTTAAATATATATTAAACATAAACCTTAATCCGATAATTAATTTATCATTATCGTTAATCTTTATATTAAATATATATTTATATATATTTAATATTTAAATATATATTCTTTTAATCAATTTTATTAAATAAAACTGATTAATAATCATATATATATTTATTTGTCTTAAATATATATTTATATTATTTATCCTGTTTTATTATGATTTAATATAAACTTTAACTTAAATATTTGTAATAATAACAAATATAACGTGTTTACCTCTTGACGGGTCGTGAAACGAGTCCGAATAACCGAATAATAAAGTTTGTCCGATTTGGACAAATAAATAGTCCTTCCTGACTAGTTCTTCGCCACGAGCATTTCCCCGTTGTCGGTTTGTCGTTTGGACCTCGTTACGCCACCGAAAACTTAGCCGAAAGTTACGGATTTAGATCGGGTTTAACCGGGTTTTAATCCGGTTTCTTGTTAAAATGCAACCATAACCATCCACCACCAACGACTAATCTGCTGTCACCACCGCCTACTGCCGTCCGGTGGTTCACCACCACCATTGTCACCATCGTTCACCGTCGCCAATCACCAACAACCCGTCGCCGAGCATCCACATAAACAACCATATAGATATTTTTAGAACCCGGAAGTATGAACTTAACAAAACCCAGTTCGGGTTCCTTACCAGAACTGTGTGGGAAGAAGAAGCAAAGCGGAGGAACCGCGACAGTGCTGTTGTAGGTTCGCCGAAGCTAGGCGGAAGTGGGGCTGTCGTGGATGTTTCGAACGGGGAGGGTCGGTGGGGTGGTTGTTGCTGTTGCTGGCCGCTGGGTTCATGGGCGGAGCCAGGGGACGTCGCCGAACGGGGGCCGGCTTCGAGCGGCGAAGGAACTGCAGGGAGGTCATCGGAAGTTAACGGCATGAGGTCGTCGACCTGCTCGAACGGAGCTGCGAGGTTTCACCGGAGAAACGAGGGTGTGGGTGTATGCTGCCGGAGCTGCTGTTGGGTTTGGTGTCGTCGCCGGCGAACGAGAGAGAGGGGAGTGTCGCTGGGTTGCCGGAAATGCGAAGAAGAAGGAGGGATCACCGGGGAAAAAAATCGAAAAGAGAGAGGGTAGGAGTGGTTGTCGTACGGCTTCTCTCTCTCTCTCTACTTTCCTATTTTTCTTTCTTTGTCGTATACACACTTTTGTGTGTTGAATTGTGATTTCATGTTTGTTTGATTTCATTTCCTATTTATAGTCAAATTAATTGAAGATGCAGTACCCACGTACGTAGATGACTAATGTTATATTTTTGATGAATCATACAACCTTTCGACAGCTATTACAAAGAGAAGTAAGGAACAAGAAACTTTTAATAGGGTATACTTCTCTAATAAGCAGGTATAACACCACGTATTTTGAAGTGACTAATTTTAATATTTCACAAATGGTTCATAAAAATTTCCGAACGTCCAAAATATTACGGGAGTCTAATAAATATTCTCGTAATATTTATTCTTTGGTTATAATATAAACCGGTGAACGTTTATTTAACTATACGGTACAAGCGCGTGTCCAATCGGTGTAGCGATCACGGCTGTTTCATAGACCGAATATGGTTCCTTGACTGTAATACTTAATTATTATTATAATAATTATTTATGCTTTGCCGAGTCACTAAAATAATCTCGAACGGCTAACCGAATTGATTTCGGTTATTATCGCGTAACATCACCGGTTACCGATTTCATCGTTTTCCGTGCCGAACATTGCAATTATATTTTATAATGATTATAAATCAAGTATTTAGCATTACCTGATATTCTACCTTCGTCTCGGTATTATTTTAGTTGTGTTCGTGCTTAAAAACGGTTTATTACAAACCGGGCCCAAATCACTATTTCGCGTTTTCCCGCTTCGTTATAACTCGGATTAGAGATCCGTCTGCGCCTACGATCTTTATTTTTCGTCATCTACCATATTCTATAAAATCGCCTCTTGACGTTTCCTCGAACATCGTGCCGAATATTTATACGTGAATCGTGACGTTTCTCTATTATACGTATATATATTTATATCATATATATTTCAACTACTTAATAAATATAGCACACATATATAACTTAGGTCATAGAATTTTGGGGTGTTACAATTTGCATGAAACTGTTCACTTGAAACTAAATAATATGCACATACACTGATTAGATGCTCACTATCTTATGACACATGCTTCACTGATCTAGCTTTCAAAACCTACATTTTCTATAAGTTCATGATAAATGTTACCTAATAGATATTGTAATATAATTATAAGGTAGGTGTTAAATTTTTTAGTTTCTTGCACATGAGTCTTCTGCTACATTCCAATTTATTCCCAAATCTCTTCACTTACATATATACTAATTACATCACATCTAAAAAAAATAAAAATTAAGAATCAATAACCAAAGGCAACCAAAATCAAGCAGTCAACATTAAAGGATTCATGAACAAATGTTGCCGATAATTACCCTAGATATGAAATTAGAAGAGGAGGGGCTCAAAATTGAAACAATACCTTCAATAGAGACATAGCCATTCAAAAGCAAGAACTCAAGATTGAGGATGAAAATTCGAATCAAAGCGGTAGTAGCCAACGATCCGTCATTCACCCCTTGAACAAAGAAAAGAAAGAAACTTGTAAATCCAATAGAGAAATTATCACATGTAACTCGTTCTGTGGGAACATTGATTTGCATATTTATACTTCAATCAACTATAAATCAATATTTTTCATCAGCCCGTCCACTGACCTAGTCAAAGAAACCAGCTCTTAATCCCAATTACGAAGATCTACAAATCAACATTTCGCATACCTGCCTTTTGGGTAATACTAAAATCGCCACTGATGGAAGGTTCTTTTCGGTTAAAATAAAAAAAAAACTGAATTAAATGATCAATTAGCATCCACATTTGTCATGAAAACGGAACAATTTTTACCTGAGATGTTAGCGATTTAACAATGTTTTTAGTTCAGCTGTCGATGCGCCTCTCCATCTGATGAAGTATCTGAGAGAAAGAGTAGCAATTGCGGGAGAGCCCGACGATCTGAGGGACTACAGAATATGTCTACCGGCGGCATTTAGAATAAAAGCAAGAACCAAAAAAACCCTAAAAACGATTTCACTTGATCGTATCTGTTTGTGCAAAGGTTGAGATCAACAGAGAGCTTTCCAGAAAATTTCAAAACGATAATCCAATTTGAAAATCAAAATAGGATCTATGTCAAAAATCACATACAAAAAACAATTGACAAAATTGAGAGCTCACCAATCACCACCGTGGAAGAGAACGAAATAGAGCAGTTGAAGAGAGAATGAGGCCGAGAGCAAGGGATATAGAAGATCAATCGAGAGGAATGGTACGAATTTCGTTGTAGATTACTATGTAAGGCATGTGATACCGTGGATGTAGACGTCCGTAATTCATGGCATGTGTGAGGCAGGAGAGACAGGAAAGGATGGGGGAGGATGACTTTGGGTGGTAGCTGGTAGCGGGCAAAGCCATGTCTTCAAACACAGCGAAACAATGACATAACCTACTATAACCTCAAAGTTCCCAAGATTTACAATCATGCCATAGAAATACTATTTAACATCTTGTAAATTGATGATATATAATATATTCATTACCTTTGTTTCTTTTTAATATCTTCTAGTTTTTTCCTTATTCTTGGACACACTTCATGTTCTAAACTTTATGCTTTTTTCGCCATTAAAAAAGTTATATTCATCACAAATATTCTGATATCTTCTAACATAGTGATGATTGGCTTTCTTCGTGTGACTCGAATGCATGCATTAAATCTTTGACTCATTCTATTCTCAAATGCATCACAAGCCCTACCAACCTCAAAAAAAAGCTCTTGACCAAGAAATTGGATTTCTTTCCATAAGATGAGTATACGCATTGTTGCTAATGGTTTCCAACTCTTCCATCTTCTCTTCAAACTGTTCTTGGTTGTTGAATTCGTAGCAACCCAAAATAAGTTCTTAACTGAAGCCCGTGAAACTTTTTCTTATAGTTAGCATAGATATGTCTTGTACATTGTCTATGCTCGGCATATGGAAATAAATCATTCACGGCTTCTATAATTCCCTAAATAACAACAAACACAAAACATATAAGCATATAAATAACAAAAATATAAATAAAAGGGTGCATAATAAGTATAAAATACCTTGTGTTGATCAGAAATTAAACTTAGTCCAAGTCCACCTTCCATTTCAATGTCATCCTTCAACAAATCAAGAAACCACTTCCAATTGTCCTTGTTCTCAACAGATACAACAGCCCATGCTAAAGGAAAATATGATTATTGGCGTCCCTTCCCACAATCGAGAGTAATTGAACCGCTATTTTTTAGAAACATCCATCCAACACAAATAACTTTCCTGCACCCATTGATCCATCCATCTTTGACACCTTAACAAATGTATTAACTACTAAAATAAGTGTCTCCATTCGCCATTGTATTCACAACCATCTTCACGGTACTACCCGAGGTTGTTTCCAATATCTTAGCTTGATAATCTGAAAGTCTTGCATAATGCTCTTTCAACCCACCTTCAACCTCATCCAATACCTTCTTTTTTTCTCTACTACATTGACCAATACTAACCCTGCATTCATACTTTCTCATGATATCTCCTTGTATATCCCTTAAACTAATTTCGGGATTTTGAATTATTTGCTTGAAAATATCGTTTTGCAATCCAAGAGTATGTAACAAGAGAACCCAAAAAAAAACTTTCTTGAGCATGTATGATTTTCATCTGGTGATTTTATTTGGAAAGAATTCTCGCTAGCAACTCTAGAAGCCCAAAGCCTAAATGGATACTTCTACACTTTCTTTTTTTTTCCTCACCATCAATATCAGTTTCTTCTCTTTCCCACATCTTACTAACAACCTATTATAGTCATTTATAATAAACACTAATGGGTAACCATTTGTAACACCATAGTCAATCAAGCTCTCTTCAGTTATGTGGAACTCTCAAATTGCATTCCTAGCATAGGTTTCATCAATTTCCAATCCACATTAGGATCATAACACGGATACACAACATCATGTTCGTAATCCTCATCATTGTTACTCTCATATTCTTTTTAATTTTCACTCCAGTCTTCCATAGAAATATCATCATTTTCATTTTGATCATCTTTGTCATAGCAGAGTAAACTAAAAAAAAGGATCATTGATTGTTTGGTTCGTAATAATATGATTATTTTCTTCATGGTCTAGAAAATGATTAAAATCATCTTCTAAGTTCATCTTTACCTTCAGAAAATGATTAAAACGAACTCATTAATCATCATTTAATAATAAAAGTAGTAATATTATTATTTTCTTCGTGGTTAAGAAAAGAATTAAAACAAACTCATCCACTCATCATCATAGTAAAACTATTAAGGGTCTGTTTGGTATGAGGTAATGGAATGAGCGAGAGAATGAAATGGCTAGGGAATGGAATGGTCGAGGGAATGAAATGGATCATTACCATTCCATTGTCATGTTTGGTTACCATTTGAGAATGAAATAAATAATTGTTTCGTAGTATTTAATGGTTAGTAAAAGCGAAGCAATCGAATATAATTTACTACTATTTTCATTCAAATTAATAGTTGTTTTATATTTATATATTTTAATGTTTTAATTTCTAATTTTTTATTTTTAAATTTTTATTAAATAATTTAATTTATATATTTTTTTTGTTTGTCTTTTTTTATTTTCTAGTTTAATTTATCTTTATTATTTTTTGTTTTTATTTATTTTTTGTTTTTATTTATTTTTTGTTTTTATTTTGTTTTTATTTATTGTTTTATTTTTATTTTGTATTTATTTTATTATTTTTTTATTTTTTATAATTTTTATATTTTTATATATATAATTTTTTCCTTTTTTCCATAAAATTTTAAGAAGAAATCTAACTTGAAAAAAAAAATTCATTCCATTCCTTGAAGGAATCGAAATAAAAACACCCATTTCCTTCAAAATTCATATTAATCAAACGATTAAAGAAGCCACTAAGAATTCATATTAGTAAAATCATCAAATTCATTACTCCTCGTTTAACAATAAGTGTGTTGAGCATTTTTGTTGAAAGAAGTAAATGTACATAACCTAATGATTAATGAAGCACCTATATTATCTTATAGATAATTATTATTAAAGTAGATCTAGAATTTAATACTTACAAAACTTATAACAAAGAATCTTTCTGTCGTTGG
Source organism: Deinandra increscens subsp. villosa (assembly GCA_039602395.1). NCBI lineage: Eukaryota > Viridiplantae > Streptophyta > Magnoliopsida > Asterales > Asteraceae > Deinandra > Deinandra increscens. The sequence goes on from JBCNJP010000003.1 coordinate 64,156,754, forward strand.
AAGAGCTGTGTACCGTTGGAATAGCAAAATCAAACATCTGGCTTCATTGTAATCTTCTACGAACAGCGGCAAAAAGAATATTTGGAACCCTAGGTTAGCATATAAAAATGATGAGTAAATTACATAGAAGTTCCTTTATGTTTTAATTAGATTTCGGATTATGTCCTTTAAGTAAAGTTGTTACACCAGATATCCTTTATGTTTTAAACTTGTTTCACAGAAGGTCCTTTGTCGCTAAAGGGTTAAAAAACATCGTTAGCTCAGCGGCAGTTTAGTCATTTCATAAAATCTTTTAATAAAAACCTTATAAAATTAAATATATTATATACATTTTCTATTCCAACAAAAAAAAAATAAATAAAAGATTCCATTTCATAAACCTGCTGATCGAGATACTATCTTGCACAAACGCACCGATCTCCGGTGAACTACGTGCTCGGCATCCAGTCGCCGACGAGCAGGTTTCTCTTCTCCACCAATTTCATATCAAACATACGTTTTCCGGCGACGCTACCTCACAGCTCACCGTGCCGTCAAAATCTGAACTCACGAACGCACCGACAGTGGCGGGAGATGTCTCTGAAGGATAAGAAAACTCACGGGATGCACCGACGATGGCAGAGTGTGTCTCCGGAGGATAAAAATGGTGAATTTAGCTCCGACGGTGGTGGGGATGAGATTTGGTGGTCTTGAGCAAGTATGGTTGAAAACGCGATTCGTCCCGATCTAGTGAATTTGTACACCGGAATTAGACCGAAAGTTAACCCGAAAGTGTTGATACATGGTTCCTGATCGTCATGTGAAGTATCGAGAACAAGACAGATCGTGCAAGTTTAGGTATGGCCGAACCTTGGCCGAACTCCAGGTTCGTAGCCGCTGAAGCTTGGCCGAACCTGAGGATCGGCCAGTCGTGGTTTCAGCCTATAAATAGGTTGGTCTTGTATAGAGTTAGAGAGCTTCCGTGTTATAACTTTCTCTGAGTGTACTTTGTGGTCTCTGTGGTTAATACAAGTCTCAGTTGTATTTACTCTCTGTGTTTTACTCGTTTACATTGATTTCTATACAACTAAGTAGAAGATTCTCACGCTCACGAACTTTCAAGTGGTATCAGAGCAATAGGTTTACTCTACTAGTCGGAAATCAGTGTTTTTCGAGTTATCGAGTTCAAATTCACGGTTTTGACTTTCAAAACTCGTTTTTCATCTTCATTTCTCGAAATTCTCGTTCAGAGCATCATGATTCACGTCCAAAATGTTTGTGTTTGTTCGTGTTCAGTTGATTGAGTGTTTACAGCTCGAGAGGTGTCGAATTCAGTGAGTTTTTCCAAATTTTTTCCGAAATTTTGCGTTCGGCCGAACTCCTCGTTCGGCGTAACTGCTCCGCACTCCAAGTTCGGAGTAAGCTCGGTCTAACTGCTCCGAACGCCAGGTTCGGAGTTCGTTCGGAGGTTGTTCGGTGAGCGTTCGGACCATTTTGTTCTTTCGGTGAGGTTCGGACTAGGATCGGAGGGTTTCGGAGTCTACGGGTTTCGGTGAGAGATCGGAGAGAGTTCGGACTGTGTTTCTGAGTTCGGACCACGTTCGGAGGAAGTTCGGAGGGTATATTAGGTTCGGACGAGGTTCGGAGTGAACAGTAATCTGGTTTTTCGAATATGTCCGATTTTCAAGCATTTGCGGCTATTCAAAACTCAGTTCAAGCGACTATGCAAACGATGATGAACTATGATAATGAAATTGGAACAAGTCAGAAAGTTCCCAAATTGCTAAAGTTGGAAGATTATCATAGTTGGGTTAAACGGTTTGAAGCATATGTCGATACAAATGATATTGATATGTGGTTATCATTCACTGAGCAATATGTTTACCCTAAAGATGAAACTGGTGAACCTATACTTCAAAGAAAAATGTCTTCGGAACAAAAGAAAGCTTATCAAGCTGAGAAAAAGGCTTATGGTACTTTAACAATGGCATTGCCTAAAGAGTTACTTCATCAATTTGCTGGTAACTACACATCAAAAAGTCTATGGGATGCTTTGGAGAAAAGATGTGAAGGCAATGACCAGTACAAGAAAAGTCGACAAAAGGTTTTGAAGAAAGAGTTTGACAGCTTTAAGCATTATCAGAATGAAACGATTCCCAATCTGATTGCAAGATTTGCTCATCTAATGAGTGAAATGCGTTTGGTGAATCTTACTAAAGACGAAGCTGATATGAAAGAGAAAACTTTAGAAGCTCTACCTGAGAAATGGGAGAATTATGTTATGATGATTACTCATGACAAGGATTTTCAAGGATTGTCGTTCAATGATTTAGTTCAAAGAATTCAGGCTAGGGATATGGAATTGATGGTGAACAAGTCTCTTCCTACACAAATTCAGAATCCGGCAGTGTATCATGGTGAAAATGATTCTACAATGAATGCTGGGAAATCGAATATTCTTAATTCTGCACCCCCGACAGCATTTCTGGCAGGTAAATCTGAATCTTCAAGTTATTCTTCTGCTGGTTGTACTGTTTCTGTTCCGAGTTCTTCAAATCAAATTGCATTGTCTGCTCAAACTGTTGATGATTATAACGCATTAATGTCTGCTTTGGTATCTTCGTATTTTGGTGTTATCACGGGTGCTGTGAGTAATGCTGAGTTAGCTAACGAAGATTATGATCAGATTGATTATGATCATTTAGAAGAAATGGATCTAAATTGGCAGTATGCTATGTTGGTTCGAAGAACAAAGAAGTTTTTCAATAGAACTGGGAAGAAGAGATTGAATCAGGAAGGAAAGATTGGTTTGGACAAGTCTAAGGTTAAATGTTATAAGTGTTCAAATTATGGTCACTTTGCTCGAGAATGTCCAAGTTCTGCAGATCATAAATTGAAAACTGGTCAACATGCACATTTAGTTTATCATTCACCAAATAAAGTTGAGAAGGTTGAGATGAAATCTGCTAATCTTTTTCATGATTGGACCAATACGTTTCCACATTCAAGTGAGTTTACATGGAATGCAGATACTAAAGCTAAAAGGAATAATCCTAAACCTGCAATTGCTTTGACTGTTCGTCATATTGATGATGATAGCATCTTAACTGATTCTGATTCTTATTCAAGTGTATCTCTGGTTCAAGAAGAATTACCTAGAGTCTCTGAGAGTTCAAAGGTTGAAGAGGCTGAATGTCTTAAATGTAAGAAATTTCTTCAGGAGATTGCAAGTTTTGAACAAAGTCATCAAATTTCGACTGAAGAGATAGTGGTGTTAAAACAAGAATTGGACGATTTTCAAAAGAAGTATTATGAGTTGGTTCATGTTCATGAAGATGTTTTAAAAGAGAAAACAACATTGGCTGAAGAGTGTGAGAAAGCAAAAGTAGAAGCTTTAGATGCAGCTCAAGATTTTGAAAATCTGTTTGAGAAAAGTTATCCGGTTCAGAAAAAGTATGAAGAAGCTACTGCTCTTATTGCTACAACTGCTGTTACTGTTGAAAAGCTTCAGAACAAAATTTCTATGCTTCAAGATGAGAATACTCTATATCGTGATAAAAATGAAGTATTGACAAAGGATGTTGAGATTTATAAGAAAAAGAGAGAAAGTGTTCTTGAAGAGTTATTTGCTGAATGTGAGATCCGAAAGTTACAAACTTATGAATATGATGATCTCAATGCAAAGTTCATCAAGTCACAGAAAGAAGTTTTTGAAGCTCAACAAAAGATCAATGATTTAAAACTGGAGATTTTGGAGTTGAAGCGGCAAGTGAAGAATTGCAATTTATCACCCACAATGCTAAATTTCCTATACAAGCAGGATCAGAGTTCAGATAGTTCTCAGAAGGCTGATGTTCACTTGGTTCCTCAACCAGTGGATTTAACTGAAGTTACTGCTGCTCAGATTGATCCAAAAGATGAATTGCATGATTATTCCAAGTTTGCTACTCCACCCAAGAAGAATAAATCTAAGTCCAAAAAGAAGGAAAAGCCTTTGGGTGAAGCTCCAAAATTTGTGTCAAAGTCTGTTTTGTTGGAGAATGAGAAGGCTTTTGATAAGGTTGTGTCAAGTTCTTCATCTGCAACTGAAGAAGAAAAAGTTTTGGTTGAGAAGAACAGGCTGAAGGATATTAAAACCAAATTTACTAGTGAAGCTAAGGCGAGAGAAGCTTCGGGTTCTTCTTCAGGTACTTCAAAGGTTTCAGGCTCCAAACACAAAGGTGTGGGGTTTGTTGTGAAGGAAGAATTGATTCAAACAAAGAATCCGGTGAAAGTTGCCAAGGCTCCTAAAGTAAAGAATGCAAAGAAATCACCATCTCAGAAGGAATTCACTTACTATTCTGGAAGATCGTCGTCTTCGAGAAGTCCATCTCCTAGGTATGATTCCTCTGATGATTTCTTTGACAATTTTGATTCTGAGCATTCATTAGGTTTTTCAAAATCAAAACAATTTTCAACTGTGTTTAGAGAACGACTTTGTTATGTATGTCGTCAACCTGGACATCTTGCTGCTGATTGTCCGACGACAGCATATATCCATAAAACTGCCAAATATGTGGATAACAAAGGTCAAATTTTTGATGAACCATGGTCCCCAAAGATAAAATCAAATCGTACATCATCTTGGTCTAAACCAAGTACGTCGGTTGAGTCTGATTCAGGTTCTGATCAAAAATTGAAAATTTTACAAATTTGGAAACCAAAAGTTGTTTCCAAGGCCAACAAAGACTTTGTGGAAGACACCGGGCGACCCGACGATGTTACATCGGGTCGATCCCAAAGCGACTAATGATTTATTTGGTGTCAGCAGGTGTTTCAGGAAGATCTTTCGGTGATTGAAAAATTGCTGATTGTGAAATATCTGTTCTAATTAATCTGACTTTCAAAATTCATTGTGTTTTCAAAACGACTTAATCTGCAAGTATTCGTGTTGATTGATCACTTTTTCGTTTGTTTTTCACTCCGTCTCATTCTGAGGGGGAGTTTGTTTTTGCAAAAATACAAAAATAGTCTGTTGTTTTTCAAATCGTAAAAATGAAAATCTATAAATAGAGTTGTCATTTTTAGGGGGAGAAATTTGAAAAAGTCAAAAACATTGAAAAATGCAAAAAGCCAAAAACATTGAAAAATGAGAAATTGTATCTGACATGATTGGGAAATGATGGTACATTGGCTGACATCGTCTGACTCATGGATAAAATAGATGAAAAAGTCATAAGACCATTTGATCGATGTGTAAGGTAGGCTCGGCAAATCAGAAAGTATACAAATGTGATATACACTAAATCTGATGCTTGACCTAGTGGACAACATCTTGATGCATATCTCATGATATATCAAGAAAAAGATATGTGAAGAATAAAATGAGAAGTCACTGTGTATACATGTGTTCATTTTGCAAAGATTTAAACTTGTTTGATTTTCTTTATTTTGTCAAACGATCGGACTTTCTTTGCGTGTCGAAAGACCGACCTGATTGTTGTTCGTTTGACATTCTGCTTTATTTTCTTTGGTGTTTCGTATAACTCATCGGACTTTCTCTGCGTGTACGGGAGTACCGACCTGATTGTTGTTGAGTTATACAATTTCAACTTGTTTTATTTTCTTATTTTGTTAAATCCGAGGCCTTATCTGCGTATCGAAAGATCGACCTTAAGGTAGACGATTTAACGTTCTTATTTCTTTTTGCATGGAACACAGTTGACTATATCATGAATACAATTATTATGTGATTAAAATCACAAATGAAATCACAAAATGTGATTAGCAAAGCATATCTGAGTATGTCTGATAGTGTGGGGTACACTGGTCAATGCAAATCTATTAAATACCTTAACATATCCAGATGTTATGAGTATGATTGTGCCAGAGTTTAGAATTGGACAAATTATATCTGCAATCGGCATGGCTTATGTGCTACTATAATCGAAATTGAAGTGTAGTTCAGCATGTTATGACCAATATGATCCCAAGTCGTGATCTTTCTCACAAAAGACAAAAATAGTGTCTGATTCTGTATGGCATTTACTTTCTTATCAGAAAATACCAAAAAGATTTTAGGAATGTTTTGATATAAAGTTTCTAAAAGTCAAAAAGATTTTGTTTCTAATTTGTTTTCAATTGATCAACACGGAGTACAACATCATATTCAAAATCATGATATCTTGGAGTCTCGAAGAGACGTTTTGCGCCAGGATTATTTATATTGGCAGGTTTCTAAGTGGAAAGAGAACATCACAACTTCAAGTCTTCTGAAGATTGTTGATAAAGAGACTACACACGTTGTAATATCAAGTATTCAAGATTGAACTCATCGTCTAGATCGAGGAGGAGTTTGATTGAAGATACAAGGTACAAGTTTTATTAAGAGGAGATAATACTGCACATGCTGAGGGGGAGTTTGTTGATACATGGTTCCTGATCGTCATGTGAAGTATCGAGAACAAGACGGATCGTGCAAGTTTAGGTATGGCCGAACCTTGGCCGAACTCCAGGTTCGGAGCCGCCGAAGCTTGGCCGAACCTGAGGATCGGCCAGTCGTGGTTTCAGCCTATAAATAGGTTGGTCTTGTATAGAGTTAGAGAGCTTCCGTGTTATAACTTTCTCTGAGTGTACTTTGTGGTCTCTGTGGTTAATACAAGTCTCAGTTGTATTTACTCTCTGTGTTTTACTCGTTTACATTGATTTCTATACAACTAAGTAGAAGATTCTCACGCTCACGAACTTTCAGAAAGTTAACCCGAAACTTAAGAACACAAAAGTGTAAATAATCACTCGTTTATAGCTCGAATTGATCAACGATTACATGATTTAAACTCGTTTACAATCTCTAATCATGATCCTAAACATAGAACTCTCTGAAAAACAAGATCAAAAACTCCTCCCTTTAAGAAATTGAACTCGGGTAAAATGGTTATTCCAGAGATTCCTTTTGTCCGAACTCCAAAACTCATTTTATAAGAATCCAGTTGAGTGCCGAACTTGAGGTTCAGAGACAGTTCGGCGTATGTCCGAACTTTAAGTTCGGACCTCATTTGGTTGTCTTCAAATCTTGATCTTCAACTTAATCTACATATCTCATTTATGAGATTTTACTAAAACACAAACAAGACCCTCCACTTTAATAAAATGACACAAACTACCCTATATCATGATTTAACCATTCTAACTAAAAAAAACTAACGAGACTAACTGATACACACACGACACACATATTTTGCACCAACAAACTCCCCCTTGACGTGTGCTGTATCAGATCTTCAACCTCATTGAATTTGTTGTTAGTTGATATAAGGTAGGCATGGCAGGAACAGTACTAAGTCAACTGAACCATTTCTAAAAGTGATAAACTCTTTGAGAACTTTGCAACCATGCATGAAATCCATTCTGAGATCTTTATCTAAAAGACTTTGATATTTTCAACCTGCACGTTTCAGAAGACATAAGTGCGGTTTTTTTCTTTTCCAAACATAACTTTAATCTTGGAAGCAAAACTCCTCCTTTGGAGAAACCAAGACATTTATTTTTGAAAATTTGTTGTATCCCGTGTCAATCAGATCAAAAACAAAGAAGAAAGAAAATCATTTTGGATTTTACAAAGTTTATATCAAAGCACACTGAAAATCTTTTTGATTTTTTATAAACTGAAACATAAATGCAATATAGAATTAAACTCTATTTTTGTTTTTGGTGAGAAAGATCACAACATGAGATCATATTAGACATAACGCATCGTACACACTGCAATTTCAAAATACTAAGCATGCAAGCCAAGCTGACTGAGAATAGAACCATTTGGTTTATTTCAACTAAAGCTGGTCATTGTCTATAGCTTTCTGATATGAAATTAAGTGTATTTATCGAGCATTAATAACATGTTACCCACACAATCAGGAATACTGGCAATCTACTCATTTCATATTTTTGAATTTTTCTTTTATTCAAGCAAAGTTACTCGCAGTAGATTTCTCATACTAATATTGTAAACTTGCTTATACAGAATCAAATGCCAAAGAGATATCAAGTTCATGGTGTTTCTTGCAAAAAGAAAGCAGAAGCCTCAAATACTTAGCAATCTGGTTGGTCTTGTGAGCACGCAGAGAATGCATATGTATTGAGAAAATAAATTAAAAGAAATCAAACAAGTTGAAGTTGTATAATCCAACAACAATCAGGTCGGTACTCACGTACACGCAAAGAAAGTCCGATGGATTATACGAAACACCAAAGAAAATAAAGCAGAACGTCAAACGAACAACAATTAGGTCGATCTTTAGATACGCAGAGAAAGTCCGATCGTTTGACAAAATAAAGAAAATCAAACAAGTTGAAATTTTTCAAAATAAAGCAAGCATACACCAGAACATCTCTTTATTCTGTTTTTGGTATTTCTCAATTTATTTTGCCAGATATACACAGTACCCATCATGATTTGTAACCACAATTTTCAAGCAAGCGTTATCTTTATATCGTACTCGCATATATCAGACTACTCAGCACATTCAGTCAAGTCAAGCAATCAGTCAAGTGAAGCAATCAGTCAAGTCAAGCAATCAGTCAAGTCAAGCAAGCACCTACATCCTTTCTTTCTACTTTATTCATGGTAGATAACGTATGCTGATGTACCATCATTTCTGATCTTCTGTTGGATCGATTTCTCATTTTTCATTTTTTTTTATATTTTGCATTTTCTCCCCTTAAAATTCAACAAACTCTATTTTTTTGAAATTTCCAAAATTTCACCCCCTAAAGATATGAAAGAAAGTAAAAGAAAAGAAAATAAAATTGATCGACCAACACGGATACCTCGGATTTTTAGATTTTGAAAGATCATTTTTCTCAAAAACGTTTGTGAAATATCAACTCTTGTAAGCGCTAACTTAGGCAAAATACTCCACTATCAGCAACTTTGCAGTCACTAATAGGCCTTCTTGAAGTACCTGCACACAACCTCAAATAATTTTTAGTTAAATACGGGAACCCAAACCGGCTTGGTTCGTCCTGTATCCTCAACATGATCGTTTCCCGCTGAGGTTGCCATTTTCTGTTTCCAAGAACGAAATGGTTTAGACGATTTCGCCTGATGCGAATCAGAACCATTGACATACCGTGACAAGTTGGAAACAATATTTAACAATTCACCAACTAACATTTTCTTAGATTTTGGATGAAGTTGGTGATGTTGTCTAGGCCCATAGTAAGAAAGATCATTTGAGTAAGGCATTTTAAACTCATTTTGGAAAAATTGTTTTTGTTTTGAAAATTTTGATGACCAATCATCATAATTTGAGGTTTTACCAACAAACAGCTTCTTATAAGCTAGCTTTCGTTAGTTTTTCTGATTTTGTCTAACAGGTACCTCATTGAGAATCATTGAATCGGATGATGACGATCGATAAGAACCACGTGAAAGATTTTGTCGAATAGCACAATCACGAATCACATGTCCCGTCTTGTTGCAGTAAAAGCAAGCTCTCCCATCAACCAACTTAGGAGATGACATGGATTCTGTTGACATTGTAGAATGTTGAGAAGAATCACTCTCTAGACGCTCTAACGTAGAATTCGTTGATAGAAAATCAGCATCAGGTTCACACAAGATATGATTCTCAGGTGGAATCTCCTTTTCTTTGTGAACCTTGATATCCTCCACAATTTCTTCTATCTCAAGCACATCTTGAAGATCACTTCCAACATTCATATTCTCGTCTTTGCTTTCATATCCCAGACCACCATTCTTATTAGATTTATCTGGTACCGACTTAGGTTTCTCATGACCTTATGAAACAAGTCGAGAAAACTCACCCTTGATAGCATTTAAATCATTTTTATTGAAAAACAAAGATTCATCAATCACAATCTCCAAAAATTTATCGACTTTCACTTTTCCTGAATTGCCGTCAAAAACTTTTCCTTATCAAGCAATATGGAACTTGAAACAAATTTAGTTCTCTTGTTAGCATCAGAATTCTCTTCATTTTTCTTCTGCGACTTTGACTTTTTCTTCTCAGAAGAATTATCAGCAAACTTTGAATAATCATAAACTTCTTCCGTTGCTTTCAAAGTATTGATAGAATTTTCAATGACCACAGGAGGTGGAACATATTTCATAATAACATCACCAAAAATCTGTTGAAAACCCTCCTTTTTGCACAAAAAATTTGTGAAAAACGATTAATTATTGAGATTATGTAACTGTCTTTTCAAATCACGAACCTCAATCTTCATGTCTGCAATTTTCTTGTGCGCTTCAGCCAACTCTTTTTGTGTTGCAATAAGTTCTTCTGTTGTTCTATTCAGAGTAAACTTTTCTCTCCTTAACCGATCATGAACATCATATGTTTCTTGAACAACCTTTTCCCATTTCTGTTTATAAATCTCAACATTTTGCTTCAAAAGCTTGTTTTCACGAAACAATTCAGCTTTAGCATCTAACAGCTTCGTGTTTTCCTCTTGATGACTTAATTCTTTAGCAGTAAAATCAGCAACTTCCATTTCTAGACCTTCAAGTTTGATCTTTGATTTGGCAAACAAATCATCAAAAACTGCAGCCATATCATTTGCTTCTTTCTTCCATTTCTCAACTTCCTTTATATCAAATCATCATTTGTTTCAGTCAGCTTTGAAACTTTTGCAATCAACTCCGCATTCTCATGCTTAAGCTTCAATTCATTCTCAACAGCTTTACATTTTGAAGAACCATCTTTTTAAACTTCTTCAATTGTAATGTCTTTTTTTTTGTGAACCTGGACATCCTCAAACACTTTTTCTATCTTGATCTTCTCCTTGTCATTTTGAATACCATTGACAAGTCTATCTATTTTCTGAAGAATTTTGTTCTCTTTCAGTGCAATCCTTTCTGAGAATGTCAATGATATGTCAGAAGATGACTTTTGAGTTGGAAACATCGTTGTTTCTTCCAAAATGACACTTTTTATCTTCTCGTTCTTGATCTCAAGCTTGACTTTCAATTCTGACACTTCTTTTGTCAAAGCATCAATTTTCTGTTTGTATAATTTTTTCATCCTCCAACAATCTATTGTATGTTGAACTCATATTCTTCAGATCAGCAAGCAAGTTTGTGTTTTTTTCTTGATAACTGTCAAGTTTGGTAGTATATTCAGTACACGTTTTTGTCAGAATCTTACAATTTACACAAGATTTAGATTCCTCAGTGTCAATCTTCTTACTGGATTTATTCATTTCAGCATATTTCTGAGCGAGAACATCCCATAACATTTTAGAATTCTTGCAAGTCTTGAATTGAAGCAGTAATTCTTTTGACAATGCCATTGTTAGAATATCATAAGCTTTTAATTCTCTTTCATAACATTCCCTTTCCTCAAATGAAAGATCTCTTTGAAATTTAGGAATACCATGCCAATCAGTCGGATATGAATACTTTTTATCAATCGTCTTCCAAAATTCATCAAAGTTAGCATTGATAAAAACCTCAAATTCCTTTTTCCATTCTTGATAAGCTTCACATTTTGACAACTTGGGAACCACCTAACTTGATTGAACTTTACTCATTGTAATTTCACCAGAAAACTCCAATCGTTGAACCTTGAATCTTGAAATTTGAATTTTATAAAATCACCAAATTGAAATCCCAAGGCCAAGTTCTCAAAAATATTTTTGTATATTTCTTGTTTAATATTTTTTTTAAGAAAACAAACGTTGAAAGGAAAACAAAAAAAATGTTTATAGTTTTTGTTTTTAAGAGAAGAAATAAGCAACGAAAAATAAAACAGTAAAAACAAAAACGGTAAAAAAACAAAAACAAACATGAACGATTTTATGTTTGTTAACCGATTCGACAAACGCAAAAAAAAATTGTGTTCACGAAACAATTGAACGAACACAAAAAGTATTATGTAGTTTTAAAAAAAAATTTAAAAAGAAAACTTGTAATTTTTTTTTAAAAACTTTGTATTAGAAAAGAAGTTGTTATTTTTTTTTAAAACAAAACCTATGTAACAATTTTTGTAAGTCACAAAAACTAGAGGGACTGAAAGAGAAAAATTTATAATAAAACAAAATAGTCGCAATGTCCCGATCTCTCTCTTTTCTTTTCCGGCGAAAGACCGGCCGGAACCAAATTTTCCAGTCAAAAACGTTTTTCCGGCTAACAAACCACCACAACTTTCAACCGGTCATAACTTTCATAATACTCAACGAAAAATTGATCCGTAAATTGCGTTGGATTTGTGAGATCAATAGGATTCAAACTAGCACCATTGTTGCTAGGTTTTGAGTTGATTTAAGCCCCGAACGAATAGATTCCGGCGAATGATAAAGGTGGTGATTTTGTGATCTTCTCAAAACTCAACCAAATTGAAAACGGATCGTTGCATTAGCTTCATATTATCGAACCGAGTCTGTAGGTACCAAATTTACACGAAATGGTTGAGAATTACAGAAATCACCATGGAAGATGATGAAGAACACATGAAGCTCACTGTGATTTCGTGATATTGAGAAAAACTTCACCAAATTCGATTCTTAAACGTGCAATAGATTCGTGTTGACATAATAAAACTGCTTAAATTGATCAATATCATAAACAAACATGAACTAAGCCTCAATTTCAGATTCAAACTTAACAGTTTGACTTTGTAAAAGTCAAAAACAAACCAATTTCATCAAATTGATCCAGATTTTGATCCAAAAACGGTGTAGAATCACGCCTGGATTGCTCTAATACCAATTGAAAACGTGATTCGTCCCGATCTAGTAAATTTGTACACCGAAATTAGACCGAAAGTTAACCCGAAAGTTAACCCAAAACTTAAAAACACAAAAGTGTAAATAATCACTCGTTTGCCTGGATTGCTCTGATACCAATTGAAAACGCGATTCGTCCCGATCTAGTGAATTTGTACACCGAAATTAGACCAAAAGTTAACCCGAAAGTTAACCCGAAACTTAAGAACACAAAAGTGTAAATAATCACTCGTTTATAGCTCGAATTGATCAACGATTACATGATTTGAACTCGTTTACAATCTCTAATCATGATCCTAAACATAGAACTTTTTGAACAACAAGATCAAAAACTCCTCCCTTTAAGAAATTGAACTCGGGTAAAATGGTTATTCCAGAGATTCCTTTTGTCCGAACTCCAAAACTCATATTTATAAGAATCCAGTTGAGTGCCGAACTTGAGGTTCGGAGACAGTTCGGCGTATGTCCGAACTTTAGGTTCGGACCTCATTTGGTTGTCTTCAAATCTTGATCTTCAACTTAATCTACGTATCTCATTTATGAGATTTTACTAAAACACAAACAAGACCCTCCACTTTAATAAAATGACACAAACTACCCTATATCATGATTTAACCATTCTAACTAAAACAACTAACAAAACTTACGAGACTAACTGATACACACACGACACACATATTTTGCACCAACAATGGTGTTATCCAAAGAGATTTCAATTTGACACTAGCGTTCTTGATTTGGATCGGGTTTAGATCTGGTTCTTCTTTGCAATCCAATCTTCAATCTGTTGATATTTAATCGGAAAAGTAAAGGGGAAAATGCCGGTAGAGGAGGCCTAGCGTAACGATGGTCAGTGGCGGAGATGGACGACATCAGAGAAGGAAAATCTCCGATGAGAGGCGTTTGCGAGGTTATCGTTGTCTTCACCAGTGGTTAGGAGTACCACGTAGGAGATTTTGACAATAACTTTTTTTTGAAAAGCGATTTAGACAATAATTGTACTGATTTTTAATATTAAATGGAGTTTTTATTTTATTTTAATGTTTTTATTAAAGATTTTATAAATGACTAAACTGCCCCCGAGCTAGTGTTAAAGGACTATCTATGAAACAACTTTAAAACATAAAGGATGTCTGGTGTAACAACCTTACTTAAAGGACTTAATCCGAAATCTAAGTCTAACATAAAGGACCTTCTATGTAATTTACTCAAAATTGATTGATCTCCTATTATACTTTATAAATCCAAATAATTAAATTTATTTTCACATCATTAATAATAAAAGAAAAAAAGAAAATACCATATCATCATGGCTTATTGAATAGGTAAAATATCTAATATTAGAACATTACATAAAAGTTGAATGATGTAAATAAAACAAAAAAATAAGGTATTTAATTGGAACAAATTTAAAACTTGGTTATTTTTTTTTTGAACGGCCCATGAATGCTTTCCCTTATTATATTATATATATTAACAAAAGTAATTGAGAGGCTGTGAGGGCATTTCACTGTACCTCCTCCTCTCCAATAAGAAATGAACGACGACTTGTTTTGGTCCAATAAGAAGTTAACAACTTTACCTCACAATTGTTACTCTCTTCGTTATTTTCTAAAAGTCCTCTAATTTTGACATCCAGAAAAACTCTCCGGTCACTTGCTCCGTTCTCCGATTCGTTGCCGCTGTTCTCTTCGGCTGACGGTTGTTGCACATAGGGTTTATTATGCCATTTTTCGCCACTGGAGTGTCATCATCGGTTAATCGCCACAGATTTGGATACAGTCGACCCTAGGGTTTCTTATGCGGTTTAGTGATTCTAATTCTTCTTTCATTCTCCATTGATTCCGCCTGAAGGTGGTTCGTTGGTTAACTTTATTACTCATCATTTTTCGTCTATGCAGACTCAATTCCGTTAGCTTTGAGTCGCAGTTGGTGTCTCCTACTGGTATGCCTTCGGTTGTAACTTTGCGCTTTTTTCCGATACTTCGTTTCTTCTAAGGTACGTGTCTTTGTTTCCATCTTAAATTTTGATTGCGGAGGTTCTTTTCCAGTTAATATAGTATTCAATTTCTTATTTGATTGTTGTTTTACTTAAGGGGGGGTTGTTGACCGAAAATTTAGGAAGCGGATCAAGTGAGGTTATCATTTTGCATTTTGCTTTGACTTCATTGTCTTCTTTGGCTACTTTACAGGTTCTTATCATTGTTATTTGGAGTTCAGGTAATATTTTATAATGTCCTTACGTTTATAACTGTAAAATCGAGATACGATCTTACTACTGTGTGTATCAATCAATCATAGTAACACACGGATGTAAATAAGAGAATTCTTATTGATCACTTGAAGATATAAAGAAGTTCTCTCTAGTTTCTCTCTCTAGAAACACACACAGAAAGTGTAGAATGACTCATAGTGTTAACATTCATTCTAACACGAACCTATTTATAGTTAGTGACTAAACAGGCTGCGTACCAAATGGTACGGGCGTACCATTTGGTTCGGCGGACCATTTAGTCCGGTGCCAATGATATTGTCACTAAAACTCATACTAAGACACGCTCACATAGATACAATACAAGAGACACATCATAGCATAAGTATATGCTCTAACAAACTCCCCCTTAATGTGTAGTGTATCTATATTCTAACAAAACTTCGGTCTTCAATCTTCAACATCGCTGCATCCGATCTTCGACTTGAAATCTTGTCAGAAATAGAGCTTGCATGGTTGGATCACTCTTGAATCATCTTTGGTCTTCAAGATCCACTTGTGAAAAATACTTCAAACTCCCCCTTTCACCATGCTTGAGTCTTGACACACATAACCTGCAATTTCAGAAGACAGAAACGCGGTTTCCTTTTTCTTTTGAAAACTTAATTTAATCTTGGCTCAAAACTTCTCTTCGAAAATCCAAGATAGGTTTTTGAAATTTGATTTCATATCACATGTCGATCGGTCGAAAACAAATAAGAAATAAAATCTTTTTGCCTTTTTGAAACTTTATATCAAAACACACCGAAAATCTTTTTTGACTTTTCAGATATGAAACATAAATGCAATAAAGAATCAGACACTATTTTTGTCTTTTGCGAGAAAGATCACAACTTGGGATCATATTGAACATAACATGCTGAACTACATTTCAATTTCAATTACTTCAGCACACAAGTCATGTTGATTACTGGTATAATTCGTCCATCTTAAACTCATACACAATCATACTCATAACATCTGGATATGTTAATGTATTGATTAGGTTTGCTTTGACCAGTGTACCCCACACTATCAGACATACTCAGATATGTATTTTCTTTTATAGCACACTTTGTGATTTCATTTGTGATTTGATCACATAATGATTGTATTCATGATTTAGTCAACCTTGTTCCATGCAAAAAGAAATAAGAACGTTAAATCGTTTACCTTAAGGTCGATCTTTCGATACGCAGATAAGGCCTCGAATTTAACAAAATAAGAAAATAAAACAAGTTGAAATTGTATAACTCAACAACAATAAGGTCGGTACTCCCGTACACGCAGAGAAAATCCGATGAGTTATACGAAACACCGAAGAAAATAAAGCAGAACGTCAAACGAACAACAATCAGGTCGATCTTTCGATACGCAGAGAAAGTCCGAACGTTTGACAAAATAAAGAAAATCAAACAAGTTTAAATCTTTGCAAAATGAACACATGTATACACAGTGACTTTTCATTTTCTTTTTCACATATCTTTTCTTGATATATCATGAGATATACATCAAGATGTTGTCCACTTGGTCAAGCATTAGTATTTAATGTGTTTATCACATCTGAATACTTTCTGGTTTAATGTCGAGCCTACCAAGCACATCGAACAATGATCTTATGGCTTTTTCATCTAATTTATCCACGAGTCAGACACGTAAGCCAATGTACCATCATTTCCCAATCATGTCGGATACAATTTATCATTTTTCAATGTTTTTGTATTTTTCCATTTTTTCTCCCCCTTAAAATGAAAACTCTATTTTTGGATTTTCATTTAACAAAAAACAAAAAGACATTATTTTTGGTTTTTCAATTTTCTCCCCCTAAACTACATACGAAATGCATTAAAGAAAGAAAATTGACCTCTCGACATGGAATACCTTGCAGTTTTAGCTTTCAGAAAAATTGCAATTTTGAAATTGATATCACATGTAATTTAACTTAAATCAGCAGAATACTCCTCTATCAGCAACTTTTCAATCACCAATAGATCTTCTAGAAGTACCTGCACACTGGTCAAACACGTCAGTTTATAAATGACCCGAAGCGAATCCCCTCTAGTCGACCAGTATCTTGGTTTCCTTTCGAAACCACTTTAGGTTTCCAAATTTGTTGTTTTGGTAAATCAGTATCTGATGAACCAATCACAGTCGATTGTGACGAACAACCTACATATGGAATATTTTGAAAACGAGGAATAAATCTTCCTTGAGAAGCAGCAGGAACCGAACAATCTTGTGCCAGATGCCCTTTTTGTCGGCAATTATAACACAAGCGATTGTTGACATTTCGGCGTTTCGGAATCTGCAAAGCTTCACAAACATATTCATCTCCAAAATGATCATAAAAATTATCGAAAACCTGGAATCGATGATCATGAACCCATTTTGATGTCGGGCTCTTTGAAGTAGAATTTGAACCTCCAGAAGAATATTTAGCACCTTGTTTCTTCTTGGTCTTTGAATCAACATTCTTCACAAAAACTTCAGATATCTTCTGAGCATCCACGCAATGTAGCGGGAATTCTTTGTCAGAAAATATTTGTTCTGAAACTTTGAGTTTATAAAACCTCTCCGGTTGAACTTTGTCAGCCTTGAAAACATCTTTTCGAACGTGCTTCAAATTAACTTTCTTCAAATTCTGTTGCTCTTGAACCTTTGAAACATTCACTTTAACCTGTTTCTTTTGAAATCCCAACCCTGTATGTTTTCCAGAAACCTTCTCTTCTGAACCAGATGTTTTACGCCCGGTCTTTGCAAGACGAGAGAACTCTGTTTTGATCTTGGTAATATCGTTGGGAGCATCAACAATAGTTTTAACAATATCAGTTGTTGAACGTGCAGATTTCTCTTTGCCATTAGATGAAGAATCAGACACAACCTTTGTAACTTCAGAAATTTCAACATCTTTTCCTTTGTTCTCTTTCTGTTCTTCAACCAATTTGGAACCAACAAACTCCGAATAATCACCAGTCTCAACCTTGTCTTTCAAATCATGAAGTCCTTCTTTGAGACTTCCTGGTGGTGACACAGTTTTGTTGAACATCTTCTCAAAGTTGTCATCTTTTACCAAGAAACTTGTAAAAGATTGTGAATTAGTAACATTGTTCAAAAGACGTTTTGAATCAATGACTTCTACTTTCTGATCAGAAATCTTTTGTTGAGCTTCAGCCAACTCCTTTTCAGTTGTAATCAACTTCTTTGCCACTTTGTGAGTTTCATACTTTTGCAATCTTAACTCATCTAGTCCAGCCCACAATTCCTTCTGCAGCTTATCTTCATTTCTTTTCTGAATATCTAAATTTGCATTTTGCAACTAGTTCACTCTAACCAACTCCCTCTTCTCATTAAGTAACTTTTCCATATCAAACTGATAGGATTGAATCTTAGTAGCTTGATCATCAAAGAGTTTAGTAAGAGTATCAAGTCTGGACTTTGATTTGTCAAAAAGATTTTGAAAATCATTTGTTGTATCTGCAGCATCATCCTTCCATTTGTTCGCTTCTTGAACTAATGCAACATTTTCTTCAGATAACTTTGTAATTTTCTGTTCAAACTCCTGTTTAACACTTTGAAAATTTGATTCTTTCTCAACAACTTCTGCTTGAAAATCTGAAAACTTTTCTTTCTGAGAAGAGAATTCTTGAATTAGAGCTTCTAACTTTTGCTGTTCATTTGCCAATTCTTCTATCCTTCTTTTATTTTTCCTCAATCAACAACCCATTTTCCTTTATCAATCCTTGCATCGTCTTGTCTTTCTGAGAACAAAACTCACAAACAGATTCATAGCCACTATTTCCAGAACCACTTATTTCAGATTTAGAATCAGTTACTTCTACGTCATCATCACTATGAACAACTTGAGCAATCAAAGCACAAAATGCAGACTCATCAGGTTCATCAGCAGCCCAATCATAATCTACATTCCAGGGTTTTGATGCAGAAGTAATAGCAGTTAAAGCAATTGGTTGAGAATCATCAGAAGTTCGTTCCCAGTTATATTGTTTATCAACTTGAGAAACTAAAGCTGTTGGAGGCTTTGATGAAGATGCATTTGTTTTTGAACATTCACGAGCAAAATGTCCAAAATTAGAACATTTGAAACATTTTGCCTTTGATTTATCTATTCCAACCTTGCCATCTGGATTTAAACTTTGATAGCCTGTCTTCTTTTTGAATCTTTTAACTCTTTGAGCTAACATCGCCAGTTGCCAATTGATATCCATTTGCTCAAGATTATCAGGATCAACCTGATCAAAATCTTCTTCAATCAGATTAGATGTTGTCAAACCACCATTCAGCAATCCATAATATGAAGATAACAAAGCTGAAATTAATGCCAAATGTTCATCCGGTGTTTTTGCTGAAAATGAAGCCTGATTTGAATGAGTTGGAATAGTAAAGTTACATCCTCTTGATGAATTTCCAGAATTTCCTGAACCATGACCAGCAACAAAAGCTGTTTGAGGTGGATCTGATGAATCAACACCAAATGATTTAGACTTCGCATTGATACTTGCAGAATTTTGACCATGATACAATTCTGGATTCTGTAATTGAGCAGTTGATTTATTTGATGTCATCATTTCCATTTCTCTAGCCTGAAGCTTTCCAGTTAAATCATGAAATGATAATTCAGAATATTCTTTGTCATGGGTAAGCAATAACACATAACTTTCCCACTTTTCTGGTAATGCTTCCATCAATTTCTCCTTCACTTCCTCCTCGGTCTTTTCAATTTTAACCACTTTCATCTCACTAATCAGATGTGAAAACCTTGAAACAAGAGCAAAAATATTTTCTTTTTCATATTGTTGAAAGTTTTCAAATTCCTTGTTTAACACTTTTCGTCTACTCTTCTTGTATTGGTCATTGCCTTCACATCGAGCAGATAAAGCATCCCACAACTGTTTAGCTTTCTTGCAAGTGCTGAATTGATGCAACAGCTCAGTAGGTAAAGCCATGGTAAGATAACCATAAACTTTTTGTTCATGCTCATAACTTTTTCTTTCATCCTTATCAAAATCTTGAATTTCTTTATGTGACATCCGAGAATTTCAAGGTTTACTTCCGTTAGACAATCTCCGTTAGTTACGTTATAAGTGTTAACTTAGTAACTAATGCTTAACTAGGCCGAATACGTCCACGACCTTTGGTTGATCACCGAACC
>JBCNJP010000003.1:64177379-64294531 GCA_039602395.1 Deinandra increscens subsp. villosa
TTCATCCAGCGACACTATGTAGCGAAACTGTAGTGTCGCCGGGTAAACCAACCAGACCTGTCCGAACGAAACTACCGAGCGAAATTCCTTGAACGAAAGTTCAAACCAGTTTCGGGCGAAACTAGGCTAGCGAAACTGTGCCAACAGTTTCGAGCGAAACTAGCCTAGCGAAACTGTGTCATCGGGTATTGCCTAGCGAAAGTGCTGCCCGTGCACACAGCGAAACTGCCTAGCGAATCTATGCTAGCGAAACTGTGACCAGACCTAAACCCAAACTTGTGCAACTTACTCGAATGCTATGCTACGACTTACATGAATATACTATGATGAAACATGTTTGATTTCTGATTTATGTGAACCCTTGTTTATGATCAACCATCGGTGTCGTGTGTCGTTATGTCGTGTCGTAGTTCCAACGTGCTATGTTATGGGCCATAGTAACGATAAGTTAATAATTAGACACAAAACTAATACTTAAGACCTAAACGTGTTCATAGGTCTTCGATAAGCAATCAATATTTGGATTATTTAGCAAGCGTAGCAGTGCAACCCAAGGTGAGTGTCACTAACCCGTTTACTGTGAGCCCGTTTGGGACACACTGAATAACCTTATGAAAAACAATGCTGACAACTTTATGAGTGCTATGCACTACTTGATGAAACTGAAAACTTAGAGTGCTATGCACCTACTTGATGAACTTGAAGTGTTTTATGGGAAGCACTTGTGAAATACTCAAACAACTATTTCTAAAACAAACTGAAAATGTTTTCAGGATTCGTGAAAACCCAAAGTAAACCATTTTAATATGACTAGTGTAGGTTAAAGTCTAAACCACATGATATCACATGATTTCTAAGGATTGCCTTATAACTGAAAAAGTCCTCAACTTAATTGTACCATTAATTGTAAAGCGAGGGGATATTGGGTAGATCTACTGGAGTTTGACAAACTCCGCCTCGTGACACTGGAGGTGCACGGAGGTACAATATCAGCCTATCTGACCGTGATCCCGAGAGGACACGGGGGAGGCAAAGCCGCGATGACATATGTCTGCAAAACAAAATAGCTGGAGGCTCTGCCACTACAATTATCGGTCAGCTTTGGTACAAACTTCCTTAGTGCATGGAACAACGGATTAGCTACCCGCGATATCGGTTGAGCACTTTAACTATACAAAACTAGTACATACCAGATAACGTAGGTTACGGACAATACTTTTACTAAACCACAACACTATGATTTTGGTTATCATTAAGCATTGCTTTTCACAATTAAATTGTACATAAGAATATGTTTATACGACTATGATGTATGAGACCGGGCCACTGCATGACAAGCCCACTGTGAACTCACCAACCGTTTGGTTGACACTTGCGTGGTTTAAACTTTTGCAGATCGCTAAGGAGTATCCGGATCGGGTTGGCATGGCACACGAAGACATTTTATTTTTAGTTAAACTTAATTGAGAATTTAAAACACTGATTTTGTAAAGCACGAGGTTAGTGCTAAAGACAATGTTTTCCGTTGCGTACTGTTAAACGGTTTTTATTATTAATGTTTGGACTTTACTCTGATTCGTTTAGTATTTGTAACTAATGGTTGTTGTCCTGGTTTGCTCGCACCCCTTAACGGTATAAACTCCGTTAGTGGTTGATTTGGGGGTCTGACACTTTATACTCTCCATCTTCAGTTGGACGTACATACAATGTTCGAATCGGAATCCACAAATCAATATCATTTGTGCTGATGTATGCAGAAAAACGTTGCTTCCAATTTTGATAATCTTCCAACTTCAACAGCTTAGGAACTTTCTGACTTGTTCCTATTTCATTATCAAAATTGAGCATAGCTTGTACCGTGCTTTGCATAGCTGCAAACGCTTGAAAATCAGACATTTTTCACCAAAAATGATACTTCAAAACTTCAAACTCAAAAACGAAGGTGTTAGAATTTGATTTTGAAAATCAACTTTGAACGAACAATGTAGTGCTCGTCGAGACGATCGATTTGAGTACTTATGGCTCTCATAGCGATTTACAATGCAAAAGTTATGACCCTTTGAAGAAACTGCCAGCGGACCAGATTTCAGCGGACCAAATTTGGTACGGCGGACCAAAATGGTACAGCGGACCAAAATGGTACAGCGGACCAAAAAAATAACTGCCACGGACCAACTTGAAGATTGCCTAGCGGACCAACGGCGGACCAGCAATAGACCAAATGTTCTTGAGGCAGACCAGAAACGTACCACGCTGATTTTGACGGATTTTCACGAATTTTGGCAGTTTGGACTTGAATTTGCTTCAGAAAGGTGCGAAATCTCACTAGGAACACTCAGAAATCATTTTTTTTTACCTCGGAAACACTCAGAATTTAAAGAATTTGATGAAAAATGAAGAAAACCCACACTTTCTCACTCTAAAATCCGAAAATTGATCAAAAACACAGCAGTAGAGCAACCAAATGCTCTGATACCACTTGTAAAACCGAGATACAATCTTACTACTGCGTGTATCAATCAATCATAGTAAACACGGATGTAAATAAGAAAATTCTTATTGATCACTTGAAGATACAAAGAAGTTCTCTCTAGTTTCTCTCTCTAGAAACACACACAAGAAGTGTAGAATGACTCAGAGTGTTAACATTCATTCTAACACGAACCTATTTATAGTTAGTGACTAAACAAGCTGCGTACCAAATGGTACGGGCGTACCATTTGGTCCGGCGGACCATTTAGTCCGGTGCCAATGATATTGTCACTAAAACTCATACTAAGACACGCTCACATAGATACAATACACGAGACACATCATAGCATAGGTATATGCTCTAACAATAACTCTCTTTTTAGTGGAATTGAATTTAAAGGTAGATTTGTGATTATGTTTTTGTTGGTAGCAATGTGAGAGAATAGGATATGTTCATAGGTTTATACATGAGTATTGTTTTAATTTTAAAAGATCAAGTTTTATAATTTTTCTCTGTTAGAATTGAAGTCGGTATCATTTAGTTTGGCTGTTTTTAGGTGGTTCTGTTTAGTTTGAGTATGTTATTTATAAGATTTTGTCAATCTTAAACAGAATATCAAGGGATATATAAACTACTTTTCTGTGATTATATGTTTCAGTCCATTACACACTTTATATGTCTATTCTATGTTTGATTTCAAATATGGGTCATTCTTTGGGTGATTTGGGTTGAAAGGAATTAAAAGTATTGCTGGTACAACTTTCCCCTAATTGGGTTGCATGATATGGCAACATGGGTGATTTGGGTTGAAAGGAATTAAAAGTATTGCTGTTATCCATTTGCTACATTTGGTTTTATATGAGTTTGCGGCGTTTTATGACTATGAAATGCCTTAGATTCATAGGTGCTTGATGAGATTAGATTTAGTGTTATACTTACAGTTCCCTTTTTTGCTCTCTGTTTACCTATGGACATTGATTTTTCGATCATATATTTCCTGGCTGTTGCTTATTCGCTTTATCGTATATAACCGTACATCACATATTTTCCTGTTGTTCTATTGTAATATGCGTGCTTCAAGTGAATCTCCTAAGTGTACATCCATTCACCTTGGCACACAACGAGAACCACATTGTCTTCACTAAAGTGATCATAACGCATGTCGCATTCCACTTCACTAAAGTGTATATAAATGGGTTAATTTCAAATTTGAATGAATTTGATTTTAAAAAATCTGTACATCTGCTGTTCATATATATGAATTTTGTATTATGGTAGTATAAGCTTCATATGTGCTATATATTGAGAAAGAATTTGTTTGACCTCAATTTTATTTCTATAATAGATGTATTATATAGTATGTGTTCTTTTTAGTTCTTTACTTAATTAATTTCATTTCTTCAACTCATCAACATCACTTTCTACAATAATATCCTCTTTTTCATTTAACAAACTTTTTCATTTCCAAATGTTCAATTTATTTGATTTTCCTTTGAGATCGTATGCAACATGCTCAAAAGTACCGCTCAATCCTGCTAATGTTGGTTTTAAACACATCGCAAATTTATATTCTAATGGTATCCACACTTTGTGCAATGCAAATTTATATTCTATGTTCTGTTTGTCATTGGTTCAATTGATGTAATGATAGCTGGCAACAGGTATCAACTTATGTACAACTTGCTTAACTCCTGAAAGATTGTTGAATACATGAAAGATAAATTTAATTATCTTTGACATCAAGTTATTAGTGTATATTGCTTCTGTCCTTGCATATTGACTATTCTAAAGAGGTAATATTGTTGATTGATGTATAGGTTCAGAAGTCATCATATGGTAATTCCAAAATACCTACAAATCAAGTAATCAACAGTGCAAGGTATGTTCAATTCTAATGTTTTACAAGTTATAAAATGTGGGAGCATCTCAACTCGTTATGATGATTTCCATAAATCTGAAACACCGATCTGAGCCTTTGGTTTATAGAATTTATCTTACATTTGTTGCTCCTTCTCTGACTAATTGGGGTTTCAAATCTGTCAGTGATGGACCTTTAAGATGATTATGTTTACTGCTTTGAGTTAACTACCTATGATGGCTTCCACAGATATTTAACATAGATATGAGCTTTTGGTTTATTTAAAATATATTTTATTTACTTAGCTGTATATTTTCCATAACAATGGAGTCGATTTGGTTTTATTAATCTGTTTTTATTTATTGTTTTTGTCCTCAAAATTCTTCTATTATTGTACACCTTTAGAGTTGAGAATGCTTTGGTATAAACTTAGTTTACGTGGTCAAATATTTGTAAATAGTTGTAAATAAAGATTACAACACCAGTTAAAAATAAATTACATAAGTTATAAATGTTCATTTATGTAATTGTTATAACTTACAAACTAATAACTGTTGTTACTTAACTCAATTAGTTAATCCACATAACCGGATACAACAAAGAGTTGGGTTGTGTACTTTGATTGTTACTCCCTGTTGTACTTTGATGGTTACTCCCTGTTGTACTTGCTGTTTTATTTGGATTATTCTCTACTTTTCTACATGTTTAAATCGGATTGTGTGTTTGTGTTTGTACTCTTGCATAGTGTTTACATTTGTGTCTAATGTATTAGGATTAGCTGTTTGTCATGGTTTACTTTTACAGACTGGCTTTATTTAGTTATGTTTTAGTGTGGTTCTTATATAGGTTAGCATTTTCTTTACAGGTTTTTAATATTATTTCAATTTTATGAAGAAGGGCCAGCTATGCCTTTGAACATAAATAATCTTAGAAAAATTACCATATGAACACCATCTGTTGTAAGTGACACTAATTTCATCTTTTATAACTAACACTTATATTACTGCTGCAAAACTCTATGCATTTAGAGCTCCAGGCCCAAACAGTAAGCGGATGCTGATTCTGAACCTTTCTATGTCATGTATCTAATGAGTTTTTGGCAAACGGGCTGCCCGCCGTAACATGCGGGTGACGGGTCAACCACTATATATTAACGATAGGAATTTCTTAGCTGTGAGTTGTTTTACTGTATTTTGTTATGACCAATGAAGGTGCGCCACGTGTGCATGTTGCCACGTGTGCAAGTTGCCATGTGGGCGATGTTGATTAATTGTTTTTGGATTGTGTATTAGTCTTTTAGGTTATATGTTTGGTTTTCAATTTAATTATCAAGTATTTATGTGTGTGTAGTGTATATATACTCTATTTGCAAGCCCATAGCCACCCTTTTTTTCACACAGATAAATTATAGGGACGTAACGAGATCCGAAAATCATGCAGACGCAGAAGAAGAAACCAGAAGAATGGGGGCGGTACCAAAGAGTTCAACGACTCTAATTCACAGGTATTTGATCTTACCATTGCCTGTTGCATTGTTGAAATATTTCATTACTATTTGGTTAATTCCTGTTGAGCTTGAGTCTTTAAATATAGGATCAGCAGTCATACTTTGACAACAATCATTGCTAACAAATATATGCACTCTTAATTTGTTATAAATAAATGAAGTTTCTATGCTTCTACAATGTATTAGTTACCCTCCTCCGCAAGTGGTCAAATTCTTGTTTATATTATACTGTATCGAAATGAAATAAAGGATGAGGGGCTGAGGATGGGGGGTATGGTTGCCTAAGGCAACCATTTGAATCATAGAGGCAACCAATCATGTTGTGACAACAGGAGAGAGAAAAAGTTTGCCTAAATGATGTTTTGGAGGTGGGTATGGTTGCCTAAATCATGTTTTAGGCAAACTTTTTTTTCTTTTTTTTTAAACAAAAACAATTACATAAAATAAAATAAAAACATAAAATTCATTAATTTAAAAATAAAAATTACAAAGTCCTAAAATAAAATAAAAAATTACCAAATTCCTAAAAAAAAAATAAACAACCACCATTTTTCTTCAAATTAAAAAAATAACATACAAATCTAGGTTGGAGGATTTGCGTTTAGCTCTGCTTCCGTTAGCTCGACCTCCAAGTTTGCGGCGATGTGCTCCGTAATGTCGAATCGTAGCTGAAAGTGTGTCTCGCTATCCCGTATCTCCATATAAACATCCTCATTGTCGTTCGGCTGGACTGGAGGATCACGAATGTGTACCGGTGATATAGCCGCGCCCTCGTCTTTCAGTGTCATGTTGTGAAGTATCATGCAAGCTGTGACATCCGAGAATTTCAAGGTTAACTTCCGTTAGACAATTTCCGTTAGTTACGTTATAAGTTTTAACTTAGTAACTAATGCTTAACTAGGCCGAATACGTCCACGACCTTTGGTTGATCACCGAACCCGCCCATACGTGTTATGTATTTATTTATTTATTGTTATTATGTGCAACGTGATTTAAATGCATGATTATTATTAAAAAGCATGACTATTTGTTTACTTGTTAAATTATATGACAAGTCGTTTAATTGTGTATTTATGAGATTAGTCAAGTAATTAAAGTGTATGCATATATGATTAATAATGGGCTAGTAATTAGACTAATGATAGACTAATCATTGGGGGCCCAAATCCCAATGATAAGCCCACAAGGCCTTTAGTATTTAAATGGAGAATTAAACCCTAATTATCCTTATTTGCATCATCACCATACAAACACACACACTCTCCATCTCCTTCTCTCTCTCTCTCACGAAATCTGGACCAGCTGAGAATCACCATTAGCAGCCATCATCTCTGTTGGTGAAGATCATCCTTCGGATCCTAGATCAACCGTGAGTCCCAAAACCATATTTTATGCATTTTCTATGTGTTTTACTATAAAGCATGCTTAGATCTTCATAGAATCACTTGATCTTCTGATATGATGCTTAGGAATGCTAGATCTAACATAAAGACTGCAACTTTACGAGTGAAATCGTTCCATAATGAAGATTCATGCTAGATTAGGTCATTTATGCTTAAAAGTGTTCTTGGAGATTTGACGACGCCTCAATTTTGCACGAAAATTTTTGGACTAAAAGTGGGATAACGGGAAATTGTTAATATACATATTATGGGATATGTATAGAATATAACTGTGACTGAACACCGGCTACTTTAACTGTCCGGAAAATGCCTGGAAGAGGACACGGGAGGAACAAAATTAACCTGACACCCGCACAACTGCAAGCCATGATAAACGAGCACGTGCAAGCCGCAGTGGCAGCCGTCCAAGCTACCTTCGCCGCGCAGGGTAACTATTATGCCGGTTAAGGCACAAAGCGATTATATTTTGACCTGTTTAAACTTAAAATCCGAACTATTTATGCATCAGGAAACTTCCATCACTGCACGTTTAAGTCCTTCATGGACTGCAAGCCGATAACGTTTTCCGGCGAAGAAGGAGCGGTAGGACTCCTCAGATGGATCGAGAAGTCTGAGAAGGTCTTCTCTATGTGCAACTGCCCTGCTGAGAACAAAGTGAAATATGCAACTGGTACCTTCGAGGGAGCCGCTCTCTCCTGGTGGAATGCCGAAATCCAGATGATTGGGATAGACGCGGCTAATGATATGGAATGGGAAGCGTTTAAGGAACTGGTTATGGAGGAGTATTGCCCTCGAGATCAAGTCAAGAAGCTGGAAGGAGAGTTTTTGAACTCCAAGATGTCTGGGTCGGAAGTTGAGGAATACACTGCGCGTTACCA
This sequence comes from Deinandra increscens subsp. villosa, assembly GCA_039602395.1. Lineage (NCBI taxonomy): Eukaryota > Viridiplantae > Streptophyta > Magnoliopsida > Asterales > Asteraceae > Deinandra > Deinandra increscens. The sequence goes on from JBCNJP010000003.1 coordinate 64,185,499, forward strand.
CGAGTACGCGGTACTATGCCCAACAATGGTTGACGCTGAATTTAAACGCATTGAGCGTTATCTGGAGGGTCTCGCACCCCAAATCAAGAGCTTGGTGACAGCTAGCAATCCAACAACCGTGCAGCAAGCCATCCGCTTGGCTCACAAGTTAACTGATCAGGAAATCGAGAGGGGTACTCTACCCGCAAAGACCACTGTGAAGACTGCCTTAAGTGGCAAGCGTAAGGCTGAAGAAGAAGCTCCAGCAACATCTGTGAACAATCAATCTGTTGGAAATCAAACTGGGAGATCCTCTAACTCCCAGTATCAGAACAAGCGATCTGACAACACAAGGTCCAATTTCAACAGTGGCAGCAACAGTGGAAGTAACAATCGCCAAGGCGGGAATGGAAACTACAAGGGTAAAGCCCCGTTTTGTAACAAGTGCGGGAAACACCACAATGGTATGTGTAGCAAAGGCCTGGAATGTGGAAGGTGTGGGAAACTAGGGCATGAAGCCAACAACTGCTGGACCAACTTACAAAAGTTAAACAACAACGGTCAGAACCAAGGAGGAAATAACAACAATAGGGGAAACGGAAACAACCGCAACGGGCAAGGAAACAATCAGAACAACAACAATGGTGGAGCCCGTGGCTGTTATGAATGTGGTGCTCAAGGCCACATGAGGAAAGATTGCCCGCAATTGCGCAGGCAAGGGAATGGCAGCAATGGCAATGGTGGGAACCCGGGCAACGGAAATGGTAATGGTGGAAATGGTAACGGTGGGAACGGTAATGGTGGGAATGGTAGAGGACGTGCCTTCGTTATGGGTCAAGGAGAAGCTCGCAACGACGCCAACGTGATTAACGGTAAATTTATGCTTAATGGTTTCTTCGCTACTGTATTGTTTGATTCTGGTGCTGAAAGAAGTTTTGTTTCCACTAAGTTTGCTAAACTAATTAATGCTAAACCAATTGACTTAGATGCTACATATGTGGTAGAGTTAGCGAATGGTAAACTTCATGATACAACTCAGATAGTTAAGGAATGTAAGATAGAACTAGCTGGCCATACGTTAGGAATCGATCTTATGCCTTTCCCGATTGGTAGTTTTGATGTCATAGTAGGAATGGACTGGTTATCTGAAAACCGAGCTGAAATTCTATGTCAAGAAAGAGTGGTTCGTATCCCACTCAAAGACGGTGAAGTGTTAACAGTTCAAGGTGAAAAAGGTGGAACTGTCACCGGCATTATCTCGTTTCTTAAAGCCCAAAAGTGCCTTCGTAAAGGACATTTCGCGGTCCTTGCAAACGTCACAGACACGACACTTCCCGAGCGTAAAATCGACGACTACCCGATAGTCCGCGACTTCCAAGATGTATTTCCTGATGATTTGCCTGGTTTACCTCCATTTCGACAAGTCGAGTTTGGAATCGATTTAGCTCCTGGAGCCGCTCCGATTGCACGCGCACCTTACCGTTTGGCGGTAAGCGAACTCAACGAACTCTCCACGCAACTTCAAGAATTACTCGACAAAGGGTTTATTCGTCCAAGTTCGTCTCCATGGGGAGCACCGGTATTGTTTGTTAAGAAGAAGGATGGAACATTCCGAATGTGTATCGACTACCGAGAGCTTAACAAGGTCACGATCAAGAATCGGTATCCACTTCCTCGAATCGACGATCTTTTCGACCAATTGCAAGGTTCGAGCTACTTTTCAAAGATTGACCTACGGTCTGGATATCACCAACTTCGTGTTCGCGATGAGGATGTTTCTAAGACTGCCTTCAGAACTCGGTATGGTCACTATGAGTTCCTGGTTATGCCGTTTGGGCTAACCAATGCGCCTGCTGTATTTATGGATCTAATGAACCGAGTGTGCAATCCGTACCTCGATCAGTTTGTGATAGTTTTCATTGACGATATATTAATCTACTCCAAGACAAAGGAAGAACACGAGAATCACCTGCGACTTATCTTGGAATTACTCCGCAAGGAACAGCTTTATGCTAAGTTTTCGAAATGCGATTTTTGGATTCGCGAAGTCCAGTTTCTTGGACACATTGTTAATCAGGATGGAATTCATGTCGACCCAGCTAAAGTGGAAGCTATCAAGAATTGGTCTACCCCGAGAGCGCCGACCGAAATCCGACAATTTTTGGGACTTGCCGGATATTACCGAAGATTCATCAAGGGTTTCTCGCAATTGGCTCAACCCTTAACGGCTTTAACGCATAAAGGAGTGCAATATAGATGGGGTGAAAAAGAAGAACGCGCGTTTCAAACTCTTAAGGACATGTTATGTTCAGCTCTGATTCTCTCGTTACCCGAAGGGGTGGACGACTTTGTGGTTTACTGCGATGCATCCATTCAAGGGCTCGGTTGCGTATTAATGCAACGAGACAAAGTGATTGCCTACGGGTCCAGGCAACTGAAGGATACTAAGAAGAATTATACAACACATGATTTGGAATTAGGAGCTGTTGTATTTGCGCTCAAGATTTGGAGACATTACCTCTACGGAACAAAGTGCACGATATTTACCGACCACAAAAGCTTGCAACATATCTTTGAACAAAAGGACCTCAACATGCGACAACGAAGGTGGGTCGAGTTACTAAACGATTATGACTTAGCGATTAAGTATCACCCGGGAAAAGCCAATGTTGTGGCTGATGCCTTAAGCCGAAAAGAGTACGAAAAGCCTCGACGAGTACGAGCGCTGCAACTTACCATTCACACGGGATTGCCGGATCGGATCCGCGATGCCCAACGAGAAGCTTTGAAAGAAGAAAACTTCGCAGCTGAAGCACTGCGAGGGGTGGATGGTAACTCCGAAATTAAGTCCGACGGACTCAGATACTACAATGACAGAATTTGGGTTCCTTTACTTGGAAATCTCCGTGAGCTCGTGATGGATGAGGCTCACAAGTCAAGGTATTCGGTGCACCCTGGATCGGACAAAATGTACCAAGATTTGAAGAACTTGTATTGGTGGCCAAATATGCAAGCCGACATTGCGCGATATGTGGCTAAGTGTTTAACATGCTCAAGAGTTAAGATCGGGTATCAAAAGCCTTCTGGATTATTGCAACAACCAAAGATCCCGGAATGGAAATGGGAGGATATCTCCATGGATTTCGTAACAGGACTACCTCATCGATCGAATCGACCAGATGCGATTTGGGTTATCATTGATCGACTAACCAAATCTGCACACTTTATTCCAATAAGGGAAAATGACAATATGGATAAGTTAACGAAGCTGTACATTGACCGAATTGTGGCATGTCACGGAGTGCCTAAGACCATCATCTCCCACCGAGATCCTCGATTTACTTCCCGACTGTGGCAATCTATGCAAGAAGCATTGGGAACCAGACTGGATATGAGTACAGCTTATCACCCACAGACCGATGGTCTGACGGAACGAACTATTCAGACTTTAGAAGACATGCTCCGAGCCTGCGTTCTCGACTTCGGTAAAGACTGGGGGGCTCACCTTCCGTTGGTGGAGTTCTCCTACAACAACAGTTATCATACGAGCATTGGTGCAGCACCTTTTGAAGCTCTTTTTGTGGCAGAAAATGTAGATCGCCCGTGTGTTGGGCCGAAACGGGTGAGAAGGGACTCACCGGACCGGAAATCATTCATGATACAACGGAACGAATTATTCAAATCAGAAAACGGATAGCCGCAGCACATGACAGGCAAAAGAGCTATGCCGACAAACGCCGTAAACCTTTGAAGTTCGAGGTAGGCGACAAGGTACTATTGAAGGTATCTCCCTGGAAAGGAGTGATACGCTTCGGAAAGCGTGGAAAGCTGAATCCTCGCTATATCGGTCCATTTGAAATCATCGGGGAAGTAGGCCCGGTAGCCTATCGATTACGACTCCCTGCAGAACTCGATGGAGTTCACAACGTGTTTCACGTTTCTAACCTGAAGAAATGTCTGGCTGAAGACACCGAAATAATTCCTTTGGAGGAATTGGAAATTGACGAATATTTGAGATATATCGAGCAACCGGTTGTAAGTGACACTAATTTCATCTTTTATAACTAACATATGAACACCATCTGTTGTAAGTGACACTATGCCTTTGAACATATGAACACCATTTGAGAAGGGCCAGCTATGCCTTTGAACATAAATAATCTTAGAAAAATTACCATATGAACACCATCTGTTGTAAGTGACACTAATTTCATCTTTTATAACTAACACTTATATTACTGCTGCAAAACTCTATGCATTTAGAGCTCCAGGCCCAAACAGTAAGCGGATGCTGATTCTGAACCTTTCTATGTCATGTATCTAATGAGTTTTTGGCAAACGGGCTGCCCGCCGTAACATGCGGGTGACGGGTCAACCACTATATATTAACGATAGGAATTTCTTAGCTGTGAGTTGTTTTACTGTATTTTGTTATGACCAATGAAGGTGCGCCACGTGTGCATGTTGCCACGTGTGCAAGTTGCCATGTGGGCGATGTTGATTAATTGTTTTTGGATTGTGTATTAGTCTTTTAGGTTATATGTTTGGTTTTCAATTTAATTATCAAGTATTTATGTGTGTGTAGTGTATATATACTCTATTTGCAAGCCCATAGCCACCCTTTTTTTCACACAGATAAATTATAGGGACGTAACGAGATCCGAAAATCATGCAGACGCAGAAGAAGAAACCAGAAGAATGGGGGCGGTACCAAAGAGTTCAACGACTCTAATTCACAGGTATTTGATCTTACCATTGTCTGTTGCATTGTTGAAATATTTCATTACTATTTGGTTAATTCCTGTTGAGCTTGAGTCTTTAAATATAGGATCAGCAGTCATACTTTGACAACAATCATTGCTAACAAATTTATGCACTCTTAATTTGTTATAAATAAATGAAGTTTCTATGCTTCTACAATGTATTAGTTACCCTCCTCCGCAAGTGGTCAAATTCTTGTTTATATTATACTGTATCGAAATGAAATAAAGGATGAGGGGCTGAGGATGGGGGGTATGGTTGCCTAAGGCAACCATTTGAATCATAGAGGCAACCAATCATGTTGTGACAACAGGAGAGAGAAAAAGTTTGCCTAAATGATGTTTTGGAGGTGGGTATGGTTGCCTAAATCATGTTTTAGGCAAACTTTTTTTTCTTTTTTTTTAAACAAAAACAATTACATAAAATAAAATAAAAACATAAAATTCATTAATTTAAAAATAAAAATTACAAAGTCCTAAAATAAAATAAAAAATTACCAAATTCCTAAAAAAAAAATAAACAACCACCATTTTTCTTCAAATTAAAAAAATAACATACAAATCTAGGTTGGAGGATTTGCGTTTAGCTCTGCTTCCGTTAGCTCGACCTCCAAGTTTGCGGCGATGTGCTCCGTAATGTCGAATCGTAGCTGAAAGTGTGTCTCGCTATCCCGTATCTCCATATAAACATCCTCATTGTCGTTCGGCTGGACTGGAGGATCACGAATGTGTACCGGTGATATAGCCGCGCCCTCGTCTTTCAGTGTCATGTTGTGAAGTATCATGCAAGCTGTGACATCCGAGAATTTCAAGGTTAACTTCCGTTAGACAATTTCCGTTAGTTACGTTATAAGTTTTAACTTAGTAACTAATGCTTAACTAGGCCGAATACGTCCACGACCTTTGGTTGATCACCGAACCCGCCCATACGTGTTATGTATTTATTTATTTATTGTTATTATGTGCAACGTGATTTAAATGCATGATTATTATTAAAAAGCATGACTATTTGTTTACTTGTTAAATTATATGACAAGTCGTTTAATTGTGTATTTATGAGATTAGTCAAGTAATTAAAGTGTATGCATATATGATTAATAATGGGCTAGTAATTAGACTAATGATAGACTAATCATTGGGGGCCCAAATCCCAATGATAAGCCCACAAGGCCTTTAGTATTTAAATGGAGAATTAAACCCTAATTATCCTTATTTGCATCATCACCATACAAACACACACAATCTCCATCTCCTTCTCTCTCTCTCTCACGAAATCTGGACCAGCTGAGAATCACCATTAGCAGCCATCATCTCTGTTGGTGAAGATCATCCTTCGGATCCTAGATCAACCGTGAGTCCCAAAACCATATTTTATGCATTTTCTATGTGTTTTACTATAAAGCATGCTTAGATCTTCATAGAATCACTTGATCTTCTGATATGATGCTTAGGAATGCTAGATCTAACATAAAGACTGCAACTTTACGAGTGAAATCGTTCCATAATGAAGATTCATGCTAGATTAGGTCATTTATGCTTAAAAGTGTTCTTGGAGATTTGATGATGAAAACCCATGTTTAAGGTGTTAAAATTGCTTATGTGATGTTGGTAAATGTTTATGCATGCTAGATAATGAATTATATGAAGTATGGAAGCTGTTAGAAAGATTTTTAGTCAAATTTACGGGTTTTTAGCGACTAGCGAAACTGTGCATTCATATAGCGAAACTATACAGCGAAACTATATATATCTTCATCCAGCGACACTATACAGCGAAACTATAGTGTCGCCTGTGAACGAAACTACCGAGCGAAACAACCATAGACCTTGTCCCTGAACGAAAGTTCAAACCAGTTTCGAGCGAAGCTATGCTAGCGAAACTGTGTCATCAGTTTCGAGCGAAACTAGCTAGCAAAACTGTGTCATCGGGTATTGCCTAGCGAAAGTGCTGCCCGTGTACACAGCGAAACTGCCTAGCGAAACTGCGTAGCGAAACTGTAGCGAAACTGCTGGCGAAACCGTGACCAGACCAAAACCCAAACTTGTGCAACTTATTTAAATGTTATGCCATGACTTGCATGATTATGTTATGATAAAACCTGCTTTGATTTCTGAGTTATGTGAACCCTTGTTTATGATCAACCATCGGTGTCGTGTGTCGGTATGTCGAGTCGTAGTTCCAACGTGCTATGTTATGGGCCATAGTGACGTAGTTAAAGTTTAGACACAACCTAACACCTAAGACCTTAATGTGATTATTAGGTCTTCGTTAGCAAACATAATTTGGACTATTTGAAGTGTGAGCTGAGCAACCTAAGGTGAGTTTCACAAACCCTTTAATTGTGAGCCCGTTTGGGTCACAACGAATATACTTAACGGAAAACAACGCTGACATTTTGAGGTATCGCCAAATGGGATATCTGTTATGGAAGTTGGAGTGTTTTATGGGAACACTTGCAACGGTCCACCCTTGGGGTTTCAAATGAAATCCGCAACCAACCACTTAATACTTGCACTCATTTGGGATTTCAAATGAAATCCGAAACAACCATTTTGACACTTAAACTCTTTTTAGGATTTCAAATGAAATCCAGAACAAACGGTTTTAATATGACTAGTGTAGGTTAAAGTCTAAACCAAATGATATCACATGATTTCTAAGGATGCCTTAAAACTTAAAAGTCCTCAACAATTTAGTACCATTAATTTGCGAAGCGAGGGGATGTTGGGTAGATCTACTGAGGGTTTGACAAACCCTGCTCCGCGGTACACAAATGTGTAGCCAACCGGTTGGAGGCCGAACGGAGTGCAATATCAGCCTATTTTAGTTGTGGGTCCCATGAGGAACACAACTGGAGGCACAAACCATCGGCAAATGCCGAACTCTGTTACGTCAGCTTTGGTACGAACTTCCTTAGTGCATGGAAACCGGATTAGCTACCCGCGATATCGGTTGACCGCTTTAACTTTTACTTAACTAGTGCATATTCGGTAATTCAACACTCGGCAATTGTTTTGCAAAACTATTACTTATTTATATGTTGATACATACGCTTATGAGACCGGGCCGCTGCATGACATGCCCACCGTGAACTCACCAACTGTTAGGTTGACACTTGTATGGTTTTCATTTTTGCAGATCGCTGAGGAGTATCCGGAGTGGGTTGGCATGGCACACGAAGACATTTTTCTTTTATTTAAATTAAGTTGGGAATTCTAAAACAATGATTTGTAAAGCACGTGGTTAGTGCTAAGACATTATTTCTGCTGCGTAATTTGAGACTTATTTATGACATATGTTTGGACTAACTCTGATTCGTTTAGTATTTGTAACTAATGGTTGTGGTCCTGGTTTGCTCGCACCCCTTAACGGTATAAACTCCGTTAGTGGTTACTTGGGGGTGTGACACAAGCGTACATGATATTCTCCATCAAATCTGTGTCTGTTGGCCGTGCTTTTCGATCGATTATGGCCCACTTAACTTTTAACCTACGAAACGCTCTTTCGACGTCTTTTCTTGCAGCCTCTTGCACCTTCTTCATTTTTTTCTCTTTGATTGCATATGGATGTGTATATGCTTTTACAAAAGTAGACCAAGTGGGATATATACCATCGGCAAGGTAGTAGCCCCGTTTGTATTCCCGACCATTAACAATAAAAGGAGCTTTCGGAGCAATACCTTTCAACTCGTTCGTGAACAACGTTGAATGATTTAGCACGTTTATGTCATTGTTTGAACCTGCGACACCAAAAAAAGCATGCCAAAACCACATTTCTTGTGACGCAACTGCCTCTAGTATTATCGTTGGTTTTGGATGATCACCACGATGATACTGTCCTCTATATTTTGTTGGGCAGTTTCTCCATTCCCAGTGCATACAATCGGTGCTACCAATCATGCCAGGAAGGCCATGTCTTTCTAAATGGGCCTCATATAAAAGAGCAAGATCATGGCTAATCGGTGAACGCAAAAATTCATCTTTATAAAGCTTAATTATAGCATCACAAAAGTAGTGTAAACATTCACGTGATGTTCTTTCGGACATTTCTAAAAATTCATCGTATTCATCAGGCACGTTACCGGTTGCCAATTGACGAATAACTACCGTACATTTCTGTAAAGCCGTGAAACTTGGACGCCCCCTCGCGTCGAAACGAAGAGTAAACCACTCGAAATTACTCTCAACATCATTCAAAATACGATTAAACAAATTCTTAGACATTCGAAATCTATCTTTAAAAATACCTTCGTGAAAACGTGGCTCGTCGGCGAAATATAGCTCAATCAATCGATCATGACTCGCCCTACGATTTCGATAAATACTCGTCCTTGTGTTCGTCTCTCGAGCTTCTTCGTCTAAGACAACGCGATAACAACTCCTCATGAACTCCATCGCATCCTCGTCCAACCCACTCGAACTACTAGATGAAGTCATAAGTTCGGGTGGGAGTCTATATTTTGGGCGAGGACGAACCATGTTTGGGAGAAAAATATAGAGGTTTTTTTTTTGTGATTGAATTGAAGGAGAAGAGGTATAAAAATTATGAGAAATGGTGTGGTTTATATAGTATTTGAATTGGATTAAAAAAAAAAGTTTAACGGTCCGATTTATGACCGTTCAACGGTCAAAATGGTTGGATAATTCTCGGCAACTAATCGCCGAAAGTGGGAGAGAGGGTTGCCGAAAACAAGGATGCCGCATGGGGAGGTATGGTCGCCGAGGATTTGCCGAAAGTCGCCGAGATTTGCCGAGGGGGTATGCGGAGACATACCCCCCATCCTGATTAGTCAAAAATAAAGGTTTGAAAGACGGGACGTGGGTGGTTCCTCGAATATCGGCCCTTCATATGACAATTAACAACACCTTTTCTGTTTGATCGCCTCCACACTTTGAAACGATCTTCCTCACCTTTCCGTTGCCGTACGATCGTAAGTCTAGCATATCTGATACTTATTAGTTGTAAATCTCATTTTACTTGAGATCGGAACTGGATCTGCTAGATTTAGGTTTTCTTCCATTGTTAATCGGATAGGTTATGTTAATCTCTCTCTTAGAACTTCATCGGAAGTGTGATTAGGTTATTTGATTTCTATGTTAATGACTTGCCGTTATCGTTTTGTTTGTATCAATCGTTAAGCTACATGTTTCATCGGTCTTAATCTGTATAATAACTTTTGTCAGTTAACTAGAAAAGTCTTCAAAAAGCTCTGTTTTCATTTGGCGTGTTGTAATGATCTATTCAACTACAGTTTGCAGTAAGAAGTGTTTTTCGTTCGTAATTGCACTCAGTGATTTTACTGTTTCGAGTAAATTGGAGACAAAATTGCACGCATGAGAGTAACTTTTAGGTAAAACCTAGGCTTTTTGTTCCATGGAATTTTTCAAGTATCTGTGAAGTGACCACACATAGAGGGTGCATATCATGAAAGGTTTTGTTTCAAATTCTACATATTCATTAATGTATTTTCATGAATTTTAAATTCCCCAGATTTGTGTTTGTCTGGAATTTCTTTCGATTCAACCTGCAAATGGTTAAAATCTTTTTTTTTTACACCCTAAGCAACACATGGTGATTGTATGTTTGTGCATGTGTAAGCAACACATGCATAGGCATAGGGTTTTAGTATAATTTAGTATGGTGTTACAATAGGATAAAACCCACTCTACTTTTTCATCAGAATCAAATGTTCTTTTTTTTCTTGCGGAAAGGGCCATCAATCTTAGATGCAAATGTGTTGGCCTTGATGTGGCTTGTTTTTTTTCTTACAAATACAAGTATTTGGTACATCATTATATTTCTCTCAAATATTTCTGATCGTATACGAAGTTCCAATCAAGTTATGTGTTCACCCATTAATTAATTAAGCATGAGTAAATAAATTACTATAAACCCTTACCGACTCTTTTATATGCTAGATACAAAAAATGGGGCTGTCTTTTACAAAGCTATTTAGCCGCTTGTTTGCCAAGAGGGAGATGCGAATTCTGATGGTTGGTCTCGATGCAGCTGGTAAAACCACAATTTTGTACAAGCTAAAGTTGGGGGAAATTGTCACCACTATCCCTACTATTGGTATGCTTCATTGTCAACAATGCTAGTTCCGTTTTGCATTTTTTCCTTCCCTTTTACATGAACTATTATGCTATGTGGTTAGTCGGTATATTAATTTTCTTTTTGTACTGCAAACACCTCCACCCCTCCCTAATTTCTACTCCAAATTCCACCTAATGCCCCCATTATAGGACTTGAACCCGCACGATTTTGGTGGAGATAAACTCCTGCTACCACTAGGCCAAGAGGCCATCAGCCAATGTCTTAAATAATAATAATATACACTTATACAGAATTGTAGATAAGCACATGTCTCCATGAGACTTTCATGAATTTGTTAGACTGCTAGCTCTAATTTACTGATCAGGAAAAGGCAGAAGGTTCTGGTATAGGAGCATCAGAAAAATATTATTTTTAAGTGTACTAGTGTCGTTCATTTGGCTAGCTGAACTAAGGTTATGGATAACATTTTCTAGCAGCTTTGATTTTTGCTTATGTGTTAATTAACCAGGAAATCTGCTCAATCTTATGAAGTGTTTACTCTGTTTAGCATATTCACTGAAAAATATCAGAGCTATTAGTAGCAGTAATGGTCTTCATTGTTTGAAGTTCTTGCCTTTTTCATTCTGTCTCATAAGAAATGCCATATTTTAAAAAGGGAAATATGAAGGGCTGATCCACCTTCCATTAAATCTACATTTTAGTCACCGAATGACACTTAACCATTTATTTCAACTTGTAATTTGGGCACTGCAGTCAAATTTCTGGAAGACTTGGTAATTTCCTTCTGTAATTTTTATTACGCCTTTATTGAAAAGTGCAAAACAGCTTCCACATATCATTGGATCTTTATTTTGGTCATTCACACATACGTGTTGTGAACAATCCTTTTCTTTTCTGTTATTTTAACCTTATTTTTTATAGTCCCATTCTATGAGGTTATCTAGTATCTTATTTTGCTTTTAAGTTCAAACTAAATACAAACACAAACCTTGAAGGAGGAACAAATAAATGATATAATAGAGTTCTGTATAACCTATTCATGAATGTTGTATTGATTCACTATCCCTTAAAAGGTACTAGTGTAGTTTCTTAATTTAAAGTCACCAGTCATATTGTAAAGAGTTATTTTTTATATCTGTAATATAATGGATGTAGCTTATGGTTTATAATGTTTTTGGATAGTCATCATAAAGTTTTTACTTCTCTACAATCATTCATTTTTCAAGGCTTACATATACTTAATGTTTTAAACGAGCTTGTTGCTATTATTAAGGCAAGACAAGATGTTAGAAAATCCAATTTGGGGTTCCAAATTTTTATTTACAAGGTTAAAAACTTAGAATCAAGTTTTTTAAAAGTTTATGGCAAGTGCTTAGTAGAATAGGAAAAATAAAGCATGTGTGCGTACCCTGATTTATGCACCAAAGTGACTAAAATAAATAGTAAACAAAACGTAGTAAGCCATCTTTTCTTTTCAATAATTGTATAAGTGGACATTTCAAAATTAATAATGGTGCTAGCATAACTTAATAGCACTGCCAGATAGAGACCACAAGTAAATGGTAAGTGGCTAAGTGTGTTACAAACCCAGATTCATATTCTTTCAGATCCTAGTGTTGACCCATAATCAATTTTTAGTGGTTTTTAGGTTAGTGGATAAGTGGGGCTGAGTAGTAGGAATGCTAACTGGCTCCATCTCAGCTTATGTTTAAGTATCTGTGTGCTTGTCCTAGATAGGTTGTCTTGTTAGTTCGAATTTAGATTACATGTTCTTGTAACTAGAGACCAATCCCTTCTCTAATTGGGTGTTTATCAATCAAAGCATTCGGCTAGTTTTCTTCGATATTTTTTTTGTTTTTATCACCGGTTCCATTGCCGGGAAACGAAGATGGTGTAGGCTTGGAATACACCCTAGGACAACGATACCAACCCAGATCCAATCGCTGCCCAATTAGCTGCTATTGCTCTGAAACTTGAATCCATGGAGTCCTTAAAGGAGGACATTACAACCCTGAAATCGCATGCATGTTCCCGAGATAAAAATGGCGGAGGCATAGTTGTCAAGGGCGCAAGAGGCACTCAAGGCCCACGTGCCGCACCTGGAGCCTTTGGTGCAAGGCGCAAAAGAAAGCGAGGGAGTGAGACAAAAAAGCACATATAATAAAGCTCACATGTTTAGGGGTTTTAGACATATATTAGGTTTGTTTAGGACTAGTTTAATTATTTTAGCCTTTTAGGCAATAAATTCAAAACCTAACCCCTAATACCTATATCTAATATGTAAAACAAAATAAATAAAAAATTAAAATTGTAAATTTTTTTCTAAAGTGAAGGAGACTTGTTTCTAAAGTGAGGTCTCTAGGCTCTCTTTCCAAGCATCCCAACCTTTAGACTTGAGTTACCTATCTCCATTTAAAATTTCAAGAGGTTGAAACCGATGAAAACACTCTAGCAGTCGAATCAGTCCTATTTTCTTGCCTTGAAGCACCTGCAATCTACCGGAATCGCACCTGGACTGTCACGGGGCGGTTTTATTGCGCTTTTGAAAACTATGGGCGGATATAGTAGCTGATTTGAAGACGAAGATAGTAACTGGTGGTGTCATCAATGTAACCGTCCTTGCAACAAAATTGATTTTCTGCTTTTGGCGTTGGAGACCCACGAGGATGGATATTGAAGGCTAAAAAGTACTTTTGGTATTATAGCATAACAGGTGAAGAAAAAGTGGATGTCGCATCTATGCATTTGGAAGTGGACGCCCTAAACTGTGGAAAAATATGGATTTGGACGCCGTTGTAAAACTGGGACTTTCAAGCTACTAGAGGCTGCTGATGATGAGACTAACCAGGCTGCCTCATCGGGTTTAAATACTCTGAGACCTGGAAACAAATAGCTGACATCAGTCTCCATGCCCTTCTAGGTGAGTCGAACACCACCGTGATGAATTTCAGAGGCACTATCGGCTCTACCGAGGTGTTAATATTGATTGATAGTGGTTCCACTTATAATTTTATCGCTGGATCCCTTGTGAAAAAATTGAGTTTGCCAAATCAGTTCGTGTTTCCATTCAAAGTGTAACATCCCACATTGGTGGGGAGGAGAACTAAGCACTGCTTTATAAGCGTGTGGATACCTCCTCTACCAAGACGCGTTTTAAAACCGTGAGGGGCAGATGTCGGAGGGCATGCCGGCTGTGAAAGCGGACAATATCTTGGTTGCGACGGACCTGGGCTGTTACAGATAGTATCAGAGCCAGTCGTCGGCCAGTGTGCCAGCGAGGATGCTGGTCCCCTAAGAGGGGAGAATTGTAACATCCCACATTGGTGGGGAGGTGAACTAAACACAAGGGTGTGGATACCTCCCCCACCAAGACGCCTTTCGTAATCCGTGAGGGGCGGATGCCTGAGGGCATGTTGGCTGCCAAAGCAGACAATATCTTGGTTGCGACGGGCGTGGGTTGTTACACGGAGTGCAACTAGGAAACGGATATATCATCCATTGTGATCGGATTTGTCGGGATATTTCTCTGCAGCTCTCGGATCTACTGTCACCCATGATTTCTACTCATTCTCACTGGGTGGGGCATATGTGGTGCTGGGTATGTCTTTGCTAAACACAATCCAAGCAAACTGACGCAATATGTTTCTGATCGTAATAGTTAATGGTAGATCACATTAGCTTAAGGGGGTCAGAGCGTATTCTCCATTGCTCACAACACTCATTGTTCCAGCCTCCAATTTGACTTTGCAACAACTTACAACTGCGCACCATCTACACCCAGTGGACCGAATATGATTACAAAGGATCGGGAGACTGATGTGCAGCCTTAGATAAGGCAACACACAACTAGGTTTATGATACTGGGCAACAAGTCATAACTTCCCTTACTCCATTCCGACTGGAGGACAAGTCTTTTATCCGAGCAGGAAGTATTGTTACAAACCCAGATACATATTCTGTTCTGGATCTCAGCGTTGATCCATGACCAAGTCAGATTAGTTTTTAGAGGTTTTTAGGTTAGTGGATAAGTGGGGGGCTGTATAGTAGGAATGGTAAGTGACCTCTTTGTTTTTAAGTTGAATTTATATTACTTGTCTTGTAATTAAGGCTGGTCCCTTCTTGAATTAGATGCTCATCGATCAAGTATTTGGCTAGTTTTCTTCGATTTTTCTGTTTCTATCAAAGTGCTATATTAAAATATATTTGTTATTGAAACATATATTTAGTAATGGGTGGGTGGCTACTTAAATATCTTCTTTTGCAACATTTCTATTCTAGGGAAAGTTTCAAGGCAACATAAGTTTTGCAAGGTTTCATGTTTGTTTTGGCATGTGAAATTTACTTCTATAAGATCATTGACTAGGAGGAACCATTTTCTGGTCAAATAATGCAATTCTTATGAGTTTGATGGAAAAATTCTTCCTATCGTTTTATGACATCCAATGATTCTGGAAGAGAATATGAAAATACCTTCTAATTTTCAGTTTTTGTACTGTTTTCTACTTGCCATTGTTCCTTTTTAGTAGACTTGTAGATGATATAAGTAAAGTTTCTATCAAAGTGCTATATTAAAATATATTTGTTATTGAAACATATATTTAGTAATGGGTGGGTGGCTACTTAAATATCTTCTTTTGCAACATTTCTATTCTAGGGAAAGTTTCAAGGCAACATAAGTTTTGCAAGGTTTCATGTTTGTTTTGGCATGTGAAATTTACTTCTATAAGATCATTGACTAGGAGGAACCATTTTCTGGTCAAATAATGCAATTCTTATGAGTTTGATGGAAAAATTCTTCCTATCGTTTTATGACATCCAATGATTCTGGAAGAGAATATGAAAATACCTTCTAATTTTCAGTTTTTGTACTGTTTTCTACTTGCCATTGTTCTTTTTTAGTAGACTTGTAGATGATATAAGTAAATAGGACACCATGCAGGAAAAACATTTTAGCCTTATTCTCATCCTACAACCCTAAAGTGGTACCAGTTGTGTATATTATTTGGGAACATATAAGGTCCAAGTCATTTCATGTTTATTAGTTTGATCAATAAAATTGGCGAGGGTAAAGAGAAGGTAGATAATGCACACTCATATTATACATAGGTGGAAAATTAACCATATTATAACGGTTGATTTGGGTTGTGTTGTATTATAAACGGACAAGGTTAAAAACTTCAGCCAAAGGGGAATTAGTCAAATGGGTTCAACGGCTGTGGGTTGACCAAAGATTATTTTCAATGTATAAAACATCTTAATTTGTTAAATTCAAATATTTAGATTATTATTGTGATATTATTGTTTCTCTAAGAGTCTAATCATAAATTAAAACATTAATTATCCATAGAGCTTCAAAATTTGACAGAATAGTTTTTCTACCTACCCTAATTGACTCACACCAAATAGTGATCTGCTTCAACCTGCGACCTAATTAACCATATTATATGGGTTGTGTTGTATCTGAAACAGGAGAAATTAACAACTTTAGCTAAAGGGGAATAAGGTAAATGCATTGAAAATTTGACAGAATAGTTTTTCTACCTACCCTAATTGACTCACACCAAATAGTGACCTGCTTCAACCTGCGACCTAATTAACCATATTATATGGGCTGATATGGGTTGTGTTGTATCTCAAACGGGAGAAATTAACAACTTTAGCTAAAAGGGGAATAAGGTAAATGCATTGAACAGAGTGGAAGTTGACCAAAGATTATTTTTACTGTATACAACCTCTTAAATTGTTATATTCAAAGGCTAGATTATTATTGTTTTCTAATCATAATTAACATACTTTGATCTATAAAAGAAGTTCAAAGGTGTACATAAAAGTGTGTTGCTTACCAACCAAGCTCAATCTCACTACAACCTGTGACCTGATCTGCCTATCTTGCCACCTTTTATACTATAAGAATCATTCCTTAGTATACTTTTGTGTTGCCTTTAGATCAAGTCCTTAGTGCCTTGATAATCTCATTACATCAACACAGGTTTGTATTTTTAAGGTCAACTAGAAGATCTGTCAAAAGATTCTCTTTCTAGTTGCTCATGATTAGGAATTTGATATTTCAAAAAAATTTGCATTTTTGTTTTATGTACTTGAACTTGTATTTTTGCAGGATTCAATGTTGAAACCGTTGAATACAAGAACATAAGTTTTACCGTGTGGGATGTGGGTGGTCAAGACAAGGTAATATTGTCATCATCAAACCATAGAAATGACCAATATTGTGGCAGCCTTTTAGTTTCTCGGCCTAACAAAATGTTTGTGTTTTATTAATCAGTACTCATTCGTAAATAAATATTATTTTAGGCGAAAGAACAATTGCAGTTTACAATTTTACGTCTTGATGAAAACAGCTTTCATTTTTGGTTTGTTAAGGAAGAATTGATATGTATTTAACTCATTTTATGATCTGTTAAATCAAATGCTGATTTTAGTTGTATCCAGATTCGACCTTTATGGAGGCACTACTTCCAGAACACACAAGGTCTTATCTTTGTGGTTGACAGCAATGATCGTGATCGTGTAGTTGAGGCAAGAGATGAGCTTCACCGGATGCTTAATGAGGTATTTTGAGGCTCCAAACTTTTTTAGTGGATCAGTTGCAAGTTGCAATAGGAATTTGTTTCTTTATTAGTAATTTGAGTGTGTCACAGGATGAATTAAGGGATGCAGTGTTACTAGTTTTTGCCAACAAGCAAGATCTTCCAAATGCAATGAATGCTGCTGAAATTACTGACAAGCTTGGGTTGCATTCTCTCCGACAGCGACACTGGTAATGCTCTCGAGTTACACAACTATGCCACATGTGCAGACAGACACACACAACATGTTTTGATGAATAGATAATGACTATTGTTGGCAAATCGGGAGGGATGCACGAGCCAAAATGGGTCGTGTTGGTCCAACCCTTCAACGCCTTTTTCGTACTATGTAAATCGTTGATGTCTCAACTTAGATCACACATGCAAAATGATACTAACCCAGAACCAGGTCCATATCAGAATCGGCCAGAACCAGGTCCATATCAGAATCGGGTCCCCTCTATTGACCTAGACTAAGTCAACCCTTATTTTCAGATTATTGGAAAGTGGGTCCTTATTTTCAGGGAGAGGTTTATGTAACTGTGGGAGCAAATATGAGTTTAAGTAGTAATGTTTTAGTTTAGTTTCTATTCCTTGTTAATTCCTATAATTAACAGAGAGAGGCAATCTTCCAGAGAGACCCTCAGCTCCGAAGTAAGGCGTAACTGAAGTACATGTGAAACGCGTCTCGAAGAACAAGACATCAAAAGACGAAAGGAAAAAAAAACCACAGAAAAACACACGCAGAAAAAAAGTAAAAGTAATAATAAGAAAAAAAATTAATAATAATAATAAATTGGAAAAATGGATTTTCATAATACAAGTTTCAAAATTTCCTCACAATAAAACCAGTTTTATAGGTATTAGATTATAATGATACACCGTTAGTTTTACTAACGGTGTTAGTGGTTGCTGACATGGCATACTATAGGTTTTTATTAATAAAAAGTAACTAAAATGGACAGACTATTTATGTAACTTCTATACATTAATAAAAAAAAAGTTAAAAAAATTAGAAAAAAGAAAAGAAGAAGAACGGGGAGAAAGGCAAAGCAGTTATTGACGACCTCCGGCGACCTCGTTTTCTCTGGCTCCCGTTTTCGTTGGACGCTCGCCGGCTCATCACGAAACTGCTCGATCCAAATCCCGATTGT
Source organism: Deinandra increscens subsp. villosa (assembly GCA_039602395.1). Lineage (NCBI taxonomy): Eukaryota > Viridiplantae > Streptophyta > Magnoliopsida > Asterales > Asteraceae > Deinandra > Deinandra increscens. The sequence continues at coordinate 64,204,037 of JBCNJP010000003.1, forward strand.
CCAACAATCTCCAAAATCACGGAATCTCCCTGGTTCAAAAAGCAAAAACCTAAAAAACCTAACTTCCTGTTCGATGACGACGTAATAAATCTGAAATGCAAGGAAACCGAGACTCTAAACGCGTTTCACATAATCCTATTATTAGAAGGTTTCGATATGTCTCCCTTATTTGAGGAGAAGAAACGCGAGGAGAAGCAAGAGATCCGATTCACAACCACGAAGCAGGCGGAGATGGTGGTTTCGAAACTGGAATCGGTGGCGAAGGCGACGAAATTTAGCGTGAAGAAGAACGAGGACGAGAGTAGTTTGAGGCTGCAGGGACATGAAATTGGGAGGAAAGGGAAATTAGGAATCACGGCGAATATCTGGGCGGTGGCGCCGTCGTCGTTGTGGTGGAGGTGAAGAAATCAAGCATGAAGAAGAACAAGGGACGGGGGTAGTTTAGTTTTTTTTTTTTTACCCAAATCTTGTAAAAATTTACAAACTAGTCCCTTTCTTTTATGACTTGGTTAAAACATGCCACATAGGATCCACGTCAACAGCCACGTCAACAACCACTAACACCGTTAGTAAAAAACTAATAGTGTATCGTTATAATCCAATACCTATAAAGCTGGTATTATTGTGAGGAAATTTTGAAACTCGTATTATTATCCGCCAACTAGGTAGATTTTGTATTATTAAAATCCATATTTCCTAATAAAATAATAGATAAATAAATAAATAGACTAAAAATAATAGATAGGTAAATAGGTATACATATAAAAAGATAGATAAATAAATAAAGGGAAAACATTCAAGGGTTTCTTAACCTTAATCCTATACCTCTAAGAAATCCTATCTTTGACCATGTCCCCAAAAAGGTGCAAATCTAACAAATCAAGCCTAATACGCTCATCCAATGTCATCTTAGGTCTACCCCCTCCTCTCCTCCTCTTGACCGTGATGCTGTTAATCGAACGAACAGGCTCAGTCAACTGTCTTCTCTTCACGTGGATAAACCATCTCAATCTTCCCTCCCATACCTTCTCGGATATACTCACCACCGTAAATTTTTCCGAAAAACCTCGTTTCTAATACGATCCAACTTAGTATGCCACTCATCCACCTCAACATCCTCACCTAAGCCACTTCCAACTTTCACGCATGTGACATCTTGATGACCCAACATTCAGATGCATACAACATTGTCGGTCTAACAGCAACCTTTTAGAATTTTCCTTTAAGCTTAACAGGAAACCTCTTGTCGCAGAGTACACCAGTGGCCACACGCCAGCGACACCAACCCGCTTTGATGCGCTGGGCCATATCATAATCAATGCCCCCATTGTTTTGAACAAACAAGCTTAAGTACTTAAACTTGGTGACAATTGGAACTGAATGGCCATCAATAGTAATCTGGACATCCTTAGCATCGCCCGCACCTCTGAAGTCACAGTGCAGGTACTCAGGCTTTGAACGTCTAATCTTATGCCTTTAGATTTCAAAGCAGCTCTCCACTCCTCCGGCTTTTCATTCAATCCTACTCTCTGCAATTAGCACAATATCATCGGCGAAAAGCATGCACCACGGAACTTCCTCCTGCAACGATCTTGACACCTCGTCCATTACAACAACAAAGAGGAACGGGCTCAATGCTGCCCCTTGGTGGAGACCACCCCCACATGAAAAGCGTCAGTGTCTCTCACAGTCCCACAGGCGCCCGAACGCAAGTCACGATACTATATACATATCCCTGATAATATCTATGTATTTCCCGGAGACCCCTCTACTCTCGAGACTATCCCAAATAAGGCGTCATGGTACACTTTCGTATGCCTTTTCTAGGTCAATGAACACCATATGCAGATCACGCATTTTCTTTCGATACATCTCCATTAATTGCCTTAGAATGTGTATTGCCTCTATAGTGGACCTCCCAGGCATGAAACCGAATTGGTTTACTGTGACCTTTCCTGCCTGATTCTAGTCTCGATAACATTTTCCCATAGCTTCATAGTATGACTTACAACTTAATGCCTCCGTAGCTCTCACAACACTGAGCGTCTCCTTTGTTCTTGACTTCTTGTATAGCGGGATTACAACACTAGCCCTCCACTGCTCCGGCATCCCTTCGGTATTGAAGATAGTGTTAAACAGGGTGACTAGCCACGTAACTCCAAACTCTCCCAAACATTTCCACACCTTGATAGGTATGTTGTCCGGGCCAACAACTTTCGCTCTTCCCATCTTCCCGAGTGCAATCCTCACTTCCTCATGAGAGACACGACAATAACACTTAAACGGGTGTTGTAGCCGCAACAAAGTAAAATCGGCATCGTCAATGTGTGCCCTCCCGCCATTGAAGAGTCTGTTGAAGTAGTATTGCCATCTCAACTTGATGTCACGCTCCTTGACTAAGACACGTCCATCGTCGACTTTTAGAAACTTCACAACTCCTAGATCTTGTCTTTTGCGCTCTCTAGCTTTGGCAACCTTGAACATAAAATTACCCCCCCCCCCCCCCTCCTTAGACTCTAGTCGTTTGTACATCTGACTAAAAGCCAAAGTCTTCACCTCCGAGACAGTCGTCTACGCCTCCCTCTTGGCTTTCTTGTAGACCTCCTTTAATTTTGTGCGGTCTTCTTCATCAGTGCAGCCCAGAAGCTCCCTAAAACAACTTTGCTTTACCTTAATTTTTTCTTGCACCACTTCATTCTACCACCATGACTCACGAGAGAATGTTCCTCCCAGAGGTAGTCCATAGGGCATCCCAAGCTACTTGGTTAGTGGTGGTTGCCATATCAACCCCTAACTGGTTTGCATCCCTAATTACCAAAGTCGAGGTTGACAAGATAACCTTATCTTTGAACACCAAAATCTTATCACCCAAAGGCCCCACCGAGTCCTTGGTCTACACTTCCCCGCCACAGAATTGAAAGAAATTTGCAAACAAAGACAAAATAGAAGAACAAAACATTAGACAGAAAGTAGAAATGGTGGTTGAGGCTTTCTGTTCAACAAAGGTCCCTTAAAACAGATTTCGGGTCACCCAGGTGAACCCATCTGTGTCCCAGGGTGCAACAACCGGAGTAGTGTGTATTGCTGGAGTCAACCTAACACCCGAAACTATACCTAAGACGATAGCACGAAGTCGGAAGAATGCTGGAAAGTCTTCTTCACCAGAAGCCAGTTTGTTGTTTTTTTGGTGTCTAAACCAGACTCGAATCCCTCTATTTACAGGGATGGAGGAGCACTTCGTATCTGATCAGTCAATGGATTTAACCCCTCAGTTAAGTCATTCGAAACTGATCAGTAATTTAACGCCTGAGTTAGTCAAATCGTAACTGATCAGGAACTCAAGGGTCAAGTTGTTCCGGAAGAACTGGTCTGGAGGAATCACCAGTCCGTGAAAACTGGTCTTGAACGACTATTCCGGAAGAACCTCACGAAACCTGAATCGGAGGAACTGGTCCTGATCAACCCACAAATACTAAGGCGGCTCTCAAGCGGCTCGCGGCGATGCGAGCATGCGAAGTGCAAAGTGAGCCATCAAAACATCACAAACGCCTAACGCCCAGCCCACACGCACGTGCGAGTGCGAGTTGGGGGTTTGGGGCACCCATTGGATGTGTCTGGTTATATGCGTATACAATTCCCAAGAGACACTTCCTTATAAACCATTTCAAGGTTTATGTGTCTTCGGATGTGAGATAAGCTCAACTACGCTATTTAAAACTTAAACCGCAACACAACTCTGAGCATCGATCTCTCGTTCATCTTAGCTCAGTTTTGGACATTGTTTAGTTTGTTGTACTCCTCTCATATAGGAGACGCAAACGAACAAAAAAATAATTATAGTAAAAGTAATTATTTTTAGTCCAAAATTTCCAACAAATTGCCCTTATTGAATCAAGTATGGGAGATTGCCTATCTCGAATCAGGCCTGTTTTTATTCCAAATCCTAGATGACTACTTTGATTTTTCTAGAATCTATCACAAACATGTTTAAATAATAAGATGGAGTTAAAAAAATAAAAAAACAATGTCGGGGAGGATGTCAGACGACTTTTGACTTGTTTAACCTGATAGACCCATTTCACCGTGTTCATTGAATATACAACCGAAATTGACTCTTATTAATTGACATGTATCAGGTATATCCAGAGCACATGTGCCACCTCTGGGGAAGGTCTATACGAAGGACTGGATTGGCTTTCTAACAACATTGCTAACAAGGTAAACCTTTTAAGCACGGTTAGGCTAAACTTGCTGATTGTTTTTGTTTGTTTAAATGCTTTGTGAACAAATCGTCTGTGAAGTTGGTATATAGTGAAATTTGCTTGTTATGACCTCTCTATTTTCTGCATCATGATTGTTTGCTTTGGGTCAATTTCAGGCCTAGAAGGGACTTGGGTGCACGTCGTATGACGAGTACGGTTAGCATTTTATCTATGTTTAGAAGGATTCGGGGATTTCTTCTTGTAAAACACTCGTGTTTCAGTCACCTTTCATAGACGATATGCCTCATCACATGTAGAATCTGTACGCCTTTATTTTTGTAATATGTTGTTTTGTGATATATTGTTTTTGCACTTGCTTACATCTCTAAGGTTAGGTGTGGGTATAAGACCGTCCACCATAATACTTGAGCCTCACGCTGCGGCACCGATGACATGGCATGCGGCCATCGCACATTTCACCGTTTGCCTTGCCGTAGATTTGGTCCCTTTGTGGAGCTGAACAACCGCAGAATCAACCTCTATTTTTCTCTTTCTTCTCTAACCTTTTCTATTCAATATTATTAAAAAAAAGTGAACGGTGATGAGAGACCTTACATGGGCAAAATATGTGGAAGGTGGTAATTTTGGCATTGAGGGGCATGAAAAAAGTATGATGGTTGAAAAAAATATAACATGATCACTGCCTAAGGTGATCGGGCCTTCTGCATATAGTGTGCGTTGCATTTGCCTCCCTCTTTGACCATTATTTAGTCCAGGAGTCAAATGTTACCTAAAATTAGAAAAACCGTTAGTATTTTGTAAAAGGTAATTGGAATTTAATAATTCAAACATGGGCATCAATCGGTCAAATAAGAATTTGTATTAGTAATGTGATTAATGACAAAACACACTTTTGTTGTCTTTGCCTACCCAGCTACCCTTAACGAAGAGTTGACATTCCAACCAGAATGTTTTATCAATAGTAATATTTTTAAAGAAAAGATCATATGATTTGTTATTGCAATCTTATTGGTTAATTCAACCAAATGCTAACTCGATGAGTTTAGATTGTAAGTTTTAAATTTCATTATTTTTATGGAAACTGATCAACATGAATTATAAATACACTAAATCAAAAAGGTCAACACACAGACCAGATATCACAATAGATTCAAACTTAGTCATACCTACATTCATTGAGGGTCGATATGCCAACGCATTGGCCTAAAGTCCCTTCAACAAATGGTTTGTATCATTCTATACCAATAACTATTTAATTATTTATTGATTGCTACAAAAGTCAAGAAACCCCATGTATTCATGATTGTGAATCATCATGATGCTTTGCTCAACACTAATAATTCCTGCGCATGTACGTACAACGCCGTAAGCACAATGTAAATTTTTTTGTAAGCGATAAGTACAAATGCACAGCTTCATATAAAAGGGATTTAGAAAATTAATTACCCATTTTAAGAGCACCGGCAAAGATGACACCTGAAAGAATGAAGACAATGATGGAAGCCTTCCTTAGTATTGCCATTACTTTCTAACAAAGAATTGACCTAGAAACACTGACGAATCCAAAAAGTATTTTTATGGGGGTTGGAAAAATTTTCAAGGTCAGTTGTATTATATCACTAAATATTAAATTTTTAACCGGTTCAATTCAAATCAGATCGGGACTGATCATATAATAAATTCTTTATTATTCAAATTTACACAAGATTATAGAAGTATCACGCTATATTAGTCAAATAATCATTATTTTATACATACAAAGTAGATGAGAGATGTTCAAATGAGAAGTTTGGTTTAGGTAAGAAGAATAAGAAGGAATAGTCATTGAATCTTGATCTAATAAAAAAGAAAGGAGAAGTATTTTAGTGTTAGCCATCTTTGTCGATTTTTTATCTACTTCCCCCCTTCTTTTTAAACATTCATAACTTTCACATACGATATTATTTTTTTTAAAAAAATTACACCATAAACACAAACGTTTTTTTATCTTTAAAACGCGTATAGTGTTATATAAAAAATAAAAAAAACTACATTTATGATTTTTGACACAATGTTCAGATTATTGTATCATTCTGTTAAAATGTTCAGATCATTGTGTCAAACTTATATAAAGTGTTGCTATATATAAAATTTAAAAAAATTAATCTTTCGGTTTTTGACACCATATGACATAATAATTTGAACATTTTGACATAATATAACACAATGATTTGAACATTTTTGACACAATATAACACAATGATCTGAACATTTTGACACAATGACACAATGATCTGAATATTTTGACACATTAACACAATGATCTAAACATTTTGATACAATCGAAAGAGTAATTTTTTTTAATTAAAATATATAACAACACTGTACGTGTTTTAAAGATAAAAAACGTGCGTTTTTAAGGTGTAATTTATAAAAAATAATATCGTATCTAAGAGTTATGAAAGTTTAAAAAATGAGAGGAATTTGTTAAAAAGTTAAAAATGCCATTACATCTTTTGTTTTCTTTAGCTTTTCTCTCTAATTCTACACAAGAAAACTTTGAGCCATAGATCTTTACTTAACTGAAGATCTAATGATTATGATTGTTTTTTATCCAAACTAAACTTACCAAAATAACCACTGTCAAAATAGATTATAAAAAATTTAAATTTCCACAAATCTAACCTTCTTTTTACCTTTTTAAATATTAAAGGAATAATTAGAACTCAATGAGTCCTATAAAATTTTTATTTTTTTTACCGTGATGTATTAGAAAAGTAGAAACTCTTTGGTTCATTAAAAAAATAAAAAATCAATAATTTAATATATATTAAAACAAAGAACGAAAGGAAAAAAATATAATGAAACATTGTTTGTTTGTTTAGACTGTTGATAATCTTCCAACTATAATAAACAATTACATTTAAGGACACATGTCATTACTATATTAATCATCATCATAATTTTTCCGCTTCTTTCTCCTATCAAATATCAATTCTCTCTCACTTATTAAATGTTAAGAATTTTAATAATTAAATACCAGAATATAAGCCACTTAGGTTGTAGCCTAATGGTAAGGGGCAAAGCCTCTTTAGGGAGAGACCAGGGTTCAAACCTTGGCATGGTGAAAGTTGGTGTAAAATAAAAATTAGCCGTTCAAAAAAAAAAAATACCAGAATATAAATTTTCTATTTCAATAATTTATTACAACTTAATAAATAATGCTAAGATTTCAATTATGTCTTATATTAAAATTAAAATGGGCATTGCATATCCCCCTCTAAAGTTGAGAAATTGCATATTTTCCCAAATCATACTTTAGGACCATTGTACATTATGTATTAAAAGCTTGTATTTTGTGGATATATGCAATTTATTTTCAAAGTAGAGGATATATGCAATTCCCCCAAAAACTAAATTTATAACTATACTTTTCCGTTACTTGTAATTACTTGAATTTCAAATATGAAAGATAATTGGTTACATTTGACAATAAATAGTACACAATTTGACAAAAACATATAAGAGCAGAAACTCATAAATTTAATATATTTTAAGAAAATGAAAACATTACTCCAACTAACATTAATATTAAACTTCCATGCTATATCATTTATGTTCTATAAGATAATTATTTTATATCAACTCCATTTCATATATAAGTTCAAACAATAACTAAAATTACAATAACAAATATGAAATTCAATTTCGTAATTTTTTTAGTAACGAAATTTCTCTAACATAGAAGTGAGTTGCATTGTTGTTTTTGAAGATAAACCAATTATATCTCAGATTTGAAATTCAAGTAATTACAAGTAACAGAAAAATATAGTTATAAATTTAATTTTAGGGGAAATTGCATACATCCTCTACTTTGAAAATAAATTGCATATATCCATAAAATACAAGTTTTTAATACATAATGGTACTAAAGCATGATTTGGAAAAATATGTAATTTCTCAACTTTAGAGGGGGAATATGCAATGCCCATTTTAATTTTAATATAATATATAATTGAAATCTTAGCATTATTTATTAAGTTATAATAAATTATTGAAATAGAAAATTTATATTCTGGTATTTAATTATTAAAATTCTTAACATTTAATAAGTGAGAGAGAATTGATATTTGATAGGAGAGCGAAGCAGAAAAATTATGATGAGGATTAATATAGTGATGACATGTGTGCTTAAATGTAATTGTTTATTAGAGTAGGAAGGTATTACGTGGAGAGTATGTTTGATCAAATATGTAAATGACATGTTTAGATATGCACCCAAATCATATATTTTTTTTTAACAAACATGTGAATTGTTGGATTTATTTTATTGTGACAATATTTTATAGAATGTTACATATTGTTTGTTCTCATAACATATTTTTTATTGTTGGTCAATGACAATTTGAAAAAAATAGATAATTGCACTTCCTCATGTATAATATTACAAACAACCGAAGAGTTTAAAGAACGTGTGCATCGATCTCTTTTTCCTCCTTGTAGTGGATCTATTAAAATATTTTTATGTGAATCTTTAACATGAATTATCTATTAAGTTTTAATACTTAAACCCGTGTAGTACACGTGTTCTATCCTAGTTAATTAATAAATGAAACTTTAGGTGTGTTTTCATCTTTTTATTTCTTAATTTGAGATAAATTATAGTTTCTCTATTTGAGAATACAATTCTGACTCTCCAAAAATAAAAATAAAAAAAATTAAGAAATGAAATCATAAGTAAAAGACAGGTATAGCCGTATAGGTAATAGAGTTTGTGTGGAGACTTGTTCAGGTGTATCTAAACACATAAGTATAGATTTAAACCTATGATTTTATATGAACTTAAAGTGTATATTTATGAAATTATTATTATGATTTTATGTGATGGAACAAAGTTATACTTTTGTATAAACATTATACGTGTAATATATTTGGTCACTCACGCATATTCATCGTTTAATTACTCTTCCGTTAACTCCGTTAAGGCCGTATACACTTTTAAAAACCCGAGGGACCTGTGTTGCCATTTCTTAAACTTTATTTAGTTAACAAAAGTTGTAGGGGGGCTGTTTCAGCAAGTACAGAAACCTGGTGCCATGGTTGTAAAATTCGGAGGGGCCGATCCTGCTATTTTCCCATACTTGGTTTAAAGAGTCAGTTATGGTGCCCGATGAGTTAGCCGGTAACGGAAACCCTTAAGACCCAATTCATTGTGATTAATCCGTGGTATATGGCTGTAATTAATCACCATCTCCATCATATAGCATGCCATCCCTCACACAAAACGCATCTCTCCCCCTCTCGTTTCTTTCAACCGAAGCAAAAGAAGAAAAAAAAAACTCCTCACCAGAACCAAGAGTTTCCGGCCGTTCAACCCCTGCAACATCACTATCGACCACCACTCGACGCCCCCCGGTGATCATCAACGCAATAGCAACCGCGGAGCATCACAGTTCACCCCGGTGTTTGGATTCGAGTTCGTTCGGGCATCGTTTCGGCATAAAAAACACACAAGTATTTCATCCCCGATTCAAGGTAAATGATTCTTCATGTTAATCGCACGTTTTCTAGGCCTCGTTTCATGTTTCGCGATTTTCCGGTGAGCGGAATGAAACTCCGGCCACCGGAGTTTTTGAGGAAGAAGATTTTGTGTTATGTTATTACAAAGAACGTCGGGTTAAAACATAACCGGGTCAGGCGTCCTAGTGGCTGGGTCGCGCGTGTCTATCCTTGAGGTCGCGGGTTCGAGTCCCGGCCTCTGCATTTTCTTCCTATTTTTGTTCCAATAAACTGGATTGGCCTCGCTGCTGCATAAAAGAATTCCTGATCAACATATAACCGATCGTGAGGCTTGTCCCAATGGCTAGGTCGTAACATCAGAACCTGAGGTCGCGGGTTCGAACCTTGGCGACCTCATTTCCTTCTTGTTTTCTTTATTTTTGCAATTCCTTGTGTTTGGTCATTTAAAACTTGTTTAAATCGATTTCTTAGGAATGTTTAAACCCGAAAAAACAAATAGCTAGGGCTATTAAATCCCGTAAACCCTATTTTGAACTACGAACATATTAAACCTATCATTTCGAACTAAAATATAATTCATATACATATATATATATATATATATATATATATATATATATATATATATGATCTAAAATTTATGGGTAAAACTTATATATATATATATATATATCTCGCATAGATTAATATATAAACACATACGTTGATTTATTGAAATGATTAGATATTCTACGCGAACATTTAAATTGTGCATCTTGCTTTGTAACTCCGTTATTAGCGTCATTGCGCATTTGGTTCATATATAAATATATATATATATATTATGTATATATTTATTTTGGATTTTCGAACTTAGAAAATATATATTGTTGATATATATATACTATTTTTCGCGTCTTTTTGGTAATCGCTCGGGTTCGGCGAAACGTGTCGTCCTCGACTTGTTTTGGACTTCACAACAACTCGTTTTCATCGTTTGCCTTAGACTTAGGTAAATTAGTTGTTTTGTTTGAACACACACTTATACTCGTATGCTCGTTAGGTGATTGATTGTTGTTGCAAGACCCGTTCTTGCTAATTGCTGAATTGGTTATCTAGAATTTTGCTGGGCAACCTAAGGTGAGTTTTACGGCCTCATTTTATTGTTTTAAATCCTGTTGGGGGAGATTAACATGCACGATTTACACAACTGAGATAATTAGACTTTTATATATCACTTGAAGTACTTGTAGCACACTGATACAACAAAGTCCTTCTTATGGTACCGTTAGTATTAATGACGATAGAGGGAAATATATTGTAGTACTATTGGGTCTGACAAACCCCACCCGGGTCAGTCGCGTTGCCACGATTGGATATCGAATGGGTGTTATATTCATCCTAAACATAACAAGGCAAACTACGCAAACTATGTACAACTGTTAGCTTCGGTGAACATCAACGTGCGAAGTTTCATGTATATAGCCTAGCTAGCTATTTGATATATATTAGTGATTATGCTCTTACAACTTGACTGTTGTTGAATAATCAATCTTAAACTCAACTTGACTATTTCTGAACAGTAAATCTTAATATCAACTTGATTGTTGTTGAACAGTCAATCTTAAACTATTTTTGAACTGATAAACCTATGAACTCACCAACCTTTGTGTTGACACTTTTTAGCATGTTATTCTCAGGTTGCAGATGTTCGAATATCACGAGTACACATGCATGAGACTTCGAAACCCTTTTAGTGTCTTTGAACAAGCCACGTCACCTTGGGTGACGATGTCTTTACATAGTTAATTTAATTGTATTTACGCTTCCGCAATTGTAACACACTGAATTTATATTTAATGAAATATGAAAGGTTTTTATTTATTACTGATCGTTTGGTGTAACTAATGGACTGCGATCTTGGTTTGTCACGCTCCTAGCGCTGGTATTCTGCGAGTGGATTTTTGAGGGTGTGATAGATTGGTATCAGAGCCATTGGTTACTGCGAACTAAGATTCATCTTAGACTGTAACTGCTTTGCATTAGTTGCACATAAACATTTTTCTCATGCATTGTGATACTCACTCCTACACGCACCTGTTTACGATATGCCGTTTACATCATCCCATCCCTTTATACTCTCGGCAATGAGCCGGCCATTCTTGAGTCATTTTTTTTCCTTAACCTCTATGAGTCGTGTACCTCCTGGTTAATCTCCATGGACAACGAGACGTTAAATCAGATAAGAAGATCAGATCTTCACTCTTGAGGAGTCATTTGCTGCTCGAAATTATTCTAGACTAAAGGACTGGGCGTAGTACCCAGACATTGGGCGAGTGATTGCTTAGGCAGGCGTTGTGATATCTCTTCTTATTCTTAAACCTTTTTCTCCTAGTGTGTGAGATTCTTGTTGAACCTGACCTACCTGCATCGCTGAACTCTCATGTTCAGGAAATGTAATCATAACGTGGTAATAGTGCGATCATTCAACTTCAGTAGTGGTAACATTGTATGTATTCAGGTGTTTGCCCATGGGGGAACTAGTATCTGCCTATGTTACCCTGGTCGTTTTCATTTTTATTATTGATCTTTTAAGATCCTCCTCATCCCATTCCTATTACGTTGTGCGTCGAGATAACACAACTTGGGAACAACTCTTATGACCTCAGTGGTACCTGATGTGGGTCGACTAAAGTTTTCATTGATGTACCGGATTGTGATCAAGTCGTCATGCGTGATAAACCCTATTCAAAACCTATTGAGCTAAATTTCTGGCTGACTCGCTTCGGGTGGGTCATTCCAAGTAAAGCAAACATTTTGTTCTCAAAACTTGTTCCTTCAACAAATCCTGGTCAAGATAACGTTGGGTTAGTGACCACATATTTTTATACCCACATAGTGGATATCTCATGTGTACTCCACCATATCTCGTAGCTGAAGTAGGAGGAACTAGGGTGACCATACAAAGTAAATTACCGTTACGGGTGCACACGTAAATGTAATTTGCAGTGTATAGAAATCCTGTAGAATCCTACTAGGTAGGCTGATGGTTATATTGGATTCAAACTCCTATTTTTAACCCCATGACATTTGAATGTTGAGCATGTCGAAATTCGACCTGATGATCGAAGTCACCTATCTTTGTAAACGCTATCGCGCATGATATCATCTCTTACATATATGGATTCTAATCCATTTGTGAACCCTTTGACACAAATTACGAATGTTAGTTTTGAAGGGGCACCGTTTCACTCGTGTATTTCAATGGCATTTCTTTTTTTCTTAACTACGAACAATCTCGACGAAACCTTTAATTGGTTTGAACTAATCTTAAATCATAATTCTACCTTTACGACTTTACCGACCATATCAAATCTTGGAACTTTTGCATCTGAGGGACAACTTGGATAAACCTTAACCAGATGAATACCCAGACAACATCGGATTAACGTATAATATAAATCATATATCGCTGGTACTGGAAACATATTTCTTAGCTGAAAACTCTTGTGAACTTCCATCTGAAGATTTGTACTGCTGATTTTATTATGCGAACCAAAACTTGTTGCCAGCAACATCGTCATGATTATACAAATTGCTTACCTCACCGCAAGCATATTTCTCCTCAATGGGAGTAATGTTATTTAACAGCCATCCTGGTTTTTAAACTATTGACTTCTAGTTCTAACATAATGACTATTCTGATTGACCTTTGAACCTGTGTGATTGATTTTTGTCTGCATGATTCGAACCTTTTATGATTTAACAACCAATAATTTCTGATTCTCGCGCTTTTGCAATCCTTTTATATCTGGGATTTCAGGCTTTAAACCAGAAGGTGTTACACTTTTGGTTAGCTGTAAGTTACACACCATTGATGATGAGACTACCTTGTACCTCAATCGTAGTAACAATACAAATCTTTTTGTGGAGACCCTATTTACACCCATCGAGCATGAACTTCTTGATATCAAAAGCTAATTATACCATCGACCTGCATTTTCGCTTCTTATGCATTGAGTGCACCAAGTTATCCATACATTTGTACCTTTCTTAATGCTCCTGTCCTAATAGTTATCTACAAATTGCTGGTACACGAATCCTCACCCTCCTTTTCAGAAAACTTTCATTGATGAACTCCTAGCTTGAACTTAAACCTTGTGGCCTGTTTAAATTTTGACCGTCTTGAAATTTGAAGCTTTATGATATTCGCACTATGCTTGTCAAATTCTCGGAGATCTTCACGAGAATAGAAAACCTTACGCATCCCATTGGTCTTGTGAATGGAAATACCTACACCTTTTGTTGTGAAACGTATTGAGGTTTTAATCTCTCGCCCCTTTTACATGCAAGCGTATGGGATAAACTTGAAGCCCTCTGTTTCTGATGAAAATATCCAGTGTGGTTTGACTAATAGCTAGTAAGGGTAGGTTGCTGGCACACTTTCGAGGTGCTGGTAGTGTGGTTTGTTAGCTGCGGTACATCCTATATATAAACATTAGTGGCACGTTGAATGTGGGACCGGTACCGGACTAAGGATTGACTTTAGAGTCATGCGTAAGATCATCGTCATGAGAAACTCCATCTAACGGGACTAGGTCCTCGACAAAACTGCTTAATGCTACTTCCTCCGAGATTACTGATATCCCTTACGTATTCCTACCAAAAGAGACCTACCCAAAATAATCGAACTTCATGCTTTCAATTGTCCGAGTCTAGAAGAACACTTTTCTGAAGCGAATTTCCCACCATGTTTTAGACGCGAGTTCTGACTTAGATGAGCATCAATGTTTTGAAAACCAGGGATTTTTCCTTATGAATGACAAACCACCTGATCGAATGATCAACTCCAATTTTTAAAGGCATGTGTTAAGAAGTAGATTGGCTTTCATTTAAGGGACACTACTTTGGGGTGGACTTCCTTGTTTTTATGAACTCTCAGGCATTCACTGAGGTGACAGGCCTGATCCTTTTCTATGGAACACCCGATTTAATCTTTTGACCCGTGGTAAACTTGCACTAAACCCTAGCAAAAATGCATATTTACAGGCAAGCCAAGCCAAAGCCACTTTTGAACATTCTGATGTTTTTTGTTTCGCGGACACCCTTTTATAACATCTTCGTGCTTTATTTTACTTTTAAAAACCATTTGAATTGATGTTTTGACAAGAAAGGAATCAAGATGCATGAAGCGCAAGGACATCAAGGACACTGGGCATGCCGGTGAGCTTAAACAATGAAGATTTCCTTAACGAGACGTTACTCTATTGGATTGTATAACCGTTGACACATTCATTTTGATATCTGTTTATGCAAAATTCCTTGCCAAATCCTGTCAAGCACATTTATACCTCTCTCTGAATTTTATACTATCCATTACGTTATTTGCATCCTCCCTACTGGTATCTTTACCCGTGCTAGTTTAAACTCACATGTCATTCTTGGAATGTATAGCTTCGGCTATTAAGCTGGCTATCTCATCGCTTACTAGAATTCACGAACTAAGTCGTTGGCGCTCTTCATCTTAAATTTGCTATTCTCATGCTTGATGAGCACCTTTCGATATTCGGTACCTCATAGTTTATACTTTTGTTTTGTTGAACTTTCGCCCTTATTTTTGGATACTTTACCAAGGTAATATGCATGATGATATGTTGTACTAAGCTCCAACTTGAATTTGAACCTAATTGTCTATGTTATTTCATGAAAAGTTCTTAATAGAATTTAGTAATTCTTTTCTAAAACAAACTGCTACATGTTACCTTTTAAATGGTTGTGAACTCTTGATTGATTTTCTCTTTAGACCTCGGTCCTTTTGTCACATAATCAGTGTGTTACCAGTGAGATTTTAGTATGTGAGTCACTGTTGAACCATTTTAACCATGATAAATAGTTTTTTTGCTTCTAAACTTCTCATGAGAAATTTTATAAAACATACGTGTTTATGCATGCTAAAATTTGAGAACCTAATCCTATGTTTAGGGTATATAAATTGATTAATCACTGAAGTGCTGGTTTAAACATAGGTTGCATAGAATTGCATGATTACTTATGTGTGTGAAACGTGTTAGGGACCAGAAAATGACATGTTGTGAATGTATTAATTTGATTGGGTATGAAAACCATACACCATACAAGGTCCTAAGTCTCCTACCTCGGTGGAAAATGACAAGACCGTGTGAAGTTTCCCCGTCAACTTTGCACCGTATGGGTTGTGTTGGTTAGTTTATGAACTTATATACTAGAGATGTGCCATGTGAGAGTTGTATGCTAGTAAATCTGATGCTATGACAATTGTATGCGTTGTATGGTAAAACCTTCGTGATAGATTGCATGCTAGTACACTTTGACCGCATCAACCTTAAAAATGAATCTTTGTAGAAATTCATGCACTATCCGAACCGTTATTGCATGAAATGTGAATTTTGAATTTCAATGTTATTATGAATCATGTGGACTTAATTGGTCATAACTGCATAAAGTACTAAATCAATCAACAGGTCCTCGTGTTAACTTGACCAGTCTAAGTCATTGTATGTTACATTCTAATTGTTAGGCAAATTCAGATCTTTGCATTTTCTTTAGACAATGAGTCTTTTAGACAAAACACATATTGACTTGACACACATAACTTCCTCATAATCAAATTCCTTTCTCTTCGACACATCCGGGTTATTGGCGGATGCGAATGCCTTAACCGAAAACCAGACATGAAACAAAAATCTCACTTCTATCGTTGGGTACAATAGTCGCAGGCTACGCGAACATATTATGATCCCTTCTTCGCATTGAAATTTTGATTTCAGATACGTATGTTATCTGGTCACTCTGTTCGGCCTTGTCACTCAACACGATTCCTGTAATACGGTTATTAAATTCTTCTCGTAGGAGAACGCGTGATAAGAAAATCATTTCCTATACTTTCATTTCGAATTCCTTTTGAAAACCTCTAAACATTCGACAACTCCTCAACATGGGGTACACATTCTTGATCGTAACACCCATTACTCCTATCGGAGTAGAGAACCTGGACTCTTTGATGCGTAATTGTCAATTCGATTCTTGAATCAATTGTCACAGATTTAAATTTCGGGACGAAATTCTTCAACAAGGGGATGATGTGACGACTGAGAAAAATTTTCGTTATTTTGTGACCAACTTGTTAACCACATTATTCAATTTTCGGGACGAAAATTCTTCAACAAGGGGATACTATGACAATCCATCTTTTTAGGTCCTTTCCTATCTTTAACTAGACTTAAACTGTATTAAATGCTATGTGATCATTTATGTGCTGAATGTGTTGAATCTAGCAATTAGGGTTTTGTATAGACATCACGATACGAGCATGCACGTAAGTTAAATGTTTGATATTCTACGATTTCACTAATTATGATTTTATGTGATATATATGTATATGTATTCACGTAATTTATTCTATGATTTTATGTGACAACGTGTTACGAAACTATACGTATTGTTATATGATTTCATGTGGGTCTAAACACATAAGTATAGATTTAAACCTATAATTTTATGTGAACTTAAAGTGTATATTTATGAAATTATTATTATGATTTTATGTGATGGAACAAAGTTATACTTTTGTATAAACATTATACGTGTAATATATTTGGTCACTCACGCATATTCATCGTTTAATTACTCTTCCGTTAACTCCGTTAAGGCCGTTAACACTTTTAAAAACCCAAGGGACCTGTGTTGCCATTTCTTAAACTTTATTTAGTTAACAAAAGTTGTAGGGGGGCTGTTTTAGCAAGTACAGAAATCTAGTGCCATGGTTGTAAAATTCGGAGGGGCCGATCCTGCTATTTTCCCATACTTGGTTTAAAGAGTCAGTTATGGTGCCCGATGAGTTAGCCGGTAACGGAAACCCTTAAGACCCAATTCATTGTGATTAATCCGTGGTATATGGCTGCAATTAATCACCATCTCCATCATATAGCATGCCATCCCTCACACAAAACGCATCTCTCCCCCTCTCGTTTCTTTCAACGGAAAGCAAAAGAAGAAAAAAACTCCTCACCGGAACCAAGAGTTTCCGGTCGTTCAACCCTTGCCACATCACTATCTACCACCACTCGACACCCCCGGTGATCGTGAACTCAGTAGCAACCACGGAGCATCACAGTTCACCCCGGTGTTCGGATTCGAGTTCGTTCGGGCTTCGTTTCGGCATCAAAAACAGACAAATCTTTCATCTCCGATTCAAGGTAAATGATTCCCCATGTTAATCGCGCGTTTTTAGGCCTCGATTCCCCAATGGCTAGGTTTTCGAGGCCTAAAAAACGATTCAAGGTAACCGATTCCCCAATATATATTTTAGGCCTCGATTCCCCAATGGCTAGGTTGTCGCAAGACCCGTTCTTGCTAATTGCTGAATTGGTTATCTGAAATTTTGTTGTGCAACCTAAGGTGAGTTTCCCATTGTATTGTTTTAAACCCTGTTGGGGGAGATTAACATGCATGATTTACATAACTGAGATAATTAGACTTTTATATATCACTTGAAGTACTTGTAGCACACTGATACAACAAAGTCCTTCTTATGGTACCGTTAGTATTAATGACGATAGCGGGAAATATATTGTAGTACTACTGGGTCTGACAAACCCCACTCGGGTTAGTCACGCTGGGATGATTGAATATCGAACGGGTGTTTTATTCATCCTAAACACAACAAGGCAAACTGTAAACAACTTTTAGCTTCGGTGACAGTCAAAGTGCGAAGTTTCATGTGTATAGCCTAGCTAGCTATTTGATATATATTAGTGATTATGCTCTTATAACTTAGCTGTTGTTGAACAGTCAATCTTAAACTTAACTTGACTATTGTTGAAGAGTCAATCTTAATCTCAACTTGATTGTTATTGAACCGTCAATCTTAAACTCAACTTGAACTATTTTTGAACTGATAAACCTGTGAACTCACCAACCTTTGTGTTGACACTTTTAAGCATGTTATTCTCAGGTTGCAGATGTTCGAGTATCATGAGTACGCATGCATGAGAATTCGAAACCCTTTTAGTGTCTTTGAACAAGCCACATCACCTTGGGTGACGATGTCTTTACATGAATAATTTAATTGTATTTATGCTTCCGTAATTGTAACACCCTGAATTTATATTTAATGAAATATGAAACGTTTTTATTTATTACTGATCGTTTGGTGTAACTAATGGACTGCGATCCTGGTTTGTCATGCTCCCAGCGGTGGTATTCCGCGAGTGGATTTTTGAGGGTGTGACAAGTTCCTTGGGTCAGTTGCCTATAAATAGGTTCCAGTTCGTTGGATAGCATAAGTTGGTCATTTATTGAGTCTGATTGTTCTGATCTGTTTCTGTGAGTGGGGAAGTCATGCCCGATCTCCCCCTACCTAACCTTGATGTCTACTCCTTTGGTTTTAATCATTCGACTCATATATAAATGAACCGTTTGAGTACTTCATTAGATAAACTTCTGTCTATACTCTATATTGACCTGGAAACGATCCCTTATACACGTTTTAATAGTGGTATCAGAGCCGTTTGTTACTTTTGGCTTAATTTTATGGATGAAATCTTGATTATGGATGTTAAACAAGGAAGTTATAACTATCAATAGTTAATAGGGTTACGTGGTGTTCATGGTTCGGTTTCAAACTGTGAAACCATCCAACTGGTCAGCTTCAATATCACTTTTTATTTTAATGTTTTGGATTGTGGTTTTAGAGTTTTCAAACCGTAGCCAACGGGTTGGCTCTAAATTTTCAAGCCGATAAAACTAAACCGGACCATATAAATAACACTATTTATCTTTTAGTATATTTACATAAGATATATTTATTTTTTATATAATATGAGAATCATTGTAATAGAAGCTACTGACCCAACTAGGAATGCAACTATTTACTTTTTGAATCATTTGAAAATTTTATATGAAACTGAACAATTTTAAGCATATGTGGAGATGTCTTTGGGTAGTTTAATTTATGAAATTTTGAACGTGTTTTTTAATTTGTTTGATAGCTTGTATTTTTTAAATTAGTTTGAACTTTTTTTATGTCTCTTGACATCGTTTTATTATATAGTTTATGGTTTTTTGTTTAGTATTAGTTTAAAGGTACAAAAGCGTTAAAAGACCCAAACTGTGAAACTAAATCGAAGCTAAACCATTGCAAAAGGTTTGATTTGGTTTGGTTTTAAATTTCAATGGCTCGGTTTCGGTTTCAATATTCAAAAATCGTTACTAATAGTTTGGTTTCGTCTTGATCTAAAAACCGTTAAAACCAAACCGTGAACAACCCTAACAGTTATAGTTATATTGCCAAGAAACTCATCAGTAGCAAAATACAACAATGAGTAAAAGCAAAGTTGCTACTTTGAAGTTTATTGTAATTAACTTTCTATTCACAAGCCAAATCTGAGTAACTTTCGGTGTACAAATAACTTGTCAAAATAAAACAATCACTCTGACCGACAACTCGATTGTCATTAGGAGGTCCCCCATTGAACCAGGTATTAAAATGAGCATAATCTACCTTGTTACAATGTTTATAATGATTTTTTCTTTAGCATAAAAGAATCTAATTACACTATATGACCTTGATGACACCAGAATCACTAATAGTTATTTGGGTGTCATTCTGTTTAATAACACCATTATACGGGTTTAGACCGACTAATTCGTAAGCCCTTGTATCGTATCACTAAAGTGCCAAATTTAACATGAATTTTGACCCACCAAATTATATATCATCTCTAGAGAAAGAAATATATCATATGGAACAGAAAACCTGTTGAGTAAATAAAACTCAATCACAGATAACCATGACGAAAAAACCATCACAAACATTGCTATCGCACTCGCCAACTATGGGAAAAAATGAAAAAGGCTATCGCTTTTAGGATGTGATGATCACAAAAACACACCAACATTGATCATTTTCTAAAGTTATCACTTCTAAATATGTAACCTATGGGAAATATGTAACATTGAGCACAAACATTGTTGTCACACCGTTGTCTTCTAGCTATCGTGCTCCGGGGTTTGGTTGTTAGAACAAGTTAGAGTGTCTGATGCTAGGTCTAGGCGTTTTGAATTGTATTGTTGTTTTGTAAAGTTTCTGTCCTAGCGTACCAGTGGGCAAACCAGTTGGTACGCAGCTCCGGACCAACTGATACGTTGGTTAAGTTGGTACGCTGGGTAGGTGACTATAAATATGTTCGAGTCTTTTCTTCAGAGTAGAAGAGTGAGTTTATACAGCCTTAAGTGTGTGTTAAGTGTGTGTTTTCTTAGGTGTTCTCTCTCTGGTTCTCTCTATAACTATTTGCTCTCGAAATCAATCAAACAAGCATTTATTTACCTCGTGTTCATCGAATCGATCATTTAATGCAATATTAAGATCCATATCATGTTTTACAAGTGGTATCAGAGCATTTGGTTGCTCTGTTGCTGTGATTCTGGTCGTATTCTCAAACTCTAGAGAGAGAAAGTAGGATTTTGAGTTAATTCTCTTTATTTCATCTCATTTCTGAGTGTATTCGATATAAAAATTGATTTCAAAATGATCCTCGAGTGTTTTAGCTGAGTTATGTGTCAATTCCCTGTCCAAAAAGCCAAAAATATCAAAATGTGTTCGATTTCTGTTGGTACGCCGTTGGTACGTCCGTAGAACACCTTGGTACGCTGCTGGTACGCAAGGCAATCTCCTTCAGTGTTTTGGTACGTTCAAATTGGTACGTAGGAAAATCTTCTTAGGTGGTACGTGACGGTTACTCGTTGGTACGTAGACGGTTACGCCGTACCAGTCTGGTACGCTGCATATTCTGGTACGCGAGGTATTCTAGTCCGTAGGTGGCACGCCTGAGATTGTTTCGTACGTCAGTGGTATGGGTATTGAAATTGGTACGCTGAAGTTGTTTTGGTACGGAAGTCGATCATCTAGTACGTCGAGTCAGTTTTGATATAATCATCATGTGTCACACCCCCAAAATACCACCAACGGAGTTTATACCGTCGAGGGGCGTGACTAGACCAGGATCCACAACCATAGTTACAAATACTAAACGAATCAGGGTTAGTCCAAACACAAGTTATAAATCAAAGTCTTAAATTACATACGCAGCGGAAAATTAATTGTCTTTAGCACTAACCACGTGCTTTACATAAATGTTGTTTTAAATTCCCAAAATAGTTCAATTAACATAAAGGTCTTCACGTGCCATGCCAACCCGCTCCGGATACTCCTTAGCGATCTGCAAAAGTTTAAACCACGCAAGTGTCAACCTAACGGTTGGTGAGTTCACAGTGGGCTTGTCATGCATTGGCCCGGTCTCATAATCATAGTTCGTATCAAAATGTACTTACAAAATATTCATTTGTGAAAAGCAATGCTCGTATTTAATTCTCAGTTTATAAATGGTTTGTCCGTGACCACGTCATCGGGTATGTACTAGTTCCGTAAAGTTAAAGGACTCAACCGATATCGCGGGTAGCTAATCCGTTGTTCCATGCTCTAAGGAAGTTTGTACCAAAGCTGACTTATTTTGTGGGGGCCGAGCCATCCCGTACGGTGCGGACATAGTCATCGCGGTTTTTGCCTCCCCCGTGTCCTCCCCGGGACCACGGTCAAATAGGCTGATATTGTTCCTCCGTGCACTCCCCGTGCCACGGGGCGGAGTTTGTCAAACTCCAGTAGATCTACCCAACATCCCCTCGCTTTCACAAATTAATGGCACAATTTAAGTTGAGGACTTTTAAGTTGTAAGGCATCCTTAGAAAACATGTGATATCATGTGGTTCAGACTTTAACCTACACTAGCCATATTAAAACGTTTTCAGTTTTGTTTCAGAAAAACAGTTTGTTCAGAGTTCTCAAGTGTTCCCATAAAACACTTCAGTTCATCAAGTGGGTGCCGAGCATCCCGGGTTCTCAAGTTTATCAGGGAGGTGCCTAGCACTCTCGAGTTTGTCAGCATTGTTTTACTTTTAGTTAATCGGTGTGACCCAAACGGGTTCACGGAAATCGGGTTAGTGACACTCACCTTTGGTTGCACTGCTACACTTCAAGTAAATCCAAATATGTTGTTTAACGAAGACCTAGAACACGTTTAGGTCTTAAGTATTAGTTTCGCGTCTAATCTTTACTTAACGTCACTATGGCCCATAACATAGCACGTTGCAACTATGACTCGACATACCGACACACGACACCAATGGTTGATCATAATCGAGGGTTCATATAAATCAGATATTAAACATGTTTCATCATGGCATAATCATGTAAGTCATGGCATGACACTTAAGCAAATTTCACAAGTTTGGTTTTTAGGTCAAGTCTTAGTTTCGCTAGCATAGTTTCGCTAGGGTGCACGGGCAGCACTTTCGCTAGGCAATGCCCGGTGACACAGTTTCGCTAGGCTAGTTTCGCCCGAAACTGCTGACGCAGTTTCGCTAGCCTAGTTTCGCAGGGAAACTGGTTTGAACTTTCGTTCAGGTATTTCGCTCGGTAGTTTCGCTCGAGCTGGTCTGGTCAGGTTTCCCGGCGACACTATAGTTTCGCTGGTCAGTGTCGCTGGAAGGAGATATAATTTCGCTACTTAGTTTCGCCCAGAGAACAGACAGTTTCGCTGGTCGCGAAAAACACACGGATTTGCCTAAAAATCAACCTAACAGCTTCTGATCTTACATGCAATTCATTATCTAGCATACATAGGCATTTACCAACATAAATCAAGCAACTTTAACACGTTTACATGCAGTTTCATCATCAAATCACCAAGATAAGTTCAAAACCCTAAAATGACCAAAATGATCTAGATTTCTATCATGGTTGGATTCTAAACGTAAAGTCATCAACTTTATGATAGATCTAGCATCCTAAAGCATATTTACAGAAGATCAAGCAATATCATGAAGGTTTGGTCATGCTTTTTAAGAAAAACACATATAAAACACAAAATGGAGGTTTTTGGGACTCACGGTTCGATCTCCTAGCTTGGTAGATGATGGTTTGGGGCTGAGATCTCGACAACTCGGTGTGAACCTCGACTGACCAGAATCTCCAGGAGAAAAGAGTGTGTGTGTGTTTGTTGTGAAATGAGGCAAATGAGGCTACTAGGGTTTATTAAGTTTATTTATATCAGAGGCTAGTTTCGCTGGCAGTTTCGCTGGCCAGGCGAAACTAGCTCTGGTCTCGGGTACTTTGATCAGTCTAGCCTGCTACCGGGCGAATCTGTAGTTTCGCTCGGTAGTTTCGCTGACTACCAAATTTAGGCAATTTTCACATAATCAAGTATTTACAATTAATCATGCTATTCACAATAATAAGTCATGTATTTAAATCACATTGCACATAAAGACAATCAATGATGAGCACATAACACATATGGACGGGTTCGGTGATCAACCAAAGGTCGTGGATGTATTCGGCCTAGTTAAGCATTAGTTACTAAGTTAACACTTATAACGTAACTAACGGGTTTGTCTAACGGAAGTTAACCTTGAAATTCTCGGGTGTCACATCATTCCCCTGAAATTGGAATTTTCGTCCCGAAAATTATTCTTGTGTCGTAGCGTTCGCAGCATCAGCTGTCGTCGTTGCTATCGTCGCTGGGGGAAAGAAAGCAAAAAGTTTTAGGGTTGTCACATCCTCCTCCTGTTAAGGAATTTTGGTCCCCAAAATTAAATTATACCTTGAGTTTCTGTGGACGTTTGCTCAAACAAGTGAGGATACTTTTTCTTCATCTGATCCTCACGCTCCCAAGTATATTCAGGTCCACGCCTTGAGTTCCATCGCACCTTGACGATCGGAATCTTGCTACGTTTGAGGGCTTTCTCCTCGCGTCCCATGATTTCTACCGGTTGCTCAATAAATCTCAGATGTTCGTCGATTTCCAATTCCTCCAGAGGAATTATTTCGATGTCTTCAGCCAGACATTTCTTTAGGTTGGAAACGTGAAACACGTTGTGAACTCCATCGAGTTCAGCAGGGAGTTGCAATCGATAGGCCACCGGGCCTACTTCCCCAATAATTTCAAACGGACCGATGTAGCGAGGATTTAACTTTCCACGCTTCCCGAAGCGTATCACTCCCTTCCAGGGGGATACCTTCAATAACACTTTGTCGCCTACCTCGAACTTCAAAGGTTTACGGCGTTTGTCGGCATAACTCTTTTGTCGATCACGTGCTGCAGCTAACCGTTGTCTGATTTGAATAATTCGCTCGGTCATATCATGGATAACTTCCGGTCCAGTGAGTCCTTTCTCACCCGTTTCAGCCCAACACACGGGCGATCTACATTTTCTGCCATAAAGTGCTTCAAAAGGTGCAGCACCTATACTTGAATGATAACTATTGTTGTAAGAGAACTCCACCAGTGGAAGGTGAGTCTCCCAATCTTTCCCAAAGTCAAGGACGCAAGCTCGAAGCATATCTTCTAAGGTTTGAATTGTTCGTTCCGTCTGACCGTCAGTCTGCGGGTGATAAGCTGTACTCATGTCTAGTCGGGTTCCCAATGCTTCCTGCATTGATTGCCATAATCGGGAAGTAAATCGAGGATCTCGATCAGAAATGATAGTCTTAGGCACACCGTGAAGCTTCACAATTTTGTCAATGTACAGCTTTGTCAACTTATCCATGTTGTCACTTTCCTTCATCGGAATAAAATGTGCAGATTTGGTTAATCGATCGATGATAACCCAAATCGCATCCGGGTGATTGGATCGATGAGGTAATCCTGTTACAAAATCCATGGAGATGTCCTCCCATTTCCATTCTGGGATTTTTGGTTGTTGTAGTAAACCAGAAGGCTTTTGGTATTCAATCTTGACCCTTGAGCATGTTAAGCATTTAGCCACATATCGAGCAATGTCGGCTTTCATATTCGGCCACCAATAAAGATTTTTCAAGTCCTGATACATTTTATCTGATCCAGGGTGCACCGAATATCTTGACTTGTGAGCCTCGTCCATCACGAGCTCACGGAGATTTCCAAACAATGGAACCCAGATTCTGTCATTATAGTACGTGAGTCCATCGGACTTAACTTCAGAATGGCCATCTACACCACGCAGTGCTTCAGCTGCGAAGTTTTCTGTTTTCAAAGCTTCTCGTTGGCAGTCACGGATTCGTTCCGGCAATCCCGTGTGAATGGTAAGTTGTAGCGCTCGTACCCTTCGAGGCTTTTCGTGCTCTTTTCGACTCAAGGCATCAGCCACAACATTGGCTTTTCCAGGATGATACTTAATTGCCAAATCATAGTCATTTAGTAACTCGACCCACCGTCGTTGTCGCATGTTGAGTTCCTTTTGATCAAAGATGTGTTGTAAGCTCTTGTGGTCGGTGAATATTGTGCACTTTGTTCCGTATAGGTAATGTCTCCAAATCTTAAGTGCATGGACAACGGCTCCTAATTCCAAATCATGAGTCGTGTAATTCTTTTCAGTATCCTTCAGTTGCCTGGACCCGTAGGCAATTACCTTGTCCCGTTGCATCAACACACAACCAAGTCCTTGGATTGATGCATCGCAGTAAACCACAAAATCGTCAATTCCATCGGGTAACGCAAGAATTGGAGCTGAACATAACATATCTTTAAGCGTTTGGAATGCGTGTTCTTCCTTCTCACCCCATCTGTATTGCACTCCTTTGTGCGTTAAAGCTGTTAAGGGTTGAGCTATTTGTGAGAAACCCTTAATAAACCTTCGATAATATCCGGCAAGTCCTAAAAATTGTCGGATTTCTGTTGGCGCTCTTGGGGTAGACCAGTTCTTTATTGCTTCCACTTTGGCTAGATCGACATGAATTCCTTCC
Source organism: Deinandra increscens subsp. villosa (assembly GCA_039602395.1). NCBI lineage: Eukaryota > Viridiplantae > Streptophyta > Magnoliopsida > Asterales > Asteraceae > Deinandra > Deinandra increscens. The sequence continues at coordinate 64,230,554 of JBCNJP010000003.1, forward strand.
TTATTAACAATGTGTCCAAGAAACTGGACTTCGCGAATCCAAAAATCGCACTTCGAAAACTTAGCATAAAGCTGTTCCTTGCGGAGCAATTCCAATATAAGTCGCAGATGCTCCTCGTGTTCTTCCTTAGTCTTGGAGTAGATCAATATATCGTCGATGAAGACTATCACGAACTTATCGAGGTACAGCTTGCACACTCGATTCATCAGATCCATAAATACAGCAGGTGCATTGGTTAGCCCAAACGACATAACCAGGAACTCGTAGTGTCCATACCGAGTTCTAAAAGCAGTCTTGGGGATATCCTCATCACGTACGCGAAGTTGGTGATAACCAGACCGTTGATCGATCTTTGAGTAGTAGCTTGAACCTTGCAGTTGATCGAAGAGATCGTCGATTCGAGGAAGTGGATACCGATTCTTGATAGTAACTTTGTTAAGCTCTCGGTAGTCAATGCACATGCGGAACGTTCCATCCTTCTTCTTAACAAACAGTACCGGAGCTCCCCATGGAGACGAACTTGGACGAATAAACCCCTTGTCGAGTAGCTCTTGTAGTTGTGAGGAGAGTTCGTTGAGTTCACTCACAGCCAAACGATACGGAGCGCGTGCAATCGGAGCGGCACCTGGAGCTAAATCAATCCCAAACTCAACTTGTCGAAATGGAGGCAAGCCAGGCAGATCTTCAGGAAATACATCTTGGAAGTCGCGTACTATCGGGTAATCATCAATTTTGCGCTCGGGATGTGTCGTATCAGTGACGTTCGCAAGAATCGCGAAGTGACCCTTACGGAGGCATTTCTGAGCTTTAAGGAATGAAATAATGCCAGTTACTGTTCCGCCTTTTTCACCTTGAACCGTTAATATCTTGCCGTCTTCGAGCGGAATACGAACCACTTTTTCCTTACATAAGATTTCAGCTCGGTTTTCGGATAACCAATCCATTCCTACTATAACGTCGAAACTACCAATCGGGAAAGGCATAAGGTCGATTCCTAATGTATGGCCAGCTAGTTCCAACTTACAGTCCTTAACTATTTGGGTCGTATCTTGAAGTTTACCATTAGCTAGCTCTACCACATATTTAGCGTCTAAGTCGATCGGTTTAGCGTTAATTAGTATAGCAAATTTAGTGGAAATAAAACTTTTCTCAGCACCAGAATCAAATAATACAGTAGCAAAGAAACCGTTCAAAATAAATTTACCATTAATCACGTTGGCGTCATTGCGAGCTTCACCTTGACCCATGACAAAAGCTCGACCTCTACCATTTCCACCATTCCCGTTTCCACCATTTCCATTGCCATTCCCATTACCGTTACCTCCACCGTTACCATTCCCACCGTTATTTCCCTGATTTCCGTTCCCTTGTCTTCTCAGCTGAGGGCAGTCTCTTTTAATGTGGCCCTGAGCACCACACTCAAAGCAGCCACGGGCTCCCCCATTGTTGTTGTTCTGGTTCTGACCGTTGTTCCCATTTCCTCGATTGTTCCCATAGTTGTTCCCTTGATTGTTGCTGTTCCTTCTGGGGCGGTTTTGTTGCTCGGGTAAGATTGCCCAACAATCTTTTGCTTCGTGGCCTCCCTTACCACACCTTTCACAGCTCAGACTCTTCCTACAAACACCAGCATGATGCTTCCCACATTTGTTACACAGAGGCAGGTTACCTCTGTAGTTACTCTGACCATTTCCGCCCTGGCGGTAGTTGCCACTGTTATTCCCGGACCTCTTGCTCTGACCTTGGGAGTTATAGGACCTCCCGGTGCTGTTTCCAACACTCTGAACATTCATCGAGTTTTCAGGAGCTTCATCGTCAGCCTTTCTCTTGCCACTAAGGGCAGTCTTTTCTGTGACTCTTGCAGGAAGTGTACCTTTCTCAACTTCCTGATCAGTGAGCTTGTGAGCCAAACGGATGGCTTGTTGCACGTTCGCAGGGTTGCTGGCAGTCACCAATCCTTTGATCTGAGGCGCGAGGCCTTCCAGATAACGCTCAATGCGTTTGAACTCAGCGTCGACCATTGTAGGGCATAGGACTTCATACTCATGATATCGTGCGGTATACTGTTCGATTTCAGACCCAGACATCTTCAAATTCAGGAATTCACCCTCAAGCTTCTTGACTTGGTCACGTGGACAATATTCTTCCATAATCAGTTCCTTAAATGCTGCCCACTGCATGTTATTAGCCGCGTCTAGCCCAACCATCTGAATCTCAGCGTTCCACCAGGAGAGTGCAGCTCCTTCGAAAGTACCAGTAGCAAACTTCACCTTGCTTTCAGCTGGGCAGTTACACATGGAGAAAACCTTTTCAGACTTCTCAATCCACCTAAGGAGTCCTACAGCTCCTTCTTCGCCGGAAAATGTCATCGGCTTACAGTCCATGAAGGACTTGAACGTGCAGTGGTGCTGGTTTCCTGATGCATAAATAGTTCGGATTTTAAAATTAAACAGGTCATGATATAATTGCTTTGTGCCTTACCGGCATAATAGTTACCCTGTGCGGCATATGCACTGCGCTGCCACCGCGGCTTGCACATGTTCAGTAATCATCGCTTGCAGCTGTGCAGGCGTCATGTTTATGCCGCCTCTTCCGTTTCCTCTTCCAGACATCTTGCTGAACAGTTAAAGTAGCCAGTGTTCAGTCGCAGTTATATTTTTATACATATCCCATAATATGTATATTAGCCATTTCCCGTTATCCCACTATTAGTCCAGAAAAATTTTCGTGCGAAATCGAGGCGTCGTCGAGGAACGTCGTGAGTGCTATCGTCGAAGGTCGGCTTCCCATAAAGTCACCATCGGCGTAGTCGTCGTAGTAGAAATCAGGACGTAGCGTGTAGCATCGTTTCGTTGTCGCTTTCCCCAGAGTAGTGTGCGTATTCGCGGTCGCATTTCGTATTCGTGTGAAAATTTCCTAAGGTCTTTCCGTTGGACTACTTAGACACGGTCTATATATATACTTATATATATATATACATATATCTGTACGCACTAAGCTTTTACTTACACAGCAGAGCGAGTATCCCAGGTTGGCACGTAAAAATTTTGTCTTTGTGAATTTGTTTATTCGTTTTGTAACCAAGGTTTTCAAGTTGCAGTTTCCAAATCGTTTTCAAAATGATTCCAGTTCTCTGCAACTTATGGCTCTGATACCAATCTGTCACACCCCCAAAATACCACCAACGGAGTTTATACCGTCGAGGGGCGTGACTAGACCAGGATCCACAACCATAGTTACAAATACTAAACGAATCAGGGTTAGTCCAAACACAAGTTATAAATCAAAGTCTTAAATTACATACGCAGCGGAAAATTAATTGTCTTTAGCACTAACCACGTGCTTTACATAAATGTTGTTTTAAATTCCCAAAATAGTTCAATTAACATAAAGGTCTTCACGTGCCATGCCAACCCGCTCCGGATACTCCTTAGCGATCTGCAAAAGTTTAAACCACGCAAGTGTCAACCTAACGGTTGGTGAGTTCACAGTGGGCTTGTCATGCATTGGCCCGGTCTCATAATCATAGTTCGTATCAAAATGTACTTACAAAATATTCATTTGTGAAAAGCAATGCTCGTATTTAATTCTCAGTTTATAAATGGTTTGTCCGTGACCACGTCATCGGGTATGTACTAGTTCCGTAAAGTTAAAGGACTCAACCGATATCGCGGGTAGCTAATCCGTTGTTCCATGCTCTAAGGAAGTTTGTACCAAAGCTGACTTATTTTGTGGGGGCCGAGCCATCCCGTACGGTGCGGACATAGTCATCGCGGTTTTTGCCTCCCCCGTGTCCTCCCCGGGACCACGGTCAAATAGGCTGATATTGTTCCTCCGTGCACTCCCCGTGCCACGGGGCGGAGTTTGTCAAACTCCAGTAGATCTACCCAACATCCCCTCGCTTTCACAAATTAATGGCACAATTTAAGTTGAGGACTTTTAAGTTGTAAGGCATCCTTAGAAAACATGTGATATCATGTGGTTCAGACTTTAACCTACACTAGCCATATTAAAACGTTTTCAGTTTTGTTTCAGAAAAACAGTTTGTTCAGAGTTCTCAAGTGTTCCCATAAAACACTTCAGTTCATCAAGTGGGTGCCGAGCATCCCGGGTTCTCAAGTTTATCAGGGAGGTGCCTAGCACTCTCGAGTTTGTCAGCATTGTTTTACTTTTAGTTAATCGGTGTGACCCAAACGGGTTCACGGTAATCGGGTTAGTGACACTCACCTTTGGTTGCACTGCTACACTTCAAGTAAATCCAAATATGTTGTTTAACGAAGACCTAGAACACGTTTAGGTCTTAAGTATTAGTTTCGCGTCTAATCTTTACTTAACGTCACTATGGCCCATAACATAGCACGTTGCAACTATGACTCGACATACCGACACACGACACCAATGGTTGATCATAATCGAGGGTTCATATAAATCAGATATTAAACATGTTTCATCATGGCATAATCATGTAAGTCATGGCATGACACTTAAGCAAATTTCACAAGTTTGGTTTTTAGGTCAAGTCTTAGTTTCGCTAGCATAGTTTCGCTAGGCAGTTTCGCTAGGTGCACGGGCAGCACTTTCGCTAGGCAATGCCCGGTGACACAGTTTCGCTAGGCTAGTTTCGCCCGAAACTGCTGACGCAGTTTCGCTAGCCTAGTTTCGCAGGGAAACTGGTTTGAACTTTCGTTCAGGTATTTCGCTCGGTAGTTTCGCTAGGCAGTTTCGCTAGGTGCACGGGCAGCACTTTCGCTAGGCAATGCCCGGTGACACAGTTTCGCTAGGCTAGTTTCGCCCGAAACTGCTGACGCAGTTTCGCTAGCCTAGTTTCGCAGGGAAACTGGTTTGAACTTTCGTTCAGGTATTTCGCTCGGTAGTTTCGCTCGAGCTGGTCTGGTCAGGTTTCCCGGCGACACTATAGTTTCGCTGGTCAGTGTCGCTGGAAGGAGATATAATTTCGCTACTTAGTTTCGCCCAGAGAACAGACAGTTTCGCTGGTCGCGAAAAACACACGGATTTGCCTAAAAATCAACCTAACAGCTTCTGATCTTACATGCAATTCATTATCTAGCATACATAGGCATTTACCAACATAAATCAAGCAACTTTAACACGTTTACATGCAGTTTCATCATCAAATCACCAAGATAAGTTCAAAACCCTAAAATGACCAAAATGATCTAGATTTCTATCATGGTTGGATTCTAAACGTAAAGTCATCAACTTTATGATAGATCTAGCATCCTAAAGCATATTTACAGAAGATCAAGCAATATCATGAAGGTTTGGTCATGCTTTTTAAGAAAAACACATATAAAACACAAAATGGAGGTTTTTGGGACTCACGGTTCGATCTCCTAGCTTGGTAGATGATGGTTTGGGGCTGAGATCTCGACAACTCGGTGTGAACCTCGACTGACCAGAATCTCCAGGAGAAAAGAGTGTGTGTGTGTTTGTTGTGAAATGAGGCAAATGAGGCTACTAGGGTTTATTAAGTTTATTTATATCAGAGGCTAGTTTCGCTGGCAGTTTCGCTGGCCAGGCGAAACTAGCTCTGGTCTCGGGTACTTTGATCAGTCTAGCCTGCTACCGGGCGAATCTGTAGTTTCGCTCGGTAGTTTCGCTGACTACCAAATTTAGGCAATTTTCACATAATCAAGTATTTACAATTAATCATGCTATTCACAATAATAAGTCATGTATTTAAATCACATTGCACATAAAGACAATCAATGATGAGCACATAACACATATGGACGGGTTCGGTGATCAACCAAAGGTCGTGGACGTATTCGGCCTAGTTAAGCATTAGTTACTAAGTTAACACTTATAACGTAACTAACGGGTTTGTCTAACGGAAGTTAACCTTGAAATTCTCGGGTGTCACATCATTCCCCTGAAATTGGAATTTTCGTCCCGAAAATTATTCTTGTGTCGTAGCGTTCGCAGCATCAGCTGTCGTCGTTGCTATCGTCGCTGGGGGAAAGAAAGCAAAAAGTTTTAGGGTTGTCACATCATGGATCCGTTCCATGCATTTGCTGCGATGTCAACAACGGTTCAAGCTTTACTTAACTACGACAATGAGATTGGAACCACGAAAAAGGTTCCTAAGTTGATGAAGTTCGAGGATTTTCACAATCGGAAAACTTGTTATGAATCATACATAGGTGTAACCAATGTTACGGTTTGGACTCCTATGTTGGATGGGTATGTTGTGCCAAAGTTTACAACTGGTGAAATCAAGCCATATAATAAAATGAACGACATTGAAAAAGAAACATTCAAATTGGAGAAGAAGGTTTATTCTAATCTGTCAATGGCATTACCGAAAGATGTTCTTCATCAATTTAAGATGCACACAACTTCGAAAGCGTTGTGGGATGCATTATGTAACCGATGTGAAGGAAATGCCCAGTATAAGAAAAGCAAAAAGAAAGTCTTGTTGAGGGAATATGATAATTCCTGCCATGTTCTAAACGAAACAATCAATGATCTTGTTTCAAGATTGTCACATCTGGTGAGCGAGCTTGAAATTGTTGGTGTAAAGAAGGAAGCAAATGAGTTCAAAGAAAAGTTATTGAATGCCTTACCAGCCAAATGTGAAGGATATATTTTGCTATTAACTCATGATAAAGGATTTGACGATGTATCATATGATGATTTAACCAGGAATTTGTTGGCACGGGAATTGGATATGATGAGAGTTAAAACACTTCCAACACAAGTCCAGAACCCAGATGTATATTTTGGGTAAAATGCATCTACTATGCATGCAAAAGTCAAAGCAAGTTCAAATCCACCAACTATGGCATTCAATGTGGAAAATTCTTCGTCTGGTCATGCAGATATATCTCGGGATTCTACTGGAGATACTTATACTCACAAGGCTGCTGTGACATATTCAGTTTACACAAATCAATCTGCTTCTGCATCAAACCAGAGTGCTTTCTCAGCAAAAACTACAAATGAATTCATGGCATTGTTTTCGGCAATGATATCTTCTTATGATGGTGTAGTGGCAGGAAAGCTGACAAGTGCTGAATTAACTAATGAAGATTACGAGCAGATTGATCTCAATGATTTAGAACTCATGGATATAAATTGGTCAATGGCTATGCATGTCCGGAGGGGTAAGAAATACATGCAAAGGACGGAACGCAAGGATCTTAATCCTGAAGGAATATTTGGTTTCAATAAATCTAAAGTTCGTTGCTACAATTTACAGAATTATGGTCATTTTGCCAAGGAATGTAGTAATGGAAAGAAACAAGAGACTTCAAAAGTGTATTAGAAATATGCGGCTTAAAGTGCTAAAGCATCAGGGAGTAACTCTAATCCATCTAGTTCAAATACAAATGCTAATGCTTCGAGTTGAGACTCTAAAGCATTATTTTCTCAAACCAGTGAAGGTTACATTTGGAGTACAAATTTTCCTGATGAATTTGCTTTTCTATGCAGCTTTGAAGATCAAAATGTGAAGATGGAAGACAATTCTAAACTTCCAGGAGAAGATTTCTTTGGAGATGGTCAACAAGCTTTCATGGCTAATGTTCAGGTTGATTCTAAACTCTGTGAACATTGCATGTCAACTGCTAACCAATTGAGGGAACTTTCTGATGAGAAGGTTTTGTATTATGACAAGTACATGTTAGCAGAAGAAAACACCAAAATTTATAAACAAAGGTGGGAGGCCATTAAGGCTAAACTGAAGAGTGAAAATGCCTTGACTCTGAACACGAAAGTGAACTGAATACAAAACTGAGGAATACATTTATTGTGAAAAGAAGCTTGTAGAAGCTAATGCTAAAATTTCTGAATTAAACATTGAAATTTTAGATCTTCAATGACAAATTGAAAATTTCAAAAACTCAACTTCCTTTGCAAGTTTTCTGTGCAAAGATGAAACTTTAAAAGAAGTGTTCAAAGAGTCGCGATGCAATTCAGTCCCACCACCAATTGTTCATGGTTTGGAACCAACTGACACTGAGACCAAACCATCCATTGTGTTTGACTATTCCAAGTTCACTGAGAACTTGATCGGATCATCTGATAGACACAAAGGCACTTATAAGAAACAACCGGGAAAATATGTGTCCAAATCAAACCATGATTCTCCAAAACAAGCTGAATCAAGTGACTTTGCGGGTGACAAACCTGTCATTGAGACTAAACCAAAAGGTGGTGTGAAATTGACACCTTTGGAGGAAGCCATGAAAATTAAGGAGACCAAAAAGAAAATGAAAAATTTTGAAAATGAAAAATTTATCAAAGGTCGTGATCTGTTTTATGAAAAGGATTCAGTAACTGAAAGCAATCAAACCACACCTGATGTTAATTCCATTCCGGTTTCTCCTCCTATATCGGTGAAATTTAGTGGTGTTGGTTTTGGATCAACTTCTGAAAATTCTGAGGTCAATCAGAAGAAACCTACGAATATTCAGAAGCATGGCAAGAAAAGTGTCAACACTTGTGACACCAAGTTTGGAAAGTCTGATGATAAACTGAAAAGTAAAACTGAGATTGGTGAATCATCTTCTCAGAAATTGAAATTATATTGTCTCAAAGGTAGTGATATCATTTTTTCTGATGAGATGTTCCCACTGTGTTGTGTTGATCCAACACGAATTGATAAAGTTTTCTATGATGAGTCTGACGAGCAAGTTGTATCTGATCATGAGACTGTGGAAAATGTGTCATTACCAGATTATAATCCAAGTCAAATGATCAGTGCTCTCACAACAGATTATACTCTCCACCAGCTCAAATATATCAGAAACTTAAATCGAAGTCAAAACCTTCAAATTACTCACCAACGAGTTTTTACAACTCTGATGGTCAGCTTTCCCCAAAATCAAACAGTTTTGATTATGAATCATATGGTTTTTGTGAAGACTATAATTTTTATGATGACTTTGGGCAATTTGAGCAAAATAAAATCAAGCAGGTCAAACCAAAGGGTTATTCTGACCAGTGTGGGGTGGATGAATATGGGTTCTATAACAGATTTGGGTATATTACTCCTTTGCTTAAACCTCTTCCGATCTCCAAATCTCGGAGGTTTGAGACCAAAGAACCCAAGAAAGTTTCTCAGCAAATGAGTGATGATAACACCTCAAATGATTCTGGAAATGTTCTTCCTATGTTTTTTATTGATCGTAGGAGGTGTTATCACTACTATAAGCGTGGTCATCTACGTAATAGATGTTCGATTTTGGCTAAGAAACGTGCTTCCGCTATCAGTAGTGATAAATCTGATTCAGATTCAAAATCTGATTCGAAGCCAAAGGTAATAGATGAGAAAGTGGTTACCAAACAGTTTTTTAAGAGAGGAAAAATATTCAAACATACTAAAAATTCGTTTGGTAGTTCATCAACTTCTGATTCCACCACTGATTCATCTATTCCGTCTTTAAGGCAAAAGTGGTGGCCAAAACTATCTTCAAAAGCCACTGAAGATTAATCTGAGGATACCGGTCGACCCAAAGCTGAAAGCTTGGGTCCAGATTCCAACTAATTATTTGCTACATTGTGCATGGTGCTCGAAAGCCAACTATCAACAACTTCTGGGTGGTTAATAGTGGAGCATCTAGGCACATGACTGGTAATATTTCCCCGCTTTCCGATGTCAAACCAATTAATGGCGGAAATGTTACCTTTGCTGGCAATAAAAGTGGAAGAATAACCAGTGAAGGCAAAATGGGTAACGAGAAATTCACGTTCGATAAAGTTCAATTTATGGAAGAACTGCAACATAATCTGCTTAGTGTCTCACGGATTTGTGATAAGCAGTACACTGCTGCTTTCACAAGTTCTGAATGTTTAATTCTGAAACCCGAAATCCAGATTCCTGAAGATTGGATCGTGATGCGTGTGCCAAGGTTTCGAGATCTGTATGTGCTGAATATGAATCATACTTCATCTGTTATTTCGGCTACATGTTTCATCTCAAAAGCCATAGAAAAAGAGTCGGTTTTGTGGCATCTCCGTATGGGACACATCAACTACCGGAAGATGAATTATTTAGTTAATCATAATCTGGTGGATGGCATTTCAAAGAATCGTTTCTCTATTAATGATGTGTGTGTTTCCTGCAAGAAGGGAAAACAACGGAAAAAGTCTCATCCTTCCAAACGAATTAATACAATTGTTACGTCATTAGAGCTACTTCATATGGATCTCTTCGGTCCTATGAATGTTCGTAGCATTGATGGATGTTTTTATTGTTTGGTGATCACGGATGACTTTTCTCGCTTCTCGTGGGTGGCGTCTATGTATTCGAAAGATGAAACTCCGGCTATCATTCAGAAGTTGTGATCCAAATTCATATCTATGTACAAGTTCAAAATCTGTCGCATTCGGACTGATAATGTATCGAATTCAAAAATGCGAAAATGAGAGCTTTTTGTGATGCTCTTGGTATTGTTCAAGAGTTTAGTGTACCGTATACTCCACAACAGAACAGAGTTGTTGAAAGAAAGAATCGAACACTGATTGAGACAGCGCGAACAATGTTTTCTGATGCACACTTACCAATTACTTTATGGTCTGAAGCAGTTCATACTGCGTGTCATGTGCAAATCGTGTTTTGATTGTAAAACGGTTGAACAAAACAAGTTATCACTTGCTAAAAGGTCATAAGCCGAATTTAAGCTTTTTAGAGCCGTTTGGGTGTAAGTGCACTGTTCTCAAGGAAGGTGGAAAGTTTGAGGAAAAGGCTGTTGATGGCATTTTTGTTGGATATCAAAATCCAATGAAACGGGTTTATTTTTCCTACTTCAAAGACAATTGAGTGTCACTTGAATGTTGATTGTCAAAGATATACTTTTATAACTCCCAAGACGGAGAATAATCCTGCTTTTGACTACAATCATTTATTTGATTCTTTTTCGGTTGCACGTACTGAATCTGCTGATGAGCCTTCTGAAGAACTCATAACTGCTGCTATATTGCATTCAATGGATAGTCATGGATCATGTATTCCGAAGCATCCAAGTGTTTCTACTACTGCTTCATCAAGTCAGCATGTTTCTAATCTAGAAACTATGAGTTCATCTGATGATGATGAAAGTACTTTTCATGAAGCTGAATCGGCACCAGTTGATGATCCGATTACTTTATCAAGCGTTCTTCAGTTTCGGTTACTTAACCGATTGGTGATCTTTCTAGCTCAGAGGATGTAGATGAAAATGTAAATCCTCTTACAGAAAATAATGTGGTTCCCGACACTACCACTCTTAGGATTCATAACATACATCCACAAGAGAATATTATTGGAGATCCGACTTCTGGAGTATGCACACGACATCAATTGTCTGATTCTGTTGATGCTTTGATTGCTGAGATTCAAGATTCTGGGGTTCAAAATGAAGTTTTTCATTCTTGTTTTTTATCCCAAGTCGAGCCTACAAATGTAGACCAAGCGTTGCAAGATGCTTCTTGGGTGGAGGCTATGCAGGAGGAGTTGCAGCAATTTAAAAAATTGGGTGTTTGGCATCTCGTTGATTTACCCGTAAATTCAAAAGAACCTTGTGGTACTAAATGGGTCTTTAAATGTAAAAAGGACGATCGCGGTATCATCGTCAGAAACAAAGCTCGATTAGTGGTTCAAGGTTTCTCACAAATCGAAGGCATTGATATTAATGAGGTCTATGCTCCTGTAGCCAGGATTGAGGCTATCAGAATTTTTCTGGCTTTTGCAGCATATCATGGGTTCAAAGTGTATCAAATGGACGTCAAAAGTGCTTTTCTCAACGGGAAAATTCGTGAGGAGGTGTATGTGAAGCAACCTCCTGGTTTCTATGATCCCGATTTTCCTGAGCATGTGTACAAATTGGATAAAGCTTTGTATGGTCTCACCAGGCTCCACGGGCTTGGTATGAGACGTTATCTACACATCTTCTGGAAAATGGGTTCAGACGTGGCAAAGTTGATTGCACGTTGTTTACAAAGAAGTTTGGAAAAGATCTGCTATTGGTTCAAGTTTATGTGGATGATATTATTTTTGGAAGCACCAATGATAAGCTGTGTAAAGAGTTTGAGCGTGTGATGCAAACTAAATTCGAGATAAGTTCAATGGGAGAGATGGGTTTCTTCTTGGGTCTCCAGGTGAATCAATCTGCCAACGTCATATTTTTGCATCAAACGAAGTATGTGTCGGATTTCCTGAAATAATTTAAGATTGGTGATGTTCGGATTCCGAATACTCCTATTCAGGTTTCTCAAGGTCTTTCACCAGATGAATCTGGTGACAATGTTGATCCAACGTTGTTTCGTGCCATGATTGGTTCTCTTATGTACCTAACTGCTTCTCGTCCCGATATAATGTTTGCAGTTTGCATGTGTGCTAGGTACCAGGCAGCTCCCAAAGCTTCACATCTGTTAGCAGTATAGAGAATTTTTGCTTATTTGAAGGGTTGTCCGGATCTTGGTATCTGGTATCCTAATGATAATAAGTTCGAGTTATCAGCCTACTCAGACTCGGATTATGGCGGATGTAAATTCAACTTCAAATCTACTACCGCCGGGTGCCAAAATCTGGGGGAGAGGCTCGTGTCATGGCAACGTAAGAAACAAACTTCGGTCATGACGTCTAGTGTGGAGGCGGAGTACGTTGCTGCTTCCAGTTGCTGTTCACAGGTTCTGTGGATTCAATAGCAGTTGCAATTACGGTTTGAAATTTCTGACTACTCCTATTTATATAGATAACTCGGCTACTCTATCAATCACGAATACCCCGTGCAACATTCCAAGACTAAGCAGATTGACATTAGATACCATTTTATTCGTGATTTATATGAAAAGAAATTGATTGATTTGCAAAAAATTCACACAGATTTTCAAAGAGCTGATTTGTTAACAAAAGCGTTTAATAAAAGTCGCTTTCAATTTCTGTTGCAAATCAATGGAGTTACTCGGTTAAATGCCAATTAATCCGTTTCAGTTGATCACTTTTGATTTCGTTTATGTTTTCATTTGTTTTTCTGCTTTTTAGGGGAGAATTAATGGAAAAATACAAAGATAGTCTGATTTGTTGTATTCAATATGAAAAAGCATAAAAAAATTAAAAAATGCAAAAGTAAAAAAAATGAAAAAATTCAAAATTGATAAATGTGATCCAACCCCATGAGAAATGATAGTACATCAGTGAATGTTACTGACCATGGATAAATTAGATTGAAAGGCTGTAGGTTCTTGCTTGTTTCATTGAATGTGCCAATCATATCTGATACATGTTAGTATGATATAAATATAAAGCTGGCCTGAAATTTGTGGTGAACATGATTCTTGTGTTTGTGTAATATTGATTATAGTTGAAAAAAATACAAAAATAAAATAAATAAGTGTTCTAGTGTATGCATGTTTTCTTTTGAAAGATTTAAACTTGTTTGATTTTCTTTATTTTGTCAAACAATCGGACTTTCTCTGCGTATCGAAAGATCGACTTGATTGTTATTCGTTTGACGTTCTGCTTTATTTTTCTTTGTGTTTCGTATAATTCATCGGGCTTTCTCTGCCCATACGGGAGTATCGACCTGATTGCTGTTGAATTATACAATTTCAACTTGTTTTGCATTCTTATTTTCCTAAACAATTGGACTTTCTCTGCGTGCTCACAAGGCCGACCTGATTGTTGTTTGTTTAGGGTTCTGCTTTCTTTTTGCATGAAACACTATGAACAACTTATATCTGTGAATACATTCTGTGGTGAATAAAATATATCAAAAATATTATAAGTCAGATTATCAATTACTAATGCATATCAGAAAGCTGTAAACATTGATTTGGTTTAGCTGAAATAAACATGAACGTGTTGTATTCATGGACAACTTGGCTTGAATGCTGATTAGATTATGAATTGAAATGTGTTAAGTGCATATCACTGATATGATCTCATGTTGCGATCTTTCTCACAAAAACATAATTTATCGCATTTACATTGTTGTATTTTTGTTGGTTCATTGTTTTTAGAAAATCTCAAAAAGATTTTTGGTGTGTTTTAGCATAAATTCGAAAAATCAAAAAGATTTGAGTGTGTTCTGATATAAAGTTGCTAAAATACAAAAAAGATTTTGCTTCTGAGTTATGTTTGATCAAATGGATATGGTAATGGCAAATTTCTTGTTGTTTGAACCACAATCGAAGCTTACATCAGCTTATCATCATCAAAAATGTGCAAACTTTGAAAAATTATTTTTGGGTAGAAATTGACAAATTTGAAAAGTTGAGGGTTAAAAGTGTAATTTGAATTTGGTACGCACGTACCAAAGTGATACGGTGGGTGGTACGCCCGTACCACATGGTACGCTTGGCCGGACCACCAGAGTATAAAAGGGTTCGCCTGGTACGCCTACTTCATAACTGGCGTACCACTCTAAAAAACCCTCTGCGAAACCCTAACACATCCGTACCTGTTTTTCACTGATTTCTTGATCTATAATGAACCTCTGCTCGATTTTTTTGTTGCTACAGGTAGGTATTGGCATTGCGCATCGATTGATGGTCTTGGATTGCATTTTCATTTTCAAAATCTCATGAAATTTGAGTTTTAAGATTTGGTCTTTTGCAAAACCGAATACATTCTTGATTCAGTCAGTTAACAAGCGTCTTTGTCGATTATAATCACATGTGTAGACTCGGTTTTTGCTATAGAACAAAAACTCGGTGTTGGATTTTAAATGAAATACAATTTTTGAACTCAAATTCGTGATGGACTGTTCAGCAACTGTTCTACCGCCGTACCAAGTGGTATGCGCGTACCAGATTTGGTACGTGGTCTGAAAATTGTACGCAGGCGGTACGTTGGACTTTTTGGTACGCAGTGAAATTTGGTACGTCCGTACCAGATTGGTCCGTATGACCAAAGTGGTACGTGTTGTGGTACGCCGAATTGGTTTATGTCAAAAGTTAAAAGTTCAAGTGTTTTGAGTCGAAATAGAGTCAAGTGATAGCGTTTTTGATTATTCATTACAAATTTAATGTGACTTACTTTTGTGAATTTTCAGAAATGGCAGCTGAATTACCATCAAACGATGAACACAATATCTGTGCATATCTCGGTGCGTCTGCAAGGTGGAGACCTCATTTCGGGGGATATTTGAGTTTATGCAAAGATCAAGAATCTTCTATGCTGCAACACATGAGTGTACGCCATATAAGGATATTCTAAATACTTTTTGGCACGAAGCTCACGTTGATTGTTCGGTTGTTCCTCCGGTGATAAGATCAAGGTTCAAAAGACTAATATTGTTATTTCAGAGGATGATATTCGTCGAGTATTACAATTCAACGACAATGTTGATTCTCCTGTTGAATTTGACGAACCTGATCTGGTTGGTTTACTTCGAAGAATCAAATATGATGGAAACATAACTAACAAATGGTTCGTCAAAGCCAATCTATCTCCTCCATACAAGTATTTGATGCACGTGATTATTAGATGCTTTGGAAACAGACTGAGAGTGCATGAAGAGTTTGATATGAAGGTTTTATCTTTCTTTACTACCCTGGTCATGAACAAAAAACTTCAATTTTTCTGGATGGATTTTTGCGTATATGAAAGAAAACATCACTGTGAAGCAAAAGAAATGTTTGATGTATCCGCGATTTGTTCAGATGATTTTGATGCTGATTATCCAGATCTTCCAAAGAATGCAAATTCTATTTTGATATTGAAGCATATGAATCAAGTTGCTGTCGGGAAATAACCGGTCTATCAGAAAAGAAAAGGGGCGAATGTACTCCCACCGGTGAAGAGATTGATAGGTCACCTTGCCAAGCCAGACTATGTGGCTCCTGAAAATGGTGCACCTCGACATGCTGATAGTTTCTATGATGAATTGGAATATGACAACAAAGGTAATCCAATTGGAGATGATTATAATTCAGATGAAGATGAACCCGCAAATCAAGAACCGAATGTGCAAGAACCAAATGTGCAAGAACCAGTAATCCAAGAACTTATCCTGCAACAAATTCAAGATCAAGTTGTTCAAGATCCTGTCATTGAAAATGTAAGTTTTGAGCCTGAAGATGTTAATGTTCAAGATGATGAGATGATGAATTATGCTGATGTTTCTGATAAAGATGATGATGCGAGTTCGTCTGATACTGAATTAGATTCTGGTGATTATGTCTTAATTACACTTAATGCCAGAAATGTGTCAGTATGGAAAGGTTCCAAGAAACACATTGCTTATCTGAAGTCCAGAAATGAAGATACTTCTATGTATGAAAATAGATCAAAACAGTTTGTTGATAGAGATTCTGATGAAGATCCATCATATACTCCTACTATGGAGGAATCAGTGACAAAGATTGTGACTGCTGACAAAGGAAAAGCCCCAATGCAATATACTGGAAAGAGAATTAAACATGTTTCTAGACCAAAGATGTTGGTGCAAAGGGGATATTTCCTTGCTGATGCGAGAAAATCTTATCATAGCAGTCTGCCTAGAAAGACGCAAAAAGTTACTGATAAACAATCTTCAGTTCTAAAGCAGCCAACCACAACCACAGTTGGTGTTCAACGTTCTGGTGTTCCACCAGTGAGAAAGATAATTATTAAAACCTCATAAAGTTCTGCTTCTACCACTTCTACTGCGACTCCTGCTTCATCAACAATCATTACTGCTGATTTGAAGCTTGCATTAAACAATTCTAGGCTTGATGCTTTAGTAAGTACTAATCGTCAGCAAGCTAAAGAAATTACTGAATTGAAAGCGGTTGTGACAGGATTGAGAGAACGGGATAAAGTTAAAGACCGTGAGATTGCCCGATTGCAACAGATTTCTCTTTCACTGGGTTCGCAATTAAATCTTTTGTTAAAAGCTTTACCTGCTCAGAGGGAGATAAGACCAAAACCAGAGGATACTTGTAGAGATAATGATGATGTCTCCAAATATTTAAATGATAATGATGATGAGGATCCTGAAGGTGGTATAGGCGGAGATGGTTCTGGTGCAGCTGATATTTCAAAATTAACTAGTACATCTGCTGTGGGTGGTTCTACATCTCAGGGGGAGACATCAGGTAAAGATGTGTATGATGTGACTCCAATTACCAGGGTTGTTATTAAAGAATGGGAGTTTTTACATCAGTACTCGAAGGAGCAACTTGCTGCTATTAATGCTCTAAATGTTGAAGATGTTGATAAATTCCTGTCGCTGAACCTTACAAAGAAAATTATTCTAGCAATGATGTTGAATATGAAGAGGAACATGTGGAAGTGGAAGATATGATGGCTAAAGAATATCCAGATGATCCTATGGTCTATGGTAATTTCACTGATGATAATCATTTTGGAGGATTCAATTTCTTTGGTAAAGATGATGATGAGGAAATTGAGAAGGAATTGAAAAAGAAAGAATCTGAGAAACAGACTGAAACAACTGAGTCTGATAGTTTTTCTAAAGAATAAGAAAAGAGGAAATTGTTTGATTAATGGATGAAGAGCAAAGGGCTAAGAAAATACCCTCGGTGACCTACAAAATCTGTGAACCAGAAGCGTCTCTTTAAAAACAGAGGTGAAGCCGTTGGGAATATTATAAGTTGGATGTATGATTCACAGCTCAAGTGTTATGCTATTAAGAAAGAATTTGGGATTATATATCTAAAAAGTGCAAAAAGGTTCAATACCTTGCCGGTCTGTGATGTTAGAGAGTTGACCAGAAAACCATTTTTGAACTATGGTGAAAATGTTTCGGCTGAATTCTTCAAGAACAAATTGCATGAAGAATGTCAAGGAAGATTCAGATTTTTAACTCCTCAAAGACCGAAGTATACATATCATCCAACAAAACTTCATCCGAGAACCAGAAAAGTTGTGGTAGTGTTGAAATACAAGAAGCCAATTCAATTAAAGAAGATACCTTTGAAAAGGCTTGAACAAGATTTCATAAACACATTAAAATGGTGGTATTATGACGAGCGAATGGGAGAAGCAGTGATTGTGGTGAAAGAAGAGAACAAGGAGGTGAGGATCTTTAATCCGATGTGGTTGATAAACTTATCTGAAGCGACATCGACAAGCTCTATCACAGAAATATACTATATCAAGCTGAAGATGCTGATAAAGCATTACAATTTCAAAAGGTGATTAGAGTTTGTTATGCTTTTGGAATTTATGCTGGCAACAACAAAAATCAGTTTTGGAAGAAGACTGATTCAAAAGCTTCTGAAGACTAGCATAAAACAAGGGGGAGTTTGTTAGAACAACTTAGAGTGTCTGATGCTAGGTCTAGGCGTTTTGAATTGTATTGTTGTTTTGTAAATTTTCTATCCCAGCGTACTAGTGGGCGGACCAGTTGGTACGCAGCTCCGAACCACCTGGTACGTTGGTTAAGTTGGTACGCTCGGCAGGTGACTATAAATAGGTTCGAGTCTTTTCTTTAGAGTAGAAGAGCGAGTTCATAGAGCCTTAAGTCTGTGTTAAGTGTGTGTTTTCTTAGGTGTTCTCTCTCTCTGGTTCTGTCTGTAACTGTTTGCTCTCGAAATCAATCAAACAAGCGTTTATTTACCTCGTGTTCATTGAATCGATCATTTCATACAATAGTAAGATCCATATCGTGTTTTACAGTGGTTGAGTTTAGGGTTACCACCTTGTCTTGAATCGAGAGAGAGACACATGGTGGAATTTTGTCTCTTCTGTAGGGGCATGGGGCGTGCTCAGTGAGTCACGACTCGTGTCTTAGCCCAAAATACTAAGTCTTTAGGTTTTTTTAACATAAATAACTTCTTTTGTGATTTTGGTTGGAATTATTCTGTAAAACTACAAATGAAACAATATCACGTTGTTTTATAAATAATTATTCAGAAAAATCCAAAAATTGAGAAATATTGATATAAAACATGTATATTTTTGTGCACATCAAACCCAGAAACCTAAACGAATACCTTTAAACCGCTCTCGCGTGAATCTTGTGTTTGTTTACATAGACATAAAACATACGAATGCATTACTTTCCATGTGATGCGAATCATTGTCAAAGCAAGCATGATCTCAAACCGTTTATCACTTAGTGATTAATGTGCTTTCAAGGGCACAAATGGTCCATAATACACAAGGCATACATTTTTTAAAGGCAATAATAAACTTTCAATATAAAGACTAGTTTGAAAGTCATTTTACACACCTTAAGGTTAGTTTATATACTCATTTACCAATTTGCCAAAGGTTTGTTTCCACCAATTGAGTGTAAGTTTTAGCAAATATGGCTTTGAATATTTGCTTAAACAAAAGTGAAAAGTTCATAGACAAACATAAGCATATCTGCATTATGTTTATATCTTATAATCTTTGAAAAAAAGAACCAAAACTTGAAAACAAGTGGGTGGCTTATAAAAAATATATAGAGAGAGTAGAGGGTGTGTGTGTGTGGGGGGGGGGGGGGGGATTAAGCAAGTTGGAAGTGCGGGAAGGGCAATTGTTAGAGCAAGTTCCTATGTGGCCGTCAATGTTCGAATAGAATCCTAGAGCTTCAGTGTTTTGAGCAAATATGTTGTGTTTGTTGAGTCAAGGAACTCTCCAGCAAACTACCAATAACTGACCAACAAACTGCCAACAAACTGCAGGTTCGTTGGATGTCCAGTTTGTTGGGTCAGTTGCCTATAAATAGGTTCCAGTTTGTTGGATAGCATAAGTTTGTCATTTTTGAGTCTGATTGTTCTGATCCTTTTCTGTAAGATGGGAGGTCATGCTCGTTCTCCCCCTGCCTAATCTTGATTTCTACTCCTTCAGTTGTAATCATTCGACTCATATTAATGAACCATTTGAGTACTACATTAGATAAACTTTCGTCTACACTCTATATTGACCCCGAAATGATCCCCTATACGCGTTTTAGAAGTGGTATTAGTGCCATTGGTTACTTCCGATCAATTTTATGGTTATGTACGTTAAACAGAGAAGTTAGGTGCAGATATGTGTGTCTCTGATCTAAAAATATTGATTAAACAAGGAAATTCAACTACATGTCTGGGTCGATTTGAGCTTAAACAAAATTCTGCTTAGTTGGCTGCAGTTTCAACGAACTCATGGTTCGTTGCATGGATCTTCATCAAACGAACTGGAATATTCATAATCTTCAACGAACGAACATGGGAAGTTGTTTGGATCTCTTGTTCGTTGACTTGTACGTTGAGAGTGATTCGTTGACTTTATTTGGTTTGTTGATAACTAGTTCGCTGAACTTTGGTTCGTTGACATAAGATATTCCTTGGGTTTAGTTCTTTGGTTGGATTAAATGATATATACAAAGTTATCTGAATTACCTCTTGATTTAGTCTATTTACACTCTGATGGGTTTCACTAAAACTGGCGTAACTTGAGCTACGTTTAGAGTTACGGGGTCTATTACGAGCCAAAACAAAGCTATCAACAAGATCTACACTTTCAATCTCCTAAAGGCCATTGTTGTCCGTTTTGAGCCCCAAAATCTATTTTTAAGACCTTTATTTTTGCTCCGGAAGATTTTGGGTTTTACAGATTCTAATGCTTTAAATGATCGAGATGTCGAAATTTAGAGATATGTTTGTGGGGTAGTCATGGTTTTTGATGATGGGTATGGACTCAAAAACAAGATTATGAAAACTACGGGCCGGTTTATGAAGAATTATTTTCTGCAACATGAAGAAAATGAAAAGAGGATTCAAGATTCCAATGTGGGCTACATGAGTTTATTATTCCACTTTTGAAGATTCCACTTCGGGGACGGAATCAGGAATCAAAAGTAATGTTGAATATATCACTTTTTGAGGGGGAGAAAAATTGAATATACATACAAGCAATTATTTCAGGGGTACTGAGTGATAGTGATTTTCTGGTCTATGTGAAGATGTTGTGTATTCTGATGTTCGTGAGTGCTAATGTGTTTGAAGTTTTCAGTTATGGATTGGAGCTCTCTGACATATGCCTAATACTTTCTTGAGTCGTAAGTCGACGTAATATCCTTTGACTACTTATACACTAGGATGGACTTAACGCTAAAGGGGAATTTCTATGATTGAAGATTATGGATATGTTGGTTTTCATGAATATCTGGATACGTTACAATTCATGAATATGAAGTCAAACTATCTATACCGATGCAGTGATGTTCGTGAGATGTCTTTACAATTTCCTGGACGACTGATGAAGTGAACCATTATCATATGCCGGCCAGAAGTTGGAAGTACTTCCTAGAGTTGCTTTATCAGAGGGGGAACTTTATTGGTTGTGGTAATTGTAAAAGTTTACGAATGTTTTTTGCATACCTGAATTCAGTTGCGAGGGGAATTTGCTGAAGACTGAGATATCAAGTAGTAGTAGATTGACTGAAGATTGCAAAGTGTGAAGATCAACGTTCAACAGTAACGTCCAAGGGGGAGTTCGTTAGAGCAAGTTCCTAGTGTGGCCGTCGCTGCTCGAATAGACACCTAGAGCTTAAGTGTTATGGGCAAAGATGTTGTGTTCGATGAGTCAACAAGACCTTCTCGGAGTTCATTCTCTGGGCAACTCCATTTAACCGGTGGATTTCTTCCAACTTAGTTCTTCTATGATCTCACTGGAAATCATATAAAGACGATTCCTATTTGATATAGCTATTTGTGCAAGTATTTTACGATTAAGAAGCAACTGTTTCTTGTACAGATCGTTTATTAATCTACTATAACTATAGCATACCACCCTTTCACGAATTGCTGCATTTATTCGAGTGATCCACAAACGACGAAAATTTATTTTTTGCCTATTCCTATCCCGATGAACCGAAACCACAACTCTTATTTTTTGTTGAGTAATAATTCGAGTAAGTCTTGAATGAGCCCCCCGAAAGCTTGATGCAAATAAATGAATTTTTGTTCTACGTCTCCGAGCGAAAATATAAGATAAGATGGTGGATCTCTTCTTCATCGAAAGAAATGATATATCCCGGATACAAAACATTCAATTAAATAATTAACCAAATTTCCCTGATGTAGAGGCAATCAAGAAAGCTGCATAAGTAAATATATAACCTACAGAATAGTGGGCTAATCCAACCAATCTTGCTTGTGCAACCGTATAATATTATCATATAATGAGTTATAGTTTATTAGTTATTACGATTCATGATAAGTCATCTATTGAATCACCAAATATTCCTATTTTCAATTAAGCCAATGAAATCCATTGTAGTCCAACAAACTACCAATTAACTGACCAAGAAATTGCCAACGAACTGCAGGTTCATTGGAAGTCCAGTTTGTTGGGTCAGTTTCCTACAAATAGGTTTTAGTTCATTGGATAGCAGAAGTTTGTCATTTGTTGAGTCTGATTGTTCTGATCTGTGTTGTATGAGAGGGGAGGTCATGCCTGATTCCCCCGTGCCTAACCTTGATTTATACTCCTTCGGTTGTAATCATTCGACACATATTGATGATCCTTTTACACATATTAATGATCCCTTTGAGTATTACGTTAGATAAACTTCCGTCTATAATCTATATTGACGTGTTATATGTTGAGATTCCATATCTTAACATGAGTAAACTTCATTTTTAGTCCCCAACGTTTGCACATTTTAACAATTTTAGTCCCAACTTTTCAAAAATCCCAATCTAAAGTCTCACATTTCATTTTCTTTTCAATTTTGGTTACAACGTTAACAACCACTTAAAGAGCCGTTAGACTGCCCTCACATGGTCCCCACGTGAGGGGTATTTTTGTTCTTTCCGTTTGTTTTAAAGTATGAGTTAAAACAATGAAAATGACAAAAGTTATTCCTCATGTGGGGACCATGTGAGGGCAGTCTAACAACTCTTTAAACAACTGTTAACGTTGAGACGAAATTTGAAAAAAAAAATTGAAATATGAGACACTAAATTGGGGTTTTTAAAAAGTTTGGACTAAAATTGTTAAAATGTGCAAACATTGGGGACTAAAAACGAAGTTTACTCTCTTAACATATAAGTATTTGAATATATGATGACTGCTCAGCGAACGTAAGTTTCATTCTAACGAACCGGATGAACAAGTTGTCAACTAACCAGATTGATGAAGCCAATGAACGAACCACCAATGAACCAGAGACTTCTATATATAGCTCACGAGTTCGTTGGATTCATACACGATGAACATCCCTCGTTGTGCCATTCTCTGAGTCGATCTTTTTAGGGAGGAGTTCTTGATCTTGTTTTATAGATTACATACATATATCGAGTCCATATCTTGTAATTGTTTGATCATTTGAGCTATAAACCGAGTTTATATACGTGTTTTGTGTTCTTGAGTTTCGATGATATTTCGATTCAATTTTGGTGTATAAATCACTAGATCGGGCCAAATCGCTTTTACAATTAGTATCAGAGTAAACAAGGCTATGATTCTATGCAGTTTTTGGATCGAAATCAGTGTTAAAATTGATTGAATTAGTTCAATTTTGACTTTCCATGAAGTCAAATTATTCTTCAAGTTTGAATATGTTCTTCAATTTAATCTTGTGTTATTCAATTTTGTTCAAGAGAAATTGTTCTAAATCATTTGGTTTACTGTTTCGAAGCTATTATTGCTTTCAATTCCAGGTTTGAGTTGTAATTAATTCGAAATCAAAATTACAGTTCGTGATCATCTTCTTAGCCGTGCTCGATTTTATGCAATAATGGCGGATCTCAAACAACTGAATTTGTTCAAAAAAATTGACTTGCTTTAGGCTCGGATTGTGTATTAGATCCAGGTTCCACAATCAGTTTCATCTTTAGTTCCAGATTTGTTGAATTCAAATTATAAGTTCATTGTCTTCTTCGCTCAAGAGCTCCTGCTCTTTACATCGATTCTTCACTTTTATAGTTACACATATAATTTTGGTCTAGTTAAACTCGGTTTTGTGTCTTGAGTGTATTGAGGTGATTAAAGATAAGTTCAGATCAAAAGTTGATTGGATTTAAATCACAATTCACCGTGTTCATCCCGTTTTCATATCTCAATCTTCAAAACATCATGAAACCACATCATAATGGGTCTTATTTTAATCGTTTTTCAATTCCGTCACGACGTCTTCAGTTTTGTGATTCGATTACTTTTGAAGGAGATTGATTAAATTTCGTGGTTTATAAACACTTTCATATGTACCTATGAATTGAAATTTTCATTTAGGTCCTCCAAGTTAAAATCTTGTTTAAATTCAATCCGGTCATCCAATTCAATCTTGATTCAATTTGGAACGCATTCATTAAAAGAATATTAAGTTGATTCATCAAATAATTGTGTGACACAAAGGTTATATTTTGAGGAGTTATTACAAGATGGTGTTCGAAGAGATTCGAGTTCATTATTGTAGGATAAAAAACCGGTTACAGAGTAAACCAAATACAATAATTACTTAAGTTTTAACCAGGCAGAAACACGTTAAGCCAATTGCTCTATAATCGTTAATATAGACGGAAATCGAATGTAGAGTAAGTACAACACAGATGTGAATAATACACGGCACTATATTGTTATTACTTGATAATTCGAGAAAACGTACATCAACATTTTGAATTACAGAGTACAAGTAAACTTTATATAGTGCCTAAGAAATCAAGGAGAGCCCTTGATTTCTCTAACAATCATCTGGACCGCTGAACAGAGATATGTCACACCCCCAAAATTCACCCGCGGAGTATCACCGCAAATGGAGGCGTGACATGCCAGGATCTGAGTCACCAGACACACATAACATACTATATGCATAAACAGTCGTTTAAAAGTTCCGAGTTAGAAGCTCATAATGTTTAACAAAACAGTTTTTGTGCGGAAGCATAAAACAGACATAATTAAGTTTCAAAAGTTTAACGCGCACGCGGCGCCCAATAGTTGAATGTTTAACTAAACATGCAGAGTTATGAATGAACCATGATTTCCTAAACATGCTCTTTAGCGTGCACCTAACGACCTGAGAAGAAACATGTTAAAATGCGTCAACACTAGGTTGGTGAGTTCACAGAGTTTAAATGAAACAGTTGGATAATCATCTATCAAAACCGTAAGTTACTCATTAATCTCAACCAAACCTAATCCAAAAGCGGCATACTGATCCCAAAGCAATTAATATACCCTTGGATAGCCAGTCCATGCATATTCTAACCCAATAGCGCGTTGTACCCATTACTTGACTGAATGAAACTGCCTTCCCCTTCATCCCTTTGCCGAGTAATGAGTGAAAACCTTAGGTAAATATAACACCCATCTCCACTCCCTAGAAGGCAAGTGGGGCTAGAGCGACTAGCTGGGGCATGGCTTGTCAGACCCAGTAGATCTACTAAATATTTCCCCGTTATCAAACCGATATTCATGGTACAATGTAGAAGGACTTTATGATTGGCAAATTGAATCTCGCTATGGTCACACTATAGTATATTAACAAAAAGAGAGTGTTTATGAACATGTAACCTTTACCGCATGTCCTCTCCCCCAAAAGTGAAACAGTAAAAAGTGGGGTCATGAACTCACCTTAGGGTGTAATAAGTTTTCGAATAGTACGCTTGAACAGAGATGGTGATTCCTCCAAGACTACACCTATGACACGCAATCGTGTGAGTGTTGACTAAGTTTGACCAACTGTCCTGACAATGCGTGGATAACAGACTAGTGGACTCGAATACACATTGGTGATTGAATTTAGGTTTTCTATAATTAACCTAACACGTATTACACATACAAAACATTGTACTATGATAAACATAACGTGTCACAATTACTTACGACATTATCCCGTGTATACGATGTACGATCGACGGGGTGATCGTACAAAGTCTTGTCATTCCCACTTAGGTAGAGACCTAGGACTTGTAGACCCGTATAATTCATAATCAGTTTGACTTTTGACTTGCAAACACGTAGCCAATTAACCTCATGCTCATAATCATGCGTTTCCCTATTTTATTTATTTCCCGATAAATATATATTTACCACATGTAGGCTAATTTTATGTTTACACAACATCATCATCTTATGCAAATCACATAGATCATCATTTAGCATATTTCAAACCATGTCATAGATTCCTAACGAAAAGCATGAAAGCTATCTTGCCCTAATAGGCCATTTTCATCGTATTTTCATGTAAACAATTTTTATAAATTAATCTACATGCCATTGATCATCAAGTTCAAAACTTTATACATCATCATGCGTCCAATAACCTAGATTACACACCCACATAGTAGATCTAACATCAATCATGTGCCTTTATTCAAGATCTTGCATGCATGGCAACCTAAATCATGTTTTCATCATAGATCTCACGCAAAGTTAACAACTTTATTACACATCAAACCTAGATCTATCATTATCAAGTCATTACAATATAGATCTAACACAAATCATCAATTTTAACCACATGCATGCATGATTTCTTATAAAAAACCCTAGAAATCGGGGCTTAAAACTTGCAAGAAAGCTTAAATCTTGATGATGAATAAGTATGAAGATGATAAGAGACGTATATAGGGCAGATAATTCTTTGGGAGCTGATGAAATGAAATGGTGGTGGCTAATGGTGCTTTTTAGTGGAAAAGTTAGGGTTTGCTGGAAACTGGGTTCCAAGCGTATCGCTTTGAGCCTCATGTAGTTCTAGCCGATACGCCTGGAGCCTCCCTTCTGGCAGCCCTTTTGACTTTTGTTGACCGCAACCCGTTTTGTCCATTTTTCGCGTTTTTGGTTACGATTTGCAACGTTTTCTCCCATTTTCAATTCACCATCATTTTTATCACATCAAATCCAATAAAATTAAGTTTCAACATGCCATATAACAATTTACGAATGCGCAACTAAATTCACATAACAGTTTACACATAATTCATAATACTTAGTAGTTTTTAGTTAATCACCAATGTTTTAAGACGCGAATGTGTGTGTGATGTTTGTGAAGTGTTTTAAGGCTACTAGACTCTTCTAATACCTTAACTGACATACTACGCTTATATACGCGACTCCCGGTTTACCGGTTTATCAGTTTTTATCCGTTTCTAAGGCTCGGGTCCCACCCGAAGGGCTAGAATGTCACATCCTTCCCTCGTTAAAGAATTTTCGTCTAGAAAATTAAGATCGCAACCATGTTGCGAAGCGTATTAGTATCACCAATTTAAAAGTTGCAACTCCGTTGCCAAGATTTTTAGGATCACAAATGAAACGTTGCATATGTAACGCTGCAACCTTGTTGCAGAGATTTTGAACCAAACATGAATCATAAAATGTGTTGTTACTCAAAAGAAAATGAATTTTTTTCCAGGTTCTCTAATTATCCCCTCCTTTAAAGAAATTTCATCCCGAAATTTAAGAGTTATTGTCGTTTGTCGTCACGACTAACTTAAATAAAGTTGGATGCCTACGCATCGTCTAATTATCGCGTTCCTAGATAAACTTTGGCCGAACTTTGAATTCCACTAAAAAACAATTAGAACCTTATCCTGCTTGAGCCACCTAGCTCCTCAGGACGGTTCGATCTACAAATGACTGGAGCAAATGTGTTCGACAATCTCGAACCACCCATCGCACCATGTGTTTAATTTTCCTTGTTTCTCCCAAACGATTAACCCCTTTTTCCAAGGAGAGACTTTCTGAAGGATTCGACCTCCTTCCTGAAACTCTAACAGTCTCCTACGCTTAATAGCATAACTCTTATGCCTAACACGAACGACTATGATTCGGTTTTTGGATCTGAACAATCTTTCCGGTTGATTCATGAATCAAGCTTAGTGCCAGTAAGCTGACTATCACCCGACCCTACCTATTAGGTTGGTGATCTATGCTTACGACCATACAAAACCTCAAACGGCGTTGACCCAACACTAGACCGATGGCTGCTACTACAGGGAAAACCCCTCCAACGATAGGTGAGATTCCAAATTACTATCAGGGAAACTCATGTAAGTCCTTAACATAACTTCCAAAGTTATGTGGTCCTTTCTTTCTGACCAACGATTTGAGCATGGGTATCGGTGCTCACACCGACTCGTTTCCTCAGTGCCTTGCGCAAAGTATTCAATCCCATATGACATGACTTCGAATAGCTTACCAATTCCATGCAAGAATTTTGATTCCAAGTTTTCTCGCCTCAGTATCACAAGCCGGGTATTCCAGATCTGCTCTGGAAATCCATGATGAATCATTACTTGCAAGGCCCGAATACACTTCGGCTTCGTCTCCCTTAAGACTTAGGGCATCAGCTACCACATTAGCTTTATCCATACGGTATTTGATGGTGCGCTTAAAATCACTAAATTATTATATTCAACTCCCGTTGCTTTATGCTCCATTGTTCCGGGTTGAAGGTGCGATGAAGACGATTGTGATCGGTATAAATCTCCGGTACCGTACAAGCAACATCTCCAGATTTCTCGGTGCGAAGACTCCAACTTTCAATTCCATATAGTGAATCAAATCGCCTTCTCATTATCCCAAAGCTGTCAAGATGCATATGCGATAATCTTATCATGTTACATAAGCATGCAATCAAAGCCTTGCATAAATACGTCATAGTGCATGACGATGTATCCTACTCCTTCTGGCAAGGAAAGAATAAGTGCACGGCAGGACTTCGGCTTCAATATCCAAAATTCATTGTCCCACTTCTTATCCCATTTACACACTATTGTGTTAAATCTTGTCAAGAGTTGCGCGATCCTTAGAGAGCTTTTCGATGAATTTCCTATAATAGCCCGCCAGACCAAAGAGTTGCCGTACTTCGGTCGGCATCTTTTAGTATAGGAAATCCTTAATCGCCTCAACCTATGACGGTTCAACTTGAATTCTTAGTTTATTAACAACGTGGCCCACAAATTGCACTTCCCAATCCAGAAGTCGCTCCTTGTGTGTTTGGCATACCGTCGCTACTTTCTCAGCAGGTTAGGAGTTATATGGAAACGTTCCACATGTCTTTCATTGTCTTGGAATGAACGTCGATATCATCAATAAACATGATGATAAACAATTCCCAATACAACTAGCAACCCAATCGTAAGGTCAGTACATGTTGTGGTTGAACTGGTCAGCCAAACGATATAACCAAGAACTCATAATGCTCACATCAAATCATGTAAGCAATTATTGAATCTCTATCTTCTCCGACCCTTGAAAAAGGGTAACCGGATCTTGATTTGGCCTTCACATTCAATACATGTTGTAACTTCACATTCAATACATTACGCATATGCTGCTTTATCTTTGCATATCAGTATGAGCCCACGGGCCCATTAGGTATTAGGGTTTAGAGTTAATTCTCTATATATTGTAACTGTCTCTATCAATAATATTATCCAGTCTTCTATAATCTTTTAGTAACTTGCTTTAGAACTTGGTGTTAATAGAATAATAATCAAATGTGAAGAGGTTTCGGATGCAGCCTTGCGATTTCCATTTAACAACGGGTCAGGTTGCAGGTTCAATAGGTCAAATTTAAACGGCTTATGCGCTGGAAGTAATCAAATTAATGCGATTTCAATGAAACTTTCTGCAGAAAGGTAGTGCCATGACTCTTTAGATGACAATTATAATAGTAATGCTTAAGGAGCTACATTTATGAATAAAAATACAATGCTTGGTTGTAGGTGTGTTTACCTCGATCGATACTTGATGCTGATTGGCACATCATCAACGCGATGGAAAAGAAACTGATTCCTTACGGTAACTCCTTTTGGTTCCGATAACTGGTGCAATCATTCTTCTTATTTAGCAGAACTGGCGCTTCCTAACACGATGAACTAGGGCTATCAAGCCATTTTTCCTCTTACAGACCCTTCCAATTGCGAATACAACCCTTGGAGCTCATTTGGCACGAGTTGATAAAACGCTCGGGCATTTGGCGTTTCCCCAGGTGCCGTATCAACCCGAATGTCTATTTGCCGAAATAGAGAAAGACTTAACAAGTCCTTAGAGAGTACATCCAAGAAATCTCAAATGGTATGAATATCTTCAACGTGAGGTTCTTTAATCGATTGGTCAACGTTATGATCCTAGGTAGCCACGATCTCCTACCTCACGACCTCCGATTGGTGCTTAGATACTCGGTCCATTCTGATAGTTTCACCCAACACTTCCCAAGGTTGATGGTAGCAGTCCCACACTCACATGAAGACCTGAACATTCCTACGCGAGGTTTTGAATGACACGATTTGCTCTAACCAGCCTATCATTTGCGAGTTCTATAGGACACTCAGCCTCTATTAGCTAATGGCTTTGCTAAACTTACTCGATATAAGGGTTCTATCAGCATCGGCATCGAATAATAATAACAAAGCGATATGCGCATGAAAAGAAAAGACTTACCACATACGTCTTATTTCGCTTCAAGTTCCTCCTGCTCTAATCACGTACTCTTGAGCCTGACGATTTCCACCGTTGTCGCTGCCACCTTTTCCGTTCCTCTTTAGCTTTGGACAGTCTCTCTTGAGATGTCCCATCCGATCAGATTTAAAGCATCTTGACTGGTTTCCTTGATTACCTTGCCCAATTTTCCCTTTGTTTCTGCAATCTCCTGCTTTATACCCACCTTTTCCACACCTACGGCAATTTATGCTGTCGCAGGTTCCCTCGTGATGAAAGCCACACTTTTCACATTTAGGCAGTGTTCCATGATATCTACCAGTAACATCACTCGAACCTTGATTGTTCTGCTTGCCCTTGTTGTTGTCGACCTTCATGTTCTGGTTTTGACCAGAACCAGACTTATCTTTACTAGAATCATCCCATTTCCTTTTGTTGTTAGATGAACCAGACAATGCTCTCCTAGGCGGTAGGGTTCCTTTTTCATTGCTTGGTCGGTCGGTTTATGAGCGAGATGAATCATTTCTCTATTGTTTGTAAGCTTGTTAATAGTCACCTGGCTTAGAATTTGGGGTACCAACCCATCAATGAACCGCTCAATCCTTCTGTAAGACGGCTCTACCATAGTAGGGCACAAGAAAGCTAGTTCATTCGATCGAGCAACATAAGCATCAATCTGTGATCCTTCCATTTTCAAGTTTCCGAATTCCAGTTCGAGCTTCTCAATTTCCATTCGTGGATAATATTCCTCCACCATCATGCGGGTAAACTTAGCCCACGGTGTTGCATTAGCAGCTTCCAGACCCAGAGTTTTTACTTGAGTGTTCCACCATGTTAATGCCACTCCCTTAAGTGTTCCTGTTTCATACTTAACTCGAGACTTAACTGGATAGTTGCACCTTTCAAACACTGATTCAGTTTTCTCCATGCACCTTAATAGGCCAACCACTCCTTACGTTCCCTTGAATGAGTGGGGTTTTTACTCCATGAACATCTTGTACGTGCAAGCATTGTGACCAATCAGGTTTGCTTGTGCATGTGCAATCAATTCTGCCACAACACTCTGACTGATAACTATGTTTAGCTCTTCTGCAGACATGTAGATTCCACGTCCTCGACCACGACCTGCCATGATCTTTATTCATAGCATACATAAATGATTAACATCTCGGTGTTTATCATTCAAGCATAGTACAAATAATCAATGGAAAAAGAAACACATATGAAATTTAACAACAATTTCAAACAAAATAAAGTCGAAACTGGTTTGCAATTTCATTTATTTAAACTAAAGTTCAAATTTTTGTGTCAGGATAGATAAAGAAACAACTTCTGACAAGTTGCATAGTTAAAACAGAATGAACAGACTATACTGATAGTTAAAATATCAGACTCCACATTGCCATCCGGCTCCCCAGCAGGGACCTCTGCTTATATATCCTCAGCACCTCCCCCTCCAGGGTCTCATGATAATTTCCCCTACACACTAACTCTACCCTGAGTTACTAGTTGTTGGTCCTCTAGAATAATCACCCTATTCCTACATGCCCTCACATGATCAACTGAGTTGTTATGTACTTCTTCAGTCTAATCCTGGTTATGGCCCAAAGTCTCGGTAAGCTCGTCCTAACACCGCTGCTTTTCCGTAATCGCGTAATGCTCGTTGCGTAGTGCCTAAGGCTGCTACTAACGCGACAATTCACCGAAGCTCAGAGCATGGAACAATATGGCATACACATGGCCTCCAACATTCGAGCTGTAAGATCAGTGGACGTGAAGGATAGAACGCTCTGCACCGCGACCAGCTGTCGTAACTATTATCTGAAGCATCCCCGGTTCGTAGGACTTCGAAAGTTTTGTACGCGGATCGACTCAATGAGTCCATTTTCATCGAATGACTCCTTGTTGTTGCTCGTCTCCTAAGGTCTCTTCCCTTGTTGGCAGATGATGCGCCAGCCAACGACAAAGAAGTAGATACCATGTCTACCATATACACCCATGTATACCTTTATATGTGGCCAAACCACCCAGTCAATTCATCAACGCAACGCAGGGATCAAATATGAGAGAGATGTAACCGCAAAAGTAATCAGGATATGTATATACATACACACACATATATCTTTAATAAATTAATATACATATTGAAGAGAGGGTGTTGAAAGTTGAATTTTTAAGAAATGTACAATTGATAAAGCTATATGTACAAGAAACTATTACATGATGTTTAAAATCTAAAAGATACAAGCATTTAGAGCACAATATATAAACTTTAATCCATTCTACACTTCAACCTTGACCATCCTCGGTTGCTTTGAATTGGCAGATTCATAATATAAAAAAATTCTCTACTTTTAGCCCTAATTCAAAAGAATTTTGAAAAGTCAGAATCGTACAACCATAATGGGGAAAAACTTGTTTTTTGATCCTTATTTGGTATAGTGATTTCTCCTTCTTTCAAGCCAGATCATGTCTACCTTAGGAGACGAGCAACAACCATAATGGGGAAAAACTTGTTTTTTGATCCTCATTTGGTATAGTGATCCTTATTTATTTTTTCAGCTGTTGAAAAAGAGAGAGAAACCCACTTCTCAATGACCTACTTCTTAAAACTGTCCCCCCCCCCCCGAAGAGAGAAATCAGATCCAGATTGAAGGTGCACTGACATCGGCTTCTCCATATTCTCAAAGAGAGAAATCATATCAGGGCTAAGATGAAGATGAAGGTGCGTTGATGATGACGTATGTCCGGATCGGATGACGTCACGAGAAGATAGATACACACCCAACCCGAAATACTACACAAGTCACAAGTGTCGGCCTCGCAACCTGCCGGCTGACAGACAGCACAGGAAAGAGAGTCAACCCTCTCTAGGGTCGACACACGATGTATAGCAAGGGTCGACTACAAAGAGGTCGACCAACCATCCGCCCAGTGTCGGCTAAAGGGCACATACAATAGCCGACACTCGAGCACGACAAGTCCGAGACGGACACCACACACCAGCGCTCCCACAAAGACAGGTCGGCGTGCCGATACCCGGCATGACTACACGTTTAATGCGATTACCCAAAGCGGGTACTGCGGAAACTTGGCACAGTCCAAGACGCAGACCTGCAACCTACCTCCTTTGGGCAATTAGCATTAATGACGATACAAGACAAAGGTTGAGGGTTATAAATACACCCCAACCACCAGGTTAGAATTCATTCAATGCGCTTAGCTTCGGCTTGATTACACTTAATCTCTCGAAACGCATACTTATTCTCACGCCCGAGCTTGGTCGCAGGACTCCCTGTCCTGCCCTCCAAGAACAACGGTGTTTCTTTGTTTTGCAGATAACAGCCGAGCCAAGACCCTCCTGACCGAAGGCTGACTGTTCTCTCTCACGTGTAGTCGTCCTATCGGAGTAGTTCGTCCTAGACTTCGGTCTATCTGACCACTCTCGGTAGCCCGATTCTACATTGGCGCCATCCGCACGGTCCTTAAGATAACTTCCATGATGTCTGACAATCAAGATCGGAACTCCGAAGACAACTTCGTCACCCCAGACGGAAGAAACACTGCCGGATCATCTGGTGTCACCGATCCTCAAACCTTGACACTCACACCAGAACTGGTAAGCCAAAATTTCTTACAGCTGCGACAGATGATGAACGAACACGTAGCAGCCGAAAGAGCAAAAGGCATACGTGTACAACTATCTTTCGAAGAAGAGAGCGTCACCATCGACGATGAAATACCGCCACCACCAGGGGGTAACATTAACCAGCCAAGGCCGACAGCTGTCGTGACCGACAGCACAGCAGTGTCGACGCTGACGTCGGGACCAACAGTGTCAACACCAACGCCAGTCATCAGGGCAGGTCCTATACCGACGCACGGAACCCCAGGTTCGATACAGTTCCCATTCAATCAGCAGCATTCGATGCAATTCCCAGGCCAACAGTTTTACCCCTACCCACCATTCATGAACCCATATGGAGGACCAGCTTATCAGATGCCGATGTACCCATACGGTATGCCGCTACACCCACCAAGTCCGTCACACATGGCAAATACAAGCACAGGCCCTCGACCACAGCTAAATGCTAGAGTTGAAACTCCAGTGACAAGGGTAGACAAACCAAGAGATGCCAGTGCCGATGATTTCTCTTTACCCTACATCCCAGAGGAAGAAAGCAAGTTCACTGAACGAATAGAGAGCTTCGAATGTCCACCGAAGACGAAGCTGCCAAGTGCAGTAAAAACATACGACGGCAGCACCGACCCAGAAGATCACTTGCACGCCTTTAAATCGGCTGCCAGCATAGAAAAATGGTCCATCCCCGTATGGTGCAAAATGTTTGTGCAGACCCTCTCGGGCCCAGCTAGACTCTGGTTCAACTCTCTCCCTGACGGTTCGATCGACAGCTATGCAGAGCTGAAACAACTATTCTCCAAACTCTTTGGCCAGCAAAAGAAGTGCACAAAAGATCCAATCGAGCTACACAATATCCGACAGGGAGACCAGGAGTCTCTCCGAGCTTTCCTCGAAAGGTACAAAACCGAATCTCTGACCATCGGTCACGCCGATGAAAGACGAAAAATATCCGCTTTCATCCATGGCTTAAGGACGAGGCAATTAATTAAGGAGATGAGTGCCAGATTCCCTGCAACGATACAGGAAGCTTTCGACCGAGCCGAAGCCTTCATCCGAGGCGAGGAGGCAGCACAACTCCGAGATAAGTCGTCTGTCGGACAGCAAAGATCACAGGGTCGACCACAACACAATAGAGACTCCCGCCGACCCTGGCAGTCGGGGGGCGATAGAGGAAGCCGAGACGATCGTCGACACTCCGGCTTTACGCCTTACGAACGACCGTCTCCCTCTAACCAGAGGCACGATAAAAAGGATTATCCCAGCCTAACAAAAACCCCCAGGGAGATCTTGCAAACAGAAGACGCCAGTCGGCAATTTGGCAAACCACGAACAATGGGCTCCAACACAACCAACCGAAATATGGCCAAATACTGTGATTTCCACATAGACAGAGGTCACGATACAGACGAATGTCATCAATTAAAGAAGGAGATCAGCCATGCAGTAAAAACGGGGCAGCTAGCAGACCTGTTGAAAGAAATCAAGGAACAAAAGAACAAGAAAGAAAAGAAAAATGACAATGCACCAATCCTATGACACACGCCTCTCGCAACAAAAGACCGAAGCTCAGACGAGAAAGCTGGGCCAGCAAGTCAATCTCCTTCCCAGCACTAGACACGGCTGTGCCGACACTCAGCCCCATGGTTGTCATCGCCAATGTGGCGGACCATGACATCCATAGAACATACATCGACGGGGGAAGTGCTTCGGACATCATGTACAAGACATGTTTCTCCAAACTACCGACTCGCATGCAGCAACACCTCCAGCCATCAAAAACATCATTGGTCGGCTTCAGTGGAGACATGGTCTTCCCCGAGGGAGAAATTACACTGCCGGTAACCCTGTCCGACGGATCGTACACAAGAACCGAGGAAGTGACTTTCCTCGTGGTCGACCGACCCTCACGATACAACATCCTCTTCGGTCGACCAGCGATCTATCAATTCGACTGCGTCGTCTCCACGACACATGGGTTAATGAAGTTCTCAACCAGGGAAGGTATAGCAACTATCCGATCCACCCGACTAGACTCCAACCTCACAGCCGACGTCACAGAAGAAGCAACCCAGAACAAGTGGAAAGTCTATGAAGAATACCCCGACCAACTAGTCACCATCGGTCCCGAGCTATCCAATCCGACACGAGAAAAGTTGTACAACTTGATACGCAACAGCACAGACGTGTTCGCATGGACACCGGCCGACATGACAGGAGTACCAAGAGAGATCACTGAACACCTTTTAAAGGTCGACCCAAAGCAACGACCGGTGGCTCAGGCAAAAAGAAGCATGGCTCGAGACCGAAGCAAAGCAGTATGCAAAGAAGTGACAAAGCTGGTTAAGGCGGGGATCTTGCGAGAGGTCAAGTGGCACACCTAGTAGCCAAATCCGACGGTTCATGGAGAATGTGTGTCAACTTCACTAACCTCAACAACGCATGCCCGAAAGACTGCTATCCCCTACCGGCCATAGATGCGAAAGTAGATGCCTTATCAGGCTACACATACAAGTGTTTTCTCGACGCTTACAAAGGCTACCACCAGATCAAGATGGCCCGACAAGATGAAGAAAAAACAGCCTTCCACACAGACAAAGGCATCTTCTGCTACCGAAAGATGCCCTTCGGCTTGAAAAATGCCGGAGCCACTTACCAAAGGTTGATCGACCAAGTCTTCGACCCACAAATCGGCCGAAACATGGAGGCCTACGTCGATGACTTAGTCAATAAGAGTGGGACAGAGGAAGCAATGATCAGCGACATTGAAGAGACATTCGGTCGACTCAGAGCTGTCAACATGAAGCTCAATCCGGCCAAGTGCTCTTTTGGAATGAAGCAAGGCAAATTCTTGGGGCACATAGTCACCGACCAGAACATCATGGCTAACCCTGAAAAAATAAAGGCCATAATGCAAATGAAGGCACCACAGTGTCTGAAAGAACTCCAGTGCTTAAACGGTCGACTAGCTGCCCTCCATCGCTTCATCTCCAAGTCAGCAGAAAAGTCGATGCCTTTCTTCCGAACCCTGAAACAAGCATCCGACAAAAAACAGTTCATCTGGACCGAAGAAGCTGATAAAGCATTCCTGGAACTAAAGCAGAGCCTCACAGCTCTCACACCAGTCACCGCGCCAGCAACAGGAGAGGAGGTGATCCTCTACCTCTCTGTCGGTACCGAGGCCATAAGCTCGGTCCTGTGCACCGAGCGAGCCGATCAACAAATTCCAGTCTACTTTGTGAGCATAACAATGAAAGAACCTGAAACCAGGTACACCAAAATTGAAAAGTTATTATTAGCTCTAATCCACACTGCCCGGCACCTGCGCCGATACTTTCAGGCATACAGGATTACAGTGCTCACAAACTACCCCCTCCGGGAGGTAATCCAAAGACCAGAAACATCAGGCTGATTCGCAAAATGGGCTATCGAACTCGGTGAACATGAACTGCACTTCAAACCCCGAACAGCGATCAAAGGGCAGGTGCTGGCCGACTTTATAACAGAATTACAAGTCGGCTCCAGCACCGACAAACCGACAGTTGAAGACTACCAACCTCCACCACCAATCGATGGCACCGATGTCTGGACTCTATACACAGACGGAGCTAAAAACAGCGAAGGTTCGGGCGCCGGCCTAGTCCTGATCGACCCACATGGGGTCAAGGTAACATATGCCATTAGACTTGACTTGCCAAGTACAAACAACGAAGCTGAATACGAGGCATTGTTGGCAGGGTTGCGGTTGGCAAAAAAGATGAACGTGAAAAAGCTAGCTACACGAGTCGACTCACTACTGGTCACAAACCAAGTAAATGGTGAATTCAAAATTCGAAGAGAAGCAATGCAAAAATATGCTAACAAGGTGAAGGAGTTAACTTCCCAGTTCGAAGGATTCGAAATCACCCAAATCCCGAGAAGTCAGAACAAGAAAGCCGACGCGCTAAGCAAGCTTGCGTCCCTCGCATTCGCCCACCTTACAAAACAGGTGCCGGTTGAGATCATCCATAGTCGAACAGACGAGATCCAGGAGGTGCTCGAATCCGACACAGTAGTCCCCAGCAGTTGGATAACACCAATCCGGAACTACTTATCACAAGGCATCCTCCCTGAATCCTCGCTAGAAGCAACAAAGCTGAAAGCTCAGGCTCAACAATATACAATTCACAATGACAAGCTCTACAATAAGTCATACCTACAGCCACTGCTGGCATGCTTGACACCCGAAGAGGGACATTAAGTCATAAGGGAGATCCATGAAGGAATCTGCGGCACACACTCTGGCCCTCGGTCGATAGTCACCCGAATGATGACAATGGGTTATTACTGGCCTACAATGTACACTGACACCGAAAAACAAATACAGAAGTGTCGAGGCTGCCAGATGCACGCAAGTGTACAACGTGTACCGAAGCACAATCTAATACCGGTAACCTCCCCATGGCCCTTCTACAAATGGGGCATCGACATTGTCGGACCCTTCCCAGAAGCACCAGGCTGAATCAAGTTCCTCATTGTTGCGGTCGACTATTTCACCAAATGGCCGGAAGTAAAGGAAGTAGCCACCATCACTGGTAAACAGGTCATCAACTTCGTCTGGGAACAAATAGTTTGCTGATACGGCTTACCGAGAAAGATAGTGTCGGACAACGGCAAGCAGTTCGCTGATAATCCATTTAAGGCATGGTGCCAGGAGTTGCAGATCACACAAGTGTTCACCTCGGTCGCACACCCACAGTCGAATGGCCAGGTCGAACGAACGAATAGGTCGATCGTTTCAGGAATCAAGACTCGACTCGGCGAACAGGGGAAGAACTGGCTAAACGAATTACCAAACGTTTTATGGGCCATACGCACCACTGAACGAACCAGCCACGGGCACACCCCATACAGCTTGACTTTCGGCTCCGAAGCTGTCATACCAGCCGAAATCGACATGCCAACCTACCGAACAGAGAACGTATCGGAAATTACCAATGACTCAGAGTTGCTGGTCAACTTAGCTTTAACGCAAGAGCACCGAGACATGGCTGCAATCAACGAAGCAAGATACAAAAAGCAAATGGAAATATATTACAATCAAAAGGTCCGAGAGGTCACGTTCCGACCTGGAGATTATGTTTTCCGACACAACGAAGCCAGCAGACAAGAAGATCAAGGCAAATTAGGACCAAACTGGAAAGGTCCCTACCAAGTCAGTGAAGCTCATGCCAAAGGCTCCTACAAGCTGGTAACCATGGAAGGAAAGGCCGTTCCCCGACACTGGAACGCAATGCAGCTCAAAAAATGCTATTTGTAAACCGAATACTCATTCTGTTCGACACACTTACTCTAATGATATTTTAATGAAAGTCGACACGAAACTTTTCTCATTTTAATGTCTCTCCACACAAACAAGTGCGTCTCACTATAATTGCTCGAACCGACTAGCTAATGTTGGCTAGATTGTAAGCAGACCACATATTACATGATTTATAGACTCATATCAGTCATTTCGGTTACACACGATCATGACAAGATTTATCTAACTTCATAACAAGGCCGAAAGAGCCTTGTAGCTATCACTTATGGATAAGTAACCGTGTCGGCTAACCACAATGGGTAACCAACCGACCCGACACTCATCCCATAAACGATAGCCCTCGTAAGATGGTTATCCATACCGGGCTATACAGGGAAACGCCCCGTCGTTCATCTCTCACAGCTCTTATTAGTGGGTAACCGACACGCTCCCAATCCTTCCAGTCGGCATGTTAACAACTGACACATGGAACATTGGGCACAGATCGGACCACATAGACCGAAAGACTTCGGTCGAACCAAGGTATAAAAAGCGCAAAAACATGTTTTAATTATCATACATCCATAACAAGTCTAGTAAACACACAAGACTAAACACATTCGATACCGACACGCTCGTATCACACGCAATTGAGGTCGATAGCAAAAACATTGACGAATGTTCACTCACTCCCTCAACTTTTATTTAATAGACTCAAACATTGAGGTCGATTATCGACGCTATACATTCGCACTCGGTCATCACAAGACAAATCTGAAGCAAGGAGTAACATACTCTCGATTCGTATAAACAGTCATTTCTATTGTCACTTATCATAAGTACTTTGAAATAAACATGGCAAACACAATATATAAAATATGAACATCTTTCATTGATAACAAGCCGACATGCATTACATAACAAGCCAACGGGCATTACATTACAACCCAATTGGGTGAAAGACAAAACAACATTACAAAAACCTATCTATACAAGATCGGTACCAGAAGAAGCATTCGGCTCATTAGGGGCCGTGATCTTACCAAAAGGCTCCTCGACTAGATAATCCACGTCGGGGTCGACAGCCTGAAACTCTGCCTGAGTCTTATTCACGCACTCAGACAAGCTGTCAAGGTATTTGTACTTGAGCTTAGCATACTCAGCGGCCGCTTCCTTTAGTTGAGCATCAGTTCCGGGGTTATAATGCTTACCCTCGGCCAACGGCTTCTTGGCAGCGGCATGCTCGAAGCCGGCAACAAAACCCAAATGGGCCCCTCGCCTCATCACAGCACTCTGCAGCTTGCCGAGCCTCATCTTGAAAGGCCGACTGCCAAGTAGCCGACCAACAACGAACGATGGGCCCTCTTCGATGAACCACTTTCGGTCATCGCCCAGGTCCTTCGCTTGGGCCTGAGCACCCTTGTACAAGTCCGAAAGACGATCCTTGTCGATCTTCAGCCTCTTAAGCTCAGCGGTTAACCCTTTCACCTCGGCCGAGTGACGAGCAGCGTCGTCATCACATCGCTTCTGAAGATCACCAAGGGTGACCTCATGCTCCCTCGCTGATGCCTGGAGAGCAGCCAGAGCATCGGCATCGGCCTGCTTCCCTACCTTAAGATCGGCAACCTCCCTCTCTAAGGCCGAAACCTTTTCAAGGTCAACATTAGCATAAGTTATCCTCAGGTCACCGATCTCCTTCTTCAACTGACCAACTTTGGCCCTCTTGGCCGCAAACCGAGACTTCAAGCCATTTAGGCTTTTCTCCAACCTGGCATTGCGCCGAAACATGACGATGCCGGCGACGTAGGCGCGAGTAAGTTTAAATGTTGCCCTTCGGCGAGCCTCTTCCGGCGTTTCCTCGTCAAGCACGGCATGATCACCTGTCGGAATGCTCAAGCGAGCGAACTCTCGGCACAGCCTTGTACTGTCAAGCCGAGAATTGTTGGTTATCTGCCATTCCGGCACAAACACTTGTTCAGCAGTGGCATGATCAACCTCTCGAATGGGCGATGAGGCAAAATCACTGTCGTCCACGAAAAAGGTGTCGGTCTTCGGATTCGATGAAGGTGC
The DNA here is from genome assembly GCA_039602395.1 of Deinandra increscens subsp. villosa. NCBI lineage: Eukaryota > Viridiplantae > Streptophyta > Magnoliopsida > Asterales > Asteraceae > Deinandra > Deinandra increscens. Next base: position 64,271,795 of record JBCNJP010000003.1, read on the forward strand.
AGACTGTCTCAGTTAATCAAGCACAGCCCTTCGGCCAGCATCAGTAAATTGAGACCCTTGAGCCTGCAAGTCAAGGATGAAACTGTCATAATCACCAGACAGTCGAGAGCCATACAAAGGAGAGGGAGAGATACTTACACTAGCCGCAGCATCATCGGATTTCTTCTTCCTCTTATCAGTTAGAGAAATCTCCCCCTCCTCCGTACCCTCCTCGCCTTCACCACCCAAAGACAGAATATCCACTTCCAAATCCGAAGCCTAATCATGAAGCTTGGGTGCCTGCTTCTTGGCCGAACCCCCTTGGCGCACGGCCACTGTCTTCTGCTGGCGGCTGCTCTCGGCATCCTTACTCCCAGACTCGACGTAAAAAACTTTCCTCTTCTGGGAAACTTTATCCTTTTTTGTCTTGCCAGTTTCTTCGTCGGCAAGGACGTTGGTCTCACCACCGAGAGCAGACCCAATCAAGGTCCTATTACCATCAGTAATGGTAAAGTCCTCATACCGACGCCCAACAGTCTCGTCAATAGGGCTCCTTTCACCTTGGGCCAGTGGCTTGCTCCCTTGAATGACATCGGACGGGTCGTCCAAAGTCCAGAATGTCCATATCTACACAAGAAAACAAACAAGGTCAGCAAAAATAACAAGCGGAATAAAAGACAACAAATATAGAAAAGGTCGACAGGGTATTACCCCGACCCTCAAGCGTAAAACACGGTTTCTCTATTGTCGATAACCAATTGCGACCCAAACCAGTCAATACTAATACCCTCTCGGGGTACTTCCTCAATGGGAGACTCAGCGCCGACAGTCGCCTCACCGTCTCCATGTTAAACACCAACTCCGGACGCTTCCCTTTCTTGACCTTAGTCGACTTCTAGGGGAGGTCGACACCCATTATTTTATCAGACACAAAGAAGAACTTGTCCTTAAAATCATTCAAATTCGTCGGCAACCAACCCAGATAGCACGGGCTAACAAGATCATCGTCGTACCTCTCCCAACGCTGTTCAAAACAAAACCAATCTCCCTGATGGTTTATCCTATAAAACCGATGGAAGGCACCGGATGTCGGCTCTCTGCCCAAAGCCCAGCAAGTCGCTTCGAAATGGGTCACCCTCATAATAGCATTCGGATGCAATTGACTAATGTGGGCCATGTTATGCTTTAAAACGCTTATAAAGAATTTAGTCAAAGGAATCCTCAACTGGCCGACGCTGAAAGACTTGGTATACAAACCAACCATATTGTCAGAAGGGGTCCTAATGGATTGGGTCAACGTCCGGAGCGTAGGGTTTAGCTTGTCGGAAATACCGAAGCGCTCAAGGTGTTCGTCTAACTCCGCTTGGGTAAGCGTAGACCTAAAATCCCTAATCCCTAAGGACGCCATAAAAGATGAGACGATATAAAGATCAAAAGAAAGAACGTATCGGCTGAAAGCAAGAAGACGATGAACAGATGCGCTAAAGGCAAGATGATAAGCCGAAGCAGGAGAATCAGTCGAAAGAAATTGAAGTAAAAATAAGGATTGCTGTGGTAAAGAAATGAAAGTAAAAAAGGTATTTATAGGCAGAAACCCTAATTGACGATTGAGTTACCGCCCGTCCCATCAGAGGCCGTCACCAGAGCCCACAAAAGCCCCAACACGTGTCAAATAGCTGTCATGCATTAGCATTCGACAGGTGTCGGCAAAGACACACGACCGACACCAAAAGTCCAGAAGCCGAGATAAAGCCAACTGTCCTCTTAGTCCGATAGTGATGTCCAGACCACCACATACCGGACTGGGGGGCTGATGACGTATGCCCGGATCGGATGACGTCACGAGAAGATAGATACACACCCAACCCGAAATACTACACAAGTCACAAGTGTCGGCCTCGCAACCTGCCGGCCGACAGACAGCACAGGAAAGAGAGTCGACCCTCTCTAGGGTCGACACGCGATGTACAGCAAGGGTCGACTACAAAGAGGTTGACCAACCATCCGCCCAGTGTCGGCTAAAGGGCACATACAGTAGCCGACACTCGAGCACGACAAGTCCGATACGGACACCACAGACCAGCGCTCCCACAACGACAGGTCGGCGTGCCGATACCCGGCCTGACTACACATTTAATGCATTTACCCAAAGCGGGTACTGCGGAAACTTGGCACAGTCCAAGACGCAGACCTGTAGCCTACCTCCTTTGGGCAATTAGCATTAATGACGATACAAGACAAAGGTTGAGGGTTATAAATACACCCCAACCACCAGGTTAGAATTCATTCAATGCGCTTAGCTTCGAATTATTACACTTAATCTCTCGAAACGCATACTTATTCTCACGCCCGAGCTTGGTCGCAGGACTCCCTGTCCTGCCCTCCAAGAACAACGGTGTTTCTTTGTTTTGCAGATAACAGCCGAGCCGAGACCCTCCTGACCGAAGGCTGACTGTTCTCTCTCACGTGTAGTCGTCCTATCAGAGTAGTTCGTCCTAGACTTCGGTCTATCTGACCACTCTCGGTAGCCCGATTCTACAGTTGACATCTGTTTTTAGTTTGTGGTTTTAACTGTTTAGTTTTGGTTTTGGTTTTGTGATTTCAGTTCATCTTCAAGGTATGTGCATTTATGTTCATCGTTAATGATTTCCGTTAATTTATGTTCGTTGTAGGATTGCTGGCTACTTTCAACCCACGCGTTTTCTGTTCTCGTGTTTTCTGTTGGTAGAAAGGACCGGACATATTCATGTACAACATGAGTTCATTTGGGTCAGATGTTTGCTACAAAGGTCCATTTCTGAATGATCTAATTGTAGATGTATGTTTTAATCTATTTTTAGGGTTATGATTTCTTGGTATAATCATCTTCTCACGAAATGTGTTTAGGGTTCAAGCCTCCTAAAGCCATGGACAAATGATCGTTTCTTACGATATGTATGTTTAAATATTTTTAGGGTTACGATTTCTTGGTATAATCATCTTCTCACGAAATGTGTTTAGGATTCATATTACGTTTTATTTAGAGGAATCATGTGATATATATTTAGGGTTTTTTAATTAAATTGTTTAGATACGTATAGATGAAGCTAGATTATAGGTGATAAACATGTTGTTTGGATGAGCCTCAGTGGTGAGGCCTTGAGTTTGCTTGAGGGGTTCAGGTTTGTTGAGAGGAGCGAACAGGGAGAAGTTCATCTATTGAGAATCACCATAGAAGGTTTTATTTGCTTCAATATCATCCAGAGGTAAATTGAGTTGGATCTATTCATAATATGAATTTTCATGTTATTCTGCAACCATGAAAGAAATAATTTAATTCGATTAGATTATTTGGTTAAAAATGCATGCATATTGTAAAGACTTCATTTTTAAATCTTATGAAGGTAACACATTCACCTAAAGAAATGGAGTCATTGAGACATTTTTAAACCATAAAAGAAATAATTTAATTGGATTAGATTATTTGGTTAGAAATGCATGCATATTGTAGTATTTTGATTATGTCACTGGAAAGTAGATAATTGTTAGATTATTTTTTTGTAAAGACTTCATTTTTAAATCCTATGATGGTAACACATTCACCTAAAGGAATGGAGTCATTGAGACTTTTTTAAATCTTCATGATCATGGTATCAATGTATCATTCATCGAGATGTCAAAGTAAGTTTTTTTCCTCTTCAAGACCTAAATGTTCATAATAGTTTACATCAGGACACACTTTACTCCTTTTGTGTGTGTGTTAGTGTGTGTGTGTTTAACTACGATCAGAGATACATTCTGGTTTTGCATTTTTATAATGCCTTATTAATGCTGTATCAATTTATGTTACTTTGTTGTTACTTATCTTTTTCTTTCTATTTACTGGTTTTGAACTCTTTCTCAAAATATATATTGTTTTTAGCTTAGAGTGCTAACATGCCAATATAAGTTGTTATAGATACATGTTTTCTAAAATGCATGAATAGAGTAGGCTTCGATCCTTTTTAAGTTATAGTTTTTATACTTAACTACTATTATCCTATATAGATGGCTTGTAGTGTGTTCATGCTCAAGGCCAATACATTTTCTACTATTCTTTACACAGTGGCTCACCTTGTTTATCTGTAAAAAGATGATTGAGTAAGAATTGCGAATTTTTTTCTCCTTTGCATCACCATTCTATGTAAATTTATTGAAGTGATTCCACTTCTACTTTGTGAAGATGTTTAAACCGAGTTTTAGTTGCAATTTTGGCTCTTTTAATTGCCTGGAAACATTCTCATCTGTGAGCGAGGTGGAATAAAGCTGGGAGATCTTGGTGTTTCTGCTTGCCTAATTGATTCTGGTGATGGACAACGCACGAGGAATACATTTGTTGGGACCCCCTGCTTGTATAATTATTTTATACCAACATAATTACCACTATATACAAATGACTTTTATTGATAATATTTCAAATTAGTAACAGACGATGGTGTATATCTCTTTGTCTGAATTTATACCTTTATTTCATCAATTCAACAATGCCAAAATAGTAAAAGAGTTAATATATATTTCGTGACAATTTCTGCAGGGCTGATATCCGGTCCTTTGGCATAACAGCTCTGGAGCTTGCTCATGGTCATGCTCCTTTCCTAAAATATCCTCCAATGAAGGGGCATGAGTTTGCAATTACATGCCTTTTTACTTTAGTGCAATTGATTGGTTTTAAACATATAGGTTTTGCTCATGACCTTGCAAAATACACCTCCTGGTCTTGACTATGAAAGGGACAAGAAGTTTTATGATCTTGGTTTTTTATTTTACCATTTTATGATCGATCATATTGTCTCATATATGTGTTGCTTGCTATTTGTTTGTGGTATTTTAAGCAGATGATTGCATTTTGTTTGGTTAAAGATCCTTCAAAACGTCCTGCTACAAAGAAGCTACTTAAGCATTATTTTTTTTAAACAAGCTAAATGTTTTGGGGTGTTTTGGCATATGTTGTAGGATCGCTGGCTACTTTCGACCCGTTTCTCTTTAGCTACTTCTGTAAGTTTGTGGTTTTATATAAAATATGACTCTAATTTACTCATTGATAGGTCTCTTTTATATTTCCATTTCAGCGTTAAAGATGGTAACTATTTAGCAACAACATCATTCATTCAGGATCTTCTAAGAACTAGGTGATGGCTAAATGTAATAGAATGTTATAGTGGAATATTGATGCAGGTCAAAGAGCTTAGTCCTAAAACAAGCTATCGGACACCTAAGCCAAAAATATAAAATATATGAGTAAAAAAAATTCAAACATCTGAACCCTTGTGGCTTTGGCCTTCAGAGCTTCTCAACACATTTATTTCTTTAAAGATTGATAAATATGGATATTAAAATAGTGAGCCTTTGAGGTACTGAATAAAAATCTCATGGACGATTTTTATGTGATCTATATGTTAGATAGCTAGACGTGATGAAACGTATCCCCTGTTCATGTTCCATACGCACATTATAAGATAATGAGCATGCCATCTCCACGATAAGTATGTAAGCAATTACATAGCATGTTTTTAGATAATTGCTAGACTAACATGAGTTTTGTTCACTGTTAAGCTTGATAACTGATACGTATTTTTCTTTAGATAATTGATGTGTTTTTAGATAATTGCTAGACTAACATGATTCATGTTCTACAACCATAAGTGACTACAAACAATCACTTTAATTCCAAAACTTAATTGAGGAGAAGCAGAACATACAATTTGAGGTGAGTTTTCAAATTTCAACAATCTACTTATGCTTTCTACATTATTTTTGCTGACTATTAAAGATGACATTCGTAGGTTGTGAGAGGTGGAAGAAGGGTGAAATATGAAAATATTTAATGACTTTTAGCATGTATGTTGCAGGTTATGGTTTCGCTACTCCGTTTATAGAGGTGAATTTTTACGTCTTGGTATTCATTTGTTCTTTTTATTCTTGTGTTTGCTCGGAGTGTACTTTGTGTTTTTCTGTTACATAATATACATATGAATGTGCTGAAAATTAACGTTTTTAGCTTGTGTTCTTAATTTGATTCAGATCTGATTATACAAAACCACGGGTAAACGATGATAAAAGGTATTAACTATGAAGTCCATTCCTAATATTCATATTGTTTTCTTGGACTCTAAATGACTCCTATATATATTCTTAATATTCATATTGTTTTCTTGGACTCTAAGTGAATCCCATCTATATTTCCTTTGTCTGATACACCAATGAAGGTTGTTCGTGAAACAATTTGTGGAATCCCTCCTTGAGGGTTATCTTTGTATATCACCAGTATATATAGTTACAAGAGTATAGTTAGGGTTACATAATTACAATAAAGACCCTAGACTATAAAACATTATAAAATAACCTCCGGCTTATTTATTCTATCTAACATACCCCCCGCAGTCTGAGCGGAGGGCCTTCGAACGTTCAGACTGTCACGAAAATCCATAAACAATTGTGATGGTAAGCCTTTCGTAAATATATCTGCAAACTGGTGAGCTGAGGGAACATGTAACACGCGTACTTGACCAATGGCAACACGTTCCCTTACAAAGTGTATATCTAATTCCACATGTTTGGTGCGTTGGTGCTTTACTGGGTTATATGCTAAATAAACGGCGCTGACATTATCACAAAACACAATGGTAGCCCGAGACACAGGACAATGTAACTCAAGAAGGAGGTTACGAATCCAAGCGGCTTCGGCAACCGCATTAGCAACACCACGATATTCAGCTTCAGCACTTGACCCTGATACGACATGCTGATGTTTAGAGGACCAAGAGACAAGATTATCACCCACAAAGACACAGAAACCAGATGTCGAGCGACGAGTGTCAGGACACCTTCCCCAGTCGGCATCGGTGTAAGCAACCAAACGATCAATAGAAGAGGGACGAATATGAAGTTCCAAGAAAAGAGTGCCCTGTAAATAACGCAGGAAGCGTTTTAGGGCATGGAAATGCGGTTCACGAGGGAAATGCGGTTCACGAGGGTCATGCATGAAAAGACACACTTGATGAACCGCAAAAGCAATGTCAGGACGAGTGAGAGTCAGATACTGAAGGGCACCAGCTAAACTCCGATACAGAGTGGGGTCTGCAACAGTTTTACCATGCAACGAGAGTTTAGCCTTAGTGTCAGCAGGGGTGCTGCACGAATTGCAAGTCTGCATATCGGCACGCGCAAGGATGTCCTTGGCGAAAGCTGTTTGAGAGAGACACAGACCAGACTGATCCCGAGTAGCGGCAATGCCAAGGAAGAAGGAGAGAGGGCCAAGATCAGTCATAACAAACTCAGAAGAAAGGCGACTAATGACTCGAGATATTAATGACGGGGATGAAGCCGTCAGAATAATGTCGTCCACGTACAAGAGTAGATAAATCACCTCAGTACCCCGTCAGAAGGTAAAGAGGGAGGAATCAGACTTGCTACTAACAAACCCTAGCGAGGTGATGTAAATAGCAAAGCGTTGATACCAGGATCGAGGAGCCTGCTTTAGTCCATAAAGAGCTTTGCGAAGCCGGCAGACATGATCAGGATGTGATTGATCAATGTAGCCAGGGGGTTGCTTCATGTAGACAAGCTCAGTCAGATCGCCATTAAGGAAGGCGTTCTTGACATCCAGCTGGTGGATGGTCCAGTGTCGGGAAATAGCAATGGAGAGAACGGTACGGATAGTAGCCGGTTTGACAACCAGACTGAATGTCTCATCCAAATCAAGCCCCGGTTGTTGAGAAAACCCTTGAGCAACGAGGCGACACTTATACCGTTGTAGATGGCCATGAATGTCAAATTTGTAACGATAGAGCCAACGACAACCGACAATGTTGGCGTTGGAAGGACGAGGAACGAGCTCCCAAGTGCCATTAGCGAGGATGGCCGACATTTCAGAGTCCATGGCAGTCTTCCAATTTGGGTCACACATGGCCTGAGCAGTGGTTCTCGGGAGAGGAGAGACAACAGAAATCGTTGATAGGTTAAGGATCTGACGTGGCTTAAGTGAGCCAGTCTGAGAGCGAGTGACCATAGGATGAGTAGGTCCAGGAGCCGCATCCTCAGGGGAGGAAGCAGTGGAGGAGGGAGAGTGCACCGATACAGGAGACGTCGAAGAGGCGAAAGCAGACGAGGAGGTGGAAGACACCCCGGAAGGGGGAGTGTTTGGAACTTGCTGGTTGTCCTGGGAAGGAGTACCCGCGGTGAGGGGTGGATCAGTTGAAACCACGTGTGGTGGTAAAGCCTGATCATCAGACGACTCAAAGACAGAGTAGTCTGTGGAATAGGGAGCAGAATGGAAGTGAGCATATGGAAAATGTGTCTCATCAAAGCTGACATGACGAGAGATAATAACTCGTTGGGTAGTAAGATCCATGCAGCGAGAGCCACGATGATCGGCTGAGGGGCCAAGATAAACACAAGCCGTGGATCGAGGGGACAACTTATGCGGGACTGTGGAAGAGAGGTTTGGGTAGCAAAGACAACCAAACACACGAAGGTGAAGAAACGAAGGAAAGAATCCAAACAGAATCTCAAAGGGAGATTTATAGGAAAGGGTAGAGGTGGGGAGAAGATTGAAAGTGTGAACAGCCATGTGAAGAGCTTTAGCCCAAAATTTTGGGGGCAAAGAAGCTTGGAAGAGGAGAGTACGAATGGCATTGTTGATTGTGCGTATGGAACGTTCAACTTTGCCATTTTGTTGAGACGTGTAAGGGCAGGAGAAGCGAAATTGAATGCCATGTGTTTGAAAAAGGTTGTGAAAGGATTGATTGTTATATTCACGACCATTGTCACACTGTAAAGCTTGGATGTCGGTTTTGAATTGATTTACCACATAAGCACGGAAGTGAAGAAAAGAGGCAAATACCTCAGATTTTGCACACAAGGGAAATACCCACAGAAAGTGGGAAAAATCATCCAAGAACAAGACATAGTATTTGTAACCACTCAAGCTTGTAACAGGAGAAGTCCAAACATCAGAATGCACAATCTCAAACAATCGCATAGTTTTAGTATTAGACGGAGAAAAAGGTAAACGACAATGTTTTCCCAATTGACATGAATGACAAAAAGGTAACTCAGTACTAGAACATGGAAGAAGTTTACGAGACAATAAATAATTAAAAGTAGAAACTCCAAGATGCCCTAATCGACGATGCCACATTTCCGAGGATACAGCGACAAGAGATCGAGCAAGACGAGCAACCGAAGCGGGTAGAGAAGGAAGAACAGGATAGAGATCACCAATGCTGTCACATCGGTGAAGACAAGCACCCGAGCTAAGATCCTTCACAGTGAAACCAAAAGGATCAAATTCAACTGAGACATAATTATCAATACAAAAACGATGAACATAAATAAGATTTGTAACCATTTTATCAGAGACAAGAATGTTATTTAGGGCTAACTTGTTACGTGAAAATGAAAACAAACCATTGCCGATGTGCGTCACCGGTAGTAAAGCACCATTGCCAACCATAATAGACATAGGAGTGTTACACCGTGTAAGAGAAGTTAAGTTACCTTGGTTAAATTGCATGCGATTGCTAGCTCCTGAGTCCATATAGTAGTTGGGATCTTGAGCATGTGGTTGCATAGACATGGCACTGAAGATTGATGACAGATCAGTTGACTGGGGCTGCTGAGGAGTCACATGAGAATAGCCAACAAATTGAGACTGCTGTGGTGGAGGGGCATAAAGAGACATTGGTGGAGGACCAAGCACAGAAGGTTGCAGTGGTCTTTGTGGTTGTGCAAGTTGAGTCGGGAACGACGAGATCATCTGTTGTGGTTGCTATATAAAGTGAGCAGTGGCTGGAGAGAAGAACTGTTGACCTGATTGATTTGGCATTGTATACTGATATTGTGGCTGTTGATAAGGTTGTCCACCTATATTTCCAGTATTACCTGCAAAAGACTGAGATGAACCAGAACCATTAGTAGCATTGCCCCCCCCCCCCCTTTGGAAGCCCAACGTCCCTGTGATCGGTTTTTATTGTTCCGACCCTTTCCTTTGGCATTAGAATTAGAACCGGGTTGGTTGGAGTAAAGGGCAATGGTAGTGTTTTGTAGGGGATCACTAGCGGGAACGGAAAGACCTTCACGAGACTCATGCTGAAGAAGCATGTTTTTGGCTTCTAAGAAACTGGGAAAGGGGTGTTTGTTGGTTATGACATCGACAATAGAGGTAAATTCAGGGAATGGGAGTTGTCGAAGGATTTGCATGACAAGCTCTTGATCAGTAATGGGTGAATCAACATCAGCAAGGGAATTAGCAAGGTTTTTAAGGTGATGACAAAAGGTGGTGATAGACATGTTCCCCTTTTTAGTGTTACGAAAAGTATCTTGTAATTGAAGCATGCGGGACATTTTATTATTAGTAAAAAATTCAGATATGGTGTCCCAAAGAACTTTAGCGGTACAATTATCAGCAGCAACAATCTGTAACAGATCAGGTTCACAAGTATTATAAAACCATCCTTTGATTTTAGCATCCATGGAATACCAGTCAATATCAGTGTCACCAGTAGGTTTACTAGTGCCATCAAGATGACCTTGAACCTTGGCACCGACACACAAGTCTTTAAAATCCTACGCCATAGTTTATACCGATTTCCATCGACATTCAATTTAAATCCAAACTGTTGATGAACATTAGTAACGGAGTAAACAAGCGAGGGGGCGGTTTGGGATGAAGTTGCACTAACGGTCGACATAATATCAAAAGCAAACCAGGAAAGTAATCTAAACAAATAAAAAACACGAAAACATGGGAGAGCTTTACCGTAGGTAGAAGGTTCAGCACACCTCCAGATCTGAAACACCCGAAAAACGGCGGCCGTTCAATATCTTCTATCTTCTGTGTCTTTACGTGGAGGAAAGGAAAAAAAACACAAACTTTGTTGAATGCTGTGCGCCACACACCAAACACACTTTGTGTGTGTGTCTTCACGTGTGTGTAGAAACCAAGGCAGCAACAATTAATTATATTGTATTGTTGAATCTTGAGGAGAAAAAACAAAAGGCGCAGCACATTAAAACGGATCGGGAAAAAGAATCTCCGACTAGGTTTTAGGGAGAAGAGAGAATAGGGTTTATGGCTGTGATACCATGAAACAATTTGTGGAATCCCTCCTTGAGGTCTAAACTTTGTAGTAACACCACTATATATAGTTACAGATATTCAATATAGGGTTTACATATTTACACTAAACACCCTATAGTATTGAACATTATAAAATAACCATAGGCTTATTTAATCTATCTAACAGATTATATCCAAATAAATCGTTTTAATCAAAATAATTTGGATTCGGTTTATTTTCCCAATAGAAACAAACTAAATAAATAAATAAATAAATAACCAAACATAGTTTTTTAACGTGTCCTTAAAAGAATTCACAAATTAACCATAATAAAACACACAAAACGGAAAAATTCTTAAAATACACACACACACATATATATATATATATATATAGGGGAAGGATCCGGCGTAAACACTCATATTTTGTAAAAACCTAAGAACACTAGTTAATGAAGGGCATTTTTGGCATTACATAAAGTTTGTATTGACTGATCCAAATATAATCTTAGGTTCAATCACACCCGACTCCCAAATCACGTCCCTCATTCATTAACATCTGATTCGTAATCCCTCTTTCATCAACCTCTGAATCGTAATCCGTAATCGCTCCTGAAATCGCGATTTTCTGTTGAATCTCACGGAATCATCATCAATTAAATTCGATTCCAGGTATTACAAAAATTGTTCCAGCCGCGCGTATACAATTTATTACCGCAAATTCGAATTCGCTGTTTTACCTCGATTCTGACATTGCTTCTGTGTTTGTTCAGATCTTCGTAATTGCATATGGACTTGTCTATTGATAATCATACCTTAATTGAAGATTCCACACCTGTTGATGCTGTATCTGTCGATGCCAGTTGTGATTTTGGTATTGAACACATCGACAACAATAATATGCTTATTGGAGTCACCGGATCAAGCACATCATCCAATGTTGCATCATCTTCCTCATCATCTACATCAGAATCACAATCTGCTCCTCCTATGGTGTTCATAGGTGTTGAAGAACATGGTAACAGACACTTCATCTTAGAATTTCAAAAGTACACATGTGCATTTTTTAATTTCTGTTTATATGTTGTTATGTGTTCTTTTAAAATCATGTTTTTATACTCTGATCTTGTTATGTGATGCGTTCTATTGCTGTTATGTGTTTAATCATGTTATTGATATACTGTTATTATTGTACTTCCTTATGATTGCACATGTGCACCAAAGCTGAATTTTGGGCCAAACTGTACTGTTTATCCAATTTTCTCATCATAATGCTTTTATATGTTGTTCTTTTGTTACTAAGTGGCATTTTGGAGAATATATTTTAGATATTATGTGTAGTCAAACGACTTTATCATGTTTCCCCTTGTTTCTACATATTACAATTAGAAATTATAAAGTATGTAGTTATTTATTCCAATAGCGTGTTAAACATTCAATACCTACTGTTTTATGTATCCTTCTATACATTATAGTTTATTGAACTCTATTTACCTTTTTTTTTTTCCATCTCACACTCATGGAATACAATGATCTTCCTAACATTTAATTATTTATACGTTTGTCCCATTTTAATAAACAAATAATTTGTTGATATTGTTTACTTTCATTTAACTTTAGTGTGTTTTGTGTGCATTCAGATGGTGCACGTAGCAGTGTTTTTGCTGCCTATGATGGAACCAAATATTGGAAGCCTGATGTTGACCCTTCCTACATTCCTGTTTTGGGATCGGTTTACGACAGTTGGGAGCACGTCACTAATATGTATGATGCTTACGCTGCTAAGGCTGGTTTCTCCACCCGGTTAGGCACCCACCGAAAGATCAATGATGTTACTAGACATAGATACATCCTATGTAACCGGGCTGGAAAACCAAAACTGCAAAGTTTCAATTCTATGAACCCTGAACCAGTTTCTGCTTCAAAGACTAGCCGCTCATCCTTGACCGACTGTGGTGCATGTATACGTTCTAAGTTCGACCCGGAGACACAAAAGTACACTCTTTACACGTTTGTTGAAGCACACAATCATGAACTCATTGGCCCTGAATTTATGGATTTCAGCTCCAAGCGTCGTATGCTTGATTTTTCGACCCAGCAATTCATCCACCAACTTAGCCTGAACAAAATTGGTGCTTCTGTTGCGCATAACGTTCAGTGCTCTTTGAAGGGTGGTCATCACAACGTTCGTGGTACAAAAACTGAATTCAAAAACTTTGCTCGAGCTATTCGTATCTTCATTGGCGATAGGGATGCCAAACTTGTGTTGGACACACTAGAAGAACGTACTAAAAATCTACATAATTTTTTCTATGAGTCTTTAATTGTTGGTAATGAGCTCAAATCACTTTTCTGGGCTGATGATGTTTCACGCTGCAACTATGAAGTGTTTGGCGAAGTACTTGCATTTGATGCAACTTACAAGACTAACCAGTAAGTACTCTTAAACTAAAACTATTACTGTTTTAAATTTTGTAACTCTATTATCTTTATACGATGCTGCTGTTTTCAATTTTAAGATAAATACTGCCCATGTGCGTCAAAGTTACAGTTTCTTAAATATAGCTCATAACTTGTATTGCTTATATTTTGTGTTACAGGTACTGTATGATCTTTGTGCCGTTTACTGGTGTTGACCACCACAAAAAGTGTGTAACTTTCGGTGCCGGGTTGATATCGGACGAGACGATCGAGTCTTATACATGGTTGCTTCAATGCTTTCTGAAAGCACATGTTACTCAGCCTAGGTTGGTGCTTACCGACCAAGATGGTTCAATGAAATCTGCTATTGAAGCTGTTTTTTATCAGTCTGCCCATAGATTGTGCATGTGGCACATCATGAGGAAGTTGCCTTCCAAAGTACGTTCAATTTATATATATATTTGATTTTTTTTCATTAATAAGTGATAATTAGTTCTGTCATTTGAATTTTTATATATTATTCATACATCTGCCATATTACTTATCGTCGTTATATAATTTAGATTGAAGATGATGCAGTCGACAATGCAGCCCTCCGTAAATCCATCCACAAACTCGTATGGAATCTGATAATCAAACCATGTGATTTTGAAGAGAAATGGCAGTTGCTTATGGCAGAATATGGATTGGCTGGTCACGATTGGCTTACCACTATGTACAACATGCGAGGAGACTGGATCCCTGCGTACTTCAGAGACCTTCCTATGTGCTGTCTGATGAAGACAACATCTATATGTGAGAGCTCTAATGCGTTTTTCAAGGTCAACTCTAGCGGCGGCAACACCTTGCTGCAGTTTCTTATGTGTTTTGACACCGCCATTGACGCGCAACGTAATAACCAACGCAAGCTTGAGTTTGATACCAACACGACAGTACCTGAGATCCACACACGACTTCCAATCGAAAGACATGCGGCCAGTTTGTACACGATCACGATCTTTAAGGAAGTTCAGAAAGAAATCGAGCGAAGTCTCTATCAGTGTTCTGGTGGCTTGACGCGCACTGTTGGTACTACCAAAATATATACCATTGCTCATGCAAACAGGAAATTTGTTACTGTCAATGAATTTGAGGTAATTTATATGCACTTTTCCTTTGAATGCACATGTGCACCTTTTCAAACTATACTATTATTGGATTGTTTTAAATTGTTTGATTATTAGTTGACGCTTTCTGAAGCACATGTGTGCATTTCTTGTTGTCACTAATTTAATTTTCAGACTGTGTTATATCTTTATATTAAATTTCATAATCTATAAATATGATGCACATGTGCAGTGTTTTTTATTCTGACCATTATGTTTATATTTAACAGGTTTCCATTGATCTTGCTGCTAAGACTGTCTCTTGCTCGTGTTTATGCTTCACACGCATTGGCTTTTTATGCCGCCATATCTTCTACGTCTTCAGATGCAACCAAGTAAACAAGATTCCCCAAAAATACATGTCTGCGCGTTGGGCGCGTAATGCACTTCCATCAAGAGTTTATGATATTGCAAATCGGTATTCAGTTGATACCAGTGAATCGGGCGTTCTCAGAAACGAAATTATGGGTATCGTTTCCCAATGTACCGACCGTCTAAGGCGCCAACCAGATCAGCTTGCAGAATATTTGAGTAAGCTCAAAGAGTTGAAGAAACACATATTTTCTGAAGTGGCCTATGATCCTTCCCAAGAGCGGACAAGTGCGGTAATAAGTGACATTCTTCGTCAGCCTGAGTTTGGTACTTCTTCTTTCGTGCCAACGCAAGGAATTAGGAACAAGGGGTGTGGAACTGACAAGCGTTTGATCGGTCCGGGTGAGAAGGCTATTGAAGCGTTCAAGAAGGGTCCGAGACTGTGTAAGAAGTGTAACAAATATGTTTACGACCATGATTCCCGTAACTGTGATAAAGTTCGGCGTGCTACCGAGATTGCTGCTGCTGCTGCAGCTGCGGCTGCTGCTGCGAGTGCTGTCGCGTCTGCTGACCCTTTCGATACACACGTGCATCAAGCCGTCGATTCTGCTAACCAGCCTTGTGTTGACGATGGTGCGCCTGTTGTCCCCCCAAATGCTCCACCAGTCCGTCGACAACCTACACGTGCTGCTAAACGCTCGTCTGGTAGAGCTGCTGGGTCGCCCGCTACGTGATTTGTATTTTTTTCGTTCATGCCTTCATAAAGATTTATATAGATTCATAATAAACATCTTGTTTAGATGCATGATCTGACCTTGTATTTGCTTATGATACCTCTTGACTTTGTTTCATTCGTATTGGTTGTTAAGGATTCTGTTGACTTTTATGGTTGATAAGTGTTTTGCAGTTGGTTTTTTTTTTTTTATAATTTCACATGCGGGTCATACATTATTTAGTTAATAAACATTCGTTTTATCCATTAGTTATTAACTTATATTACAACCTAAGTGTTTTTTTTTTTTTTTTTGTTTCTAAATTGTTTAGTATTTTTTATGTGTTTGTTATAATGCGACACAGCATTCTGGTTGTGTTTGGTACACTTTACCAGCTAATGATGCACGTGTGCATCATTGGTTATTGTGTTATAATATCAACGATTTCTTTTTTTTTTCTTATTTACCATCCATAAACATCACATTGTATACCTTCCATTTTGTATAAGTGTCTTGTTGGGTTTCATTTTAACATTACTACTTTTTAATTCACATGTGTACCAATAATTCATACATGTTATATCTATCTGCAATTACATAGTACCATTTTAGAATGTCAAAACCAACAGTCCTGCCACCTGCCACACATTTCAGATTACTAGTGTATTGTTTTATGCTAACTTTCATTATACCATAAGTATTCTTTTTATTCACACGTGCATCAAGCTTTCATACGCGATATAACTAACTGTGATTCCACAATACTAAGTTTAAACCACAAAACAAACAATACTTGCCACAAAATCAAAACACTAGTGTGCTTTTATGCTAATTTCCAGTTATATTTTTAACTAAACCCTTAATGTCTAATAACAAAACGGGTCAGCCTTATATACTTGATTTCAAATTGATCTAGTTCCCTCCTGTCCCTTCATTCAAACCTCACTCGCTTTCCCTTGACGTCTTTCTTCAGCTTCAACATCTTCTTCTCTTCTGCTGCATCCTCTTTCTTTGGTTCTTCCCCTTTGATATCCTCAAGCCCTTTCACAATCTTTTCATACTCTCCATCCAGCTTTTTCAAAAACTTTTGTACCTGCATTGCTGCTGCCTTGTTGCTGTCATCATTCGACACCCTTTGTAAGTTCCGGTTTGTTGTTTCTGAACCCTTCACCGTTCTTTCCCCGGATGCATTTGCTGCTGATGACAATAGTTTGCAAGCATACCTCATTCTTAAGTTTTGAACCTGCGTTTCTCTCTGTTTGTCATCATTTCTGAACCCGTTATCGAACCCGCTTGTCCTCCCTTTGTATGATTCCATGTTTCTCATCGCATACACACCAGAATCTGTGTATTCTGTCTTTGTTGTCCATGTTGACTTCAACAGCCTTGGTTTTGTTGCTGATAGAGACATAGCTTTTGGATGGCTGACTTTTTGTAGATAGCTCCATATGACGTGTTTCTGCAAAAGATTTAAAACACAAAATGAACAAAAAAAAAAATAAACAAACAAAATAAAACATTATATGTCAATTACAGTTTTTTAATATGTGTATATTGTTAATATAACTTACCACTTTGTGTGGAGTCCCCTTTGATGCGTATGTTTTGCCCCCGTCTGCCATGTCCTCTAAGCTTATTCCCTCGTGCACGCTCTCGATCACTGTTATAGCGGGCACATCCAAGTCAAAACACATGATGTATAAATGATCACCGTCTTTTATCGGCACCACGATCGTCTTGAACGATTTCATGTCCATCCGTGATTTGTCCCCATCAACCACAACCAGCAGCCTGTTCTCAAACTTTTCCACCCTTTTTGGGTTTGTGCTTTTTTCTGATATTACTGATTCATTCTGGAATCATAAGTTTTTGTAACATGTTAGACTTGGTGCCCATGTGCATCAATGTTCCCTTACAAACATATCAGTTCAGTTTTTTTTTTTTAACTTACCATTGTATCCGGGTATAAAAACAGGCGTTGCTGCCCTTTTTCTACTGCTGCCTCCTCAAAATTGAGCACCGCTGCCCAGCAACTCACTATATTTGTGTCTACCTTCTTTCCTGGCATTAGGCTCCCTATCATGAACGCCTTTGCGGTCAGACCGTAGACTGTTGTGAACAAGTCTCTCCTGTACATCAGAAATTTGTTCTAATCAAAAGTTTGACTAACTTTAATTGTTAGTGCACGCGTGTATCGTTTCACTAACTTTGTGTTATGTGTTAATTATGCAGATTTTTTTAACTATTATTGTAAGTTAGGATACGATTACTTACATGAAACCGCGCTTAGCGTTTTCACCGTCACCTTCTTTTGTTTTCAGCATTTCATCATTTTCGCCTTTGTCATTATCTTTATCAGCATTGACTTTCTTTTTTGATTGTTGGCATGCCATCAAATATTGCCATAGCAGCCTCTCTCTCTTGTTTGCTGCCCTGTTTATGTCCACCATCCCTTCCTCACTCATTTCTTCTTCTGTATTATCTTCCTCTCCTTCTTTTGCATCTGACCTCACTTTTTTCTCAACACTGTATTCTTCTTCCACTTCGGGACTGATCCCTATTCTTTCTTCCTTTTCTGTTTCATTTGCGTCTCCTACTTGATGTTTAACTTCAACATCCTTCATCTGTTCGTCTTGAACAGATTTACCCACCATCTCCTTGTATGCTTCCAACACCTTTTTTTTTGATGTTTTTTTGTCTTGTGTACCCTGCACGGATTCCGGTGAACTTTGTGAGCTGTCTATCCCCATGTCAAATGATGGCATTGTATTGTCTACTACCTTCTTTGACTTCCTTTTTTTTGCTTTCACGCCTTTTGATGCCTCTTCTGTTATGTTTTCTACCTCCTTGATTGTTCCATTGTCTACCCCCTTGCTGTGCTCGTTTTTATTGAGCTCGATCGTGTCTTTGTAGGTTGAGTTGTACACTTCTACATAAGCCTTCACTTCTGCAACTTCTGGAAACTTTGTGTATGTTTCTACTAATGCCGTCTCAGCTTCCTTCTTTGTTTCTTTAACCAGGTTAAACACTTCCTTCAGCCTATCCAAGTGTTCCTGAAACATACATTTTAAAGTTATATTTTATATAGATTTTTTTTTATACACATGTGCACTGACCTCCAACGTGCTCTGATCTGTTATTTTTCTTACTCCACTGCACCCTTCCTGGTCACTGTCATCGTCTTCTTTATCAATATATGTGTCTCTCTGTTTTCCTATACCGAATCCCCCATTTTGAATCTCAAATTCTTCCCTCAGTTTCAACATGTCTTGTGTCCAAAAGCTTATCGGGCTTATTGTACGATCGATGTTTATCCCTGAACATATTATGCTATCCACGTATATTACCTGCACGTTTGTTTTAAGTAAATCATGTTATTTTTTTTTTTAATTTCATCATTTTAATACATGACATGTTACAAATCTTGAGTATCTTACCATCAACAACGCCATTGGTCCTGTGAACCTGGATTCGGGGTCGAGCCTGTCCCATCCGGCCTTACACCTCTTCAAGGCGTCTATCACAAATCTGTTCCAGTTTATCTTGTCCAAGTCCATGTCATCTCTTATATAAGACATCAGTTCGAGCTTGATCTTCTCGTTGTTTCCATACTCCACCATCACACTTCCAAATAGCGCTATGAAATCCATCTTGAACATTGTTCCTGACTCGTTTCTGTCTTCAGCCATCTTCTTTGCAACTTGAACCCGTGACACGTTTGCTCCGCCGTATCGCGCCCTCCACGCCTTAGCTGTTTCAACTGGACTGTCTGAGTCACCATCAAGTATATGTCCTTCATTTTTCAGCCCAAACAACTTTGTTATCTTCTCCTCGTCTACCTTCACCTTTACAGACCCGAGGTCAATATGCATCTCTTCCGGGTTAAAGCTGTCAACTACAAAATACCCGATCCTTCCAGGTATTCCGTCCATGCGGAACTTCAGAATTCGTCCCATCCCCATCTCCCTTACAGCTCTTCGTTGATTTCTTGAAAGCTTTCCTATAGCTTTGCACAATTGCAATGGTGCTGTCCTTATCCTTATCGACGGTAATTTCTTGGCTTCTTTTATTGTTTTTGTACCCTTCCCACCTTTTTCTGCTTGTGCCCTTTTTCTTTTTGGTTTTCTATGCTGTTCCACCATGTAATCTGTTGAATATGCATAACCTTAAATTAATTCACATGTGTATCAAATTATATTAAGCTGATGCACGTGTGTTTTATTATACGATTATGATGCATATGTGTGCTTACCTATAGTAAAACATACATACATACAGTTAACTAAATACATAAAACAAGTGTAATATACAATTGTATACCTTCCTGGCTGCTCTCAATTGGATTGCTGTCAACGTCATTACACACGATCCCTTTTGTTCTCAACCTCAACTGTCTTGTAGGTGTTCCTTCTACAATCCAAATACATCCAGCAAGATGAATTAATTTGTATATAGTAAAAAAAAAACAACTAAATACATTAATAAGATTAAATATAAATATAATTAAATAAACAACCAAACAGTCAATCATTCAAAATGTACGATGTTCATATTTACCTTTCTCTTCGTTCTGTTCTGGTTTGTTATCGTTCACTGCCACTGCTAGCTCCTTCTTTTTTTTACCTCGTGTCCTGGTTACAATCATGTATCCTATAATAGCAACAAAATAATATGTTATTATTTATTTGCCGCTTATAATTCCCGTTTAGATTGGTTTTGTAGCCAATGTTTCCAATAAATAAATAAATAAATCTGATAATTAATTTACCTTCCGCATTGTCTTCCGACTCTTCTTCGGTGCTAACAGGCAACGGACTTGAGATTTTACCCCCTTCATCATCACTGCTTCCATCTATGTTGCTATTGTCGCTTGCATCATCCATATCTTCCGAATCGTGCTCGCTTGTTTCGTTTTCTTGTGAGCCATCATCTGCAACCGGGTCGTGAATCTGTTCTTTCATTCTTCCTTTTGATTGTTTCTTCTTACTCTTGTCTTCATCTGTTTTTTTTTTATATTTTTTTGCACAGCTATTCAAGGTTAATTGTTGGTGCACATGTGTAATGTAGACTGTTATGATTTTATGGTTCTTATCATGTATTAGTTACAGTTTGTGTTACAATGCACACGTGTTTTATATCACACGTACATGTTACAGTTCATGTTTTTTAACAGATTGCAATTTTATTTTATAAATAATATAATGTATTATTTGCACGTGTGTGTTATGATGCACGTGTGTGTTATGATGCACGTGTGTGTTATAACCCGTTTGTGCTGATATCTCTACATAATATAAAAAAAATTATACCTTCTTTACCCTTTTGTTTATCTTTCTCCATTTCTGACAGTTCCTTTTTTGCTTTTAAGTTTACATCGTTTTCTTTGTTGTATACAACCTTCAGCTTCTTTCCTGCCACTGTATTTTTTTTTTATTTTTACATGTTAGTAAATATACATTTATATATATATAGGGGTACCTATATATATATATATATATATATATATATATTTTTATAAAGTACACGTGTTTTCAATTTAACACGTGTGTGTTAGCTTACAATTTGTTAATGGCTGCTCTTTGTCACTTTCGTAAACAACGTCTGCTGTTTCTGGTGTGTTTGTATATTTTGATTTGAACTGTCCAGCTATCCTCGTGCTTTTTCTTTCTGGCTCGATAATACAACACGTCATAAAAAAAATATGACAATAAAAAATAAATAACAATATATAAATGTAAAATAATTATAATATGTTGAAGGGAATAGATAAGTTTACGCTTCACACGTTCCATCTGCCTTGTGTTGATCTGAAAGAAAAAAAAAATTATCAATTAATAAAAATGTTATATTAACAAACAGTGTTGTCATGAAACTTGATCTATACCCTGCATTTATACTGTCGTACACGTGTGCATTGTCACCACCGTTTGTATTCTTTGATTTATTTTTTCAATATTTTTGCACATGACTTTTTTTTAAACACATAATAAAGCTCACTGTCAGTATCGGTTTTAACGGTTCACACGTGTACCATGTCTATGTAATATCTGATTACAACGTTTATAATTTGGTACACATGTGTATTGTTGTATGCTGTTTTAAAAACATGACATGTCATTTTATTATCAGATAGTACATGTGCGTCGTGTATTTGTTTGTTTTGGTTTCTTATCTTCCTAATCATAATTGTTCCTAAAATTTTATACACAGTTCCCACTTGTGCTTTGTTACACATGTGCATCGTTCGTGTAATCTATTGTCTTCTTGACTAAAACATTGATGTTATTCTACAAAGTGTTTTTCTAATATTTTCTATGCTTACTGCTTTCCTGAATGGTTATATTGGTTGCAATATTCCTGTGCACGTGTGCATCATGACTCATATTTGATTATGTTACCTGTTTTCATGTTGTTTTGCATCCCTTCTTCCTTCTTGTCCGTGTTTTTTTAACCAAATTCTGGTATACAGTTTATAGTTGTACCAAGTTACACATGTGCATCAATTGTGTATATGTTATCCGGATCAGTAAATGTGATAATTAGTTCATCTAACTATGTTAATTATACAAGCTATTTGCAATTGCATGTCGCATTTACTGTCTACACTCTCAAATTTAGGTTTAACTCGCGTATAACGCTTTAAACTACTGTGACTAACTAGATTCTCAAATCGAGGTTTGTGATGTGCATTGCTATACGATTATTGACTAATTTTGACTGAGTATTGTTGTTTACCTCTAAAACGTCGTTCCTTCGTCTGAATCTTCGTCTCCGATCCTGAAATCTCGAGTGTTTTTCAGGTTCTGGTGTTGTTGATTCGTTGTACTTCGAGACTTGTTCGGATCTCTCCTTTTTTCGTCGAGATTTAGGGTTTTTTTCCGGTGATTTAGGCAAAATTCTCGATCGATCGTTGGAGTGTGGATCTATGATTTCGAGAGTGCCGTCTCATTCGATTAGGTTAGTTTGATATTTCCGACAATGCCCCTCCGTGAATTTGAGGGTTTAAAAATTAGAAGTTACAGTTTTGGCCCCTCCCCTTGTAAATTTGTCTTGTTCTCGGGTTTTCACAAAAAAATGTGTTTTCGTAGGA
>JBCNJP010000003.1:64295031-64503614 GCA_039602395.1 Deinandra increscens subsp. villosa
TATCACCAGTATATATAGTTACAAGAGTATAGGGTTACATAATTACAATAAAGACCCTAGACTATAAAACATTATAAAATAACCTCCGGCTTATTTATTCTATCTAACAGTCCGTGAAATCACTTGGCTTTTTCTAGATCTGGTTAATATATCTTACTGTATGCTATATCTGATTAGGGTTTTTGAACTCGCCTAATATCCATCATCAGCTTTTCAGCTACAATAGTTTCTATGCTTATGGACAAACAAAGTTGCTAATATTCTACATGCAAAGGACTTAACAAGGCGTCTAAAGGTAATTATTAGGATCGGAATCATACATACATGCATAATTATTCGATTAGGATGTCTTATGAAAATGCCACAAATCTTTTTTCTATTGTTACCGTTTTAAAATAACTTGTATACTCATTATCCTCCCTCAAATATTCAACTATATTCATCAGAGAAGTGTGGGATACATATCACCAAATGTGCTCCATACTCTGTTGTCCACGAGGAATGCTAGAATACTTCATTCTCATCTATCTTCAATTTTGCATTTTATGTAATTCTTTTTTGTTGTATTTTTGTACGAACTCTGTTCAGATACTCATAGTAGATATGAAGTTGAACCAGTATTCTATAGATGCAATAGATTGCTTAGAATTACAAAGAGTAATGATAATTCTCAAAATATTTATACGTTGTAGATTTGATGTTTTCTAGATTAGCCTTTAATCTTAGAATGATGGGTTGAAGAACCATTTTTTACTTTTTATTTAATAATCTGAACTTGTAAAAAAAGTTCTCAAATTCTTCATAGATAGGCTAAATATTATTGACTTACTTAATTGGGTATGATTCCAGATAATTTAAGATTTATAATTCTATTTAACTTTTTTTTTTAAATTATTATAATTCATTTAACTTTTTTTAGAATTTTCATTTCAATTTCACAAGGAACCTTTCTGAGAGCATGATCAGTGATAGGGGAACTTGGTGACGTAGGATAAGGGTTAGGGACTTCTAGGCTTGTCTTTTTTAGGGCCTCCCCTTTTCCGCTCGTGTGGTTGTCTATCTTGCTAATTTTCTTGGGTATGTGTGTGTTTTGTGTTTGTTTTACCTCAACCATAGTTTTTAATTACACTGGCTGGCTTTCGGGTCTACTTTTGGGTCTTTTCTTTTAGTCGAACTTGACTTTGTATATGTGGTAAGTATCTTTATTTGTGGCTTGTTTTTCGTGTTTGGATGTTTTTCGAGTCAGGGGTCTCTTTGGGTGCAACCTCTTTATCCCTCGGGTTAAGGGTAAGTTTTGTAATCTTCTCACCTTTTATCCCTCGGGTTAAAGGTAAGGTTGTCATCTTTCCACCCTCCCCAAACCCTACCCTTTAGGTGGGATTCAGTGGGTATGTTGTTGTTGTATTTACAAAATAATATGAATTTGATTTGAAACGAATTATTAACTGTAACATCCTTTAATTGCAATCAAACTAATACTAGAGACTTACAATATATGCTTTTTTAGAATCGGAGAGTAGCGTGGCTTGTAGCTTTGATGTTTGGTCCTCAGTTTGCTAGTTTTGTGTCTTGGGCCTTCGTTGTCTTGTAGCACCTATTTTATATGGTGTTTTTTTGAAATTAAATTGCCCCTCCCCACCCCACTCCACCCTGACGTTAAAAAAATATATGTGGTAGTTAAAAATAATAACCATGGTTATTTGAATTAGATGTGAAAAATTTATTGAATAAAAGGTGACACATAAAGGGAAATGTTTTAGAAAATACAATAAAGGGTCTTTTGTTTATATGAATGTGTGTAAATAGTGCATGTCTTGGAGTATATATTTGTGCATGAAATCTTGTCTTTGTACAAAGAACAAAAGTAAACATACCTTTACTTTTCATAACTTATATTTAAAAAAAATTGAGATCTACAAGGATAATAACTTAGACTACATAGATGCTACGACTGATAAAATTAATAATACATCACAAGATACATGATAAACTAACAGGAAAACACTAACACGTTGGTTGATTGTCATCGTTGTGGTATCGCGCGGGTTTCCTTGGCAAAACTTGATTTTACTTTAATATTTGCTTCATCACATATAATTGTTGTATACAAACTTAATGATTTTTTTTATATATCTAACCGTTTAAACACATGGGTTTTTAAACAACAAATTAAACTCAAGTATCGCGTTGGTTCTCTCATACAAAACAATCGGCTTTGCTTGTTTTTTGCCAATGAACACACATATACCGCATTATAAGTTGACACTGGACCACATCGAGCTAAAAAACGAATACATCAATGTAAATTGTCGTGCCGTCATAACAAACAAACAAATGACGAATAATGCCATATGAACTACCGTCGCCGCAATGCGGGGGTATACCCCTAGTATATATATATATCACGTATATGTGCATCTATAGTGTGTGTCTAACTGAATCTAGCCATAGTTGGACCTAATGCAAGTCATACGTTCTCTATGGCTGATGGCTCTGATACCAATTTGTCACACCCCCAAAATCCGCCCGCGAAGTATCACCGCAAATGAAGGCGTGACATGCTCGGTTCTGAGTCATCAAACACACCGAACATACTATATGCATAAAAAACCGTTTAAAAGTTCAGAGTTAGAAGCTCATAATGTTTAACAAAACAGTTTTTGTGCGGAAGCATAAAACAAACATAATTAAGTTTCAAAAGTTTAACGCGCAAACGTCGCCCAATAGTTGGATGTTCAACTAAACATGCAGAGTTATGATTGAACCATGATTCCCTAAACATGCTCCTTAGCGTGCACCTAACGACCTGAGAAGAAACATGTTAAAATGCGTCAACACTAGGTTGGTGAGTTCACAGAGTTTAAATGAAACAGTTGGATAATCATTTATCAAAACCGTAAGTTACTCATTAGTCTCAACCAGACCTAATCCAAAAGCGGCATACTGATCCCAAAGTAATTAATATACCCTTGGATAGCCATTCCATGAATATTCTAACCCAATAGCGCGTTGTACCCATTACTTGACTGAATGAAACTGCCTTCCCCTTCATCCCTTTGCCGAGCAATGAGTGAAAACCTTAGGACAATATAACACCCATCTCCACTCCCTAGAAGGCAAGTGGGGCTAGAGCGACTAGCCCGGGCAGGGCTTGTCAGACCTAGTAGATCTACTAAATATTTCCCCATTATCAAACCGATATTCATGGTACAATGTAGAATTACATTATGATTGGCAAATTGAATCTTGCTATGGTCACAATATAGTATATTAAGAAAAAGAAAGTGTTTTTGAACATGTAACCTTTAACGCATGTCCTCTCCCCCAAAAGTAAAACAGTAGAAATTGGGGCCATGAACTCACCTTAGGGTGTAATAAGTTTCCGAATAGTACGTTGAACATAGAAGGTCAATTACTCCTAGACTCTACCTATAACACGCAATCGTGTAAGTGTTGACTAAGTTTGACCAACCGTCCCGACAACGTGCAGACAACAGACAAGTGGACTCGAATACACATTGGTGATTGAATTTAGGTTTTCTATAATTAACCTATTACGTATTACACATACTACACATTGTATTATGATAAACATAATGTGTCACAATTGCTTACGACATTATCCCGTGTATATGATGTACGATCGACGGGGCGATTGTACAAATCCTTGTCATTCCCCCTGAGGTAGGAGACTTAGGACTTGTACACCCATATAATTCATAATAAATATGACTTATGACATGAAAACACGTAGCCAAGTAACCTCATGCTCATAATCATGCGTTTTTCTATTTTATTTATTTCCCGATAAATATATATTTATCACATGTAGGCTAATTTTATGTTTACACAACATCATCATCTTATGCAAATCACATAGATCATCATTTAGCATATTTCAAACCATGTCATAGATTCCTAACGACAAGCATGAAAGCTATCTTGCCCTAATAGGCCATTTTCATCGTATTTTCATGTAAACAATTTTTATAAATTAATCTACATGCCATTGATCATCAAGTTCAAAACTTTATACATCATCATGTGTCCAAAAACCTAGATTACACACCCACATAGTAGATCTAACATCAATCATGTGCCTTTATTCAAGATCTTGCATGCATGGCAACCTAAATCATGTTTTCATCATAGATCTCACGCAAAGTTAACAACTTTATTACACATCAAACCTAGATCTATCATTATCAAGTTATTACAACATCGATCTAACACAAATCATCTAACCACATGCATGCATGATTTCTCATTAAAAAACCCTAGATCTAGCATATATCATCACATCATGCATAAAAGCCACATTTTTGATCAAAAAATGCAATCTTTTCTATCACAATCACTAGATCTATACTTGATATCATCAAACTAACATAGATCAGACCTAGATACATAAAAAAGCTTGGATCTTGACAACTTAAACACAAGAAAAACACAAAAAATCACATACCGAATGATGTAGGATGATAAAGAATGAAATCGGGGCTTAAAACTTGCAAGAAAGCTTAAATATTGGTGATGAATGAGTATGAAGATGATAAGAGATGTAAATGGGGCAGGGAATTTGTTGGGAGCTGATGAAATGAAATGGTGGTGGCTAATGGTGCTTTTATAGTGGAAAAGTTAGGTTTTGCTGGAAACTGATTTGCAGGCGCATCGCTTGGACCCTTAGGTAGTTCTAGCCGATACGCCTAGAGCCTCCCTTCTGGCAACCCTTTTGACTTTTGTTGACCGCAGCCCGTTTTGTCCGTTTTTCACGTTTTGGTCACGGTTTTCAATGTTTTCTCCCATTTTCAATTCACCATCATTTTTATCACATAAAATCAAGTATCAACATGCCATGTAACAATTTACGATTGCACATTTAAATTCACATAATAGTTTGCACATAATTCACAATACTTAGCAGTTTTCAGTTAGTCACCAATATTTCGAGATGTGAACTTGTTTGTGATATTTGTGAAGTGTTTTAAGGGTACTAGGCTCTTCTTATACCTTAATTGACATATTACGCCTATATACACGACTCCAGGTTTACCGGTTTTATTAATTTTTATCCGTTTATAAGGCTCGGGTCCCAGCCGAAGGGCCAGAATGTCATAAGATACATGATCTAGAATATAATAAACTATTCTAGAAGATAAAATGACGGCTTCTGATAGGCTGAGAGAAGAGCAGCTTGCGTCTCTGTCGAAAAGCAGTCTTGTCAGAACAAGTGGAGAAGTCAAGTTGTTCGAGATTGCTCTCCTTACCGAGGTAACTTGAGTTATCCTGGGCATTTCCACTGCCCGAGGTAAAACATTGCTTCCGAGATAAAGTTTCCACCCAAGGTAACTTAAGTTACTTTGGACTGATTGCTCTTCCGAGATAACTTATTACCTTGGGTCTTCTAAGCCTTCCGAGATAACTTTATCTAGCCGAGATAACATCATTCTAAGGAGAAATAATTTCTTATAGTCTCCCCCCTCCCAAGATGATGCTTTCAAAATCTTCTATAAATAACTTAATAAACATATAAACAGCTTTAAAATCTTAAAAAAACTGTTGCAAAACTTCATCAAACTCCAAAACTAGCACCACATGCTATTCATCCAATCCATTGTCTTTGTTGTATGAGAACAATTTGTTAGAGATCATGATGTTGAGAATGGTACTTTTGTCAGCATAATTCCATTGACAGGGATCATTTCGTCTATGTCTTGTAAATGATCCATGCTATCTAAACTTCAGTCTTCAATCTTCAGCATTGCTGCATCTGATTTTCAACTTGAAATGTTGTCGAAAACAGAGCTTGCATGGCTGGATCATTCTTGAACATTCTTTGAGCTCCAAGATCCACTTGTGAAAGATACTTCATACTCCCCCTTTCACCATGCTTGAGTCTTGTCACACAGAACCTGCAATTTTAGAAGATAGAAACGTGGTTTTCCATTTTCGAGCCAACATAAGTTAATCTTGGCGTAAAACTTCTCTTCGAGAATCCAAGATATATGATTTCAAAATGTTTCTCGTATCTTGTGTCGATCAATCGAAAACAAACAAGAAGAAAAATCTTTTTGGCTTTAATTTAAGTTTATGCTAAAACACACCAATTTTTTTTTTCTTTTTCTAAAATGAAAAATAATATGCAATACACAAGTAGACTCTATTTTTGGTATTTTGCGAGAAAAATCACGGTGAGAGATCATATCAGACATAACGCATCTAGCATATTTCAATTTCGGTCTTAATTAGCATGCAAGCCAAGATAATCGTAAATAACAACATTTATGTTTATTTCAGCATACACCAATCATTTTTATCATTTTCAGATATGCTTAAGGTAATATTATCATGCACTGATAACTCGGCCTCCACTTTATCAGAAATGCTGGAAAATTATCATGTTTATCATATAGAAGCAAATTTTCTTAGAGATTTAATCATCCTTGATGAGTCATGCAAAAATAAAACAAAACCCCAAATACCTAACAATCAGGTCGGTCTTGTGGACACGCAGAGAAAGCCTAAGTATTTGAGAAAATAAGAAAGTAAAACAAGTTGAAGTTGTATAATTCAACAACAATCAGGTCGATACTTCTGTATACGTAGAGAACGTCCGATAAATTATACTAAACACCAAGAAAAAAAAGCAGAATGTCAAACGAACAACGATCAGGTTGATCTTTCGATACGCAGAGAAAGTCCGATCGTTTGATAAAATAAAGAAAATCTAACAAGTTTAAATCTTTCAAAATGAAAACATGCATTCATCAGGATATCGCTTATTCTATTTTTGAAATCATCACACAGCATTCATCAAGGAGCAAACAACTGAAGATCATCAGGCAAGCTTTATGTTTATATCTTACTTGCAGATATCAGATTTGTCATGCACATTCACAGATTATACAAATACCTACAGCCTTTAGACTTAATCTATCCATGGCAGATAAACATATATGCTGATGTACCATCATTTCTCGCTTTTGTCGGATCAATTTCTCAATTTTTCATTTTTTTATATTTTCCAATTTCTCCCCCTAAAATTCAAACGAACACTATTTTTTTAATTTTCAAATTTTCTCCCCCTAAAAATATGAACGAAAGAAAATGAAAAACAAAAATAAAAATGATCGATCAACACTTGACACATTTTTAAAAATTATATTTTTGAAAATCAGTGTTTCAAAGATAGTGACGATGCATTTTAACTTAAAACAACCACAAGTATTCCACTGTCAGTAATCTCTCAATTACTAACAGGTCTTCTTGAAATACCTATAAACACTAGAAAATAATAAGTTCTTAAAACCCCGACCCTCATCCACACTTGTGGTAGGTCGTCCAGTGTCTTCAACAAAATCAGTGTTGGCTGTGGAGACAACTTTTGGTCTCCATTCCTGTTTTGGTTTTAAACTTTCTAGTGAACCATTGTCAACTGATGAGTGACAATCAGAACTACTACCCAACTTTTCAGAATTAAATCTCTTTTTCCAGAAAAATTGTGTGTTGGGTATTGGTTCACTGAAAATAATGCCATCAGGATCAACATACTTTGTATGTTTGGCATTTGATGATGAATTGTTATTAGTTGTAGGACAATTTTTAGCATAATGACCTTTCTTACGACAACCATAACATAGTCGATGATTAGTTGGAGTGACTGAAACTGGTTTTCCAAACTGATCAATCGAATATTCATCAAATACTTTTGAAATCACAGGTTTGAATTTCTTTGGTTTCTGAAATTTTGGAAAACATATTAGAGAATCATAAAAACCAGAATCATCTCCATAACCAAAGAATTTATCTTGATGATAAAACCTGTTCGATTTAGCATAATATAATGAATCTGAATTTTTACCGCCTTGTGGTGTAGCATCAGATATACAAGAAGACTCTTTAGAAGAAATATTTTCATTGGCAGATGGTGAAGATGCTTTCTTCTTCCAACATCGAGGCTTCTTATCTGAAAACACCTTCTGTTTCTTTATCTTCTTTGTTTTGAATTCCTTCTTGTCGAAATTCTTAATCAGCCTATCTCTTCTTCAAATCATATACCACCATTTTTCTGCTTGAATTTATCTTAAACAGAATTTGGTATCTCATGACCTTGTTTGGCAAGTTTTGTAAATTCATACTTGATTCCTTTCAAATCATTCTTCCTGGAAATTAACGAATCATCTATCACGGTATCAGAAAACTTTGGCCCTATCACTTTTCCCGGATCTCAAGTAACACCTTTCCTTTTTCAAGAAATGTAGATTTTGAATCAAACTTCAATCCATTACTGCAATCAATCTGTTCTTTACTTTTCTTCTTGGGTTTGAACTTTGTTTTCTTTCCTAAACTAGTATCAGCAAATTTTGAACAATCAGGCTGTTCAATACCAGATGGTATAGCTGGTATGGAAGTTTCAATATCCACAGGAGCAGGAACTTGATGAAGAGTTGTATCTTTACCATTCTCCTGATTCGTCTCCAACTTATACAAATAATTTAGGAAAGTCGGCGAATTGTTAAAATTTTTCAATTTACGTTGCAAATCCAGAATCTCAATTTTTAATTCAGAAATCTTCACTTGAGCATTCAACAGCTCTTTCTGAGAAGCAATAAACTGTTCCGACAACTCATTATATTCATACTTGTGTCTTCTTTTCAAGTCACACACTTCCAATAATTCTTCAGTAACCTTTTTCTCTTTTTCTTGAAGTAATCAACATCTTGTGTTAAAATTTTGTTCTTTTCTCGGAAAAGAACATTCTCATCTCGAAGTTTTGAAAGTTCTTCCTGCAGACTAACTACCTTATCAGCAGCTTTAACAGCAATCTGATTAACCTTTTCGTATTTTTGTTGAAGAGGATAACATATTGCAAATAAAGCATCAAAATCTTCAATAGCTTCCTGTTCATTAGTTTTATTACATTCTTCAATTAACACTTCTTTTTCTTTCAACCAGTCTTCCTTAATTTTAACAAAATCAGTACACATTGTACAAGAAGAAGATGCCATCTGTTGAATTTTTGCTTCGTAACCATCACGAATTTTATTTTTCCATTCCTTCAATTCTTTTCTCAGAATACTATTTTCTTCAGATAACTTCGTTTCTTTCTTCTCTAATTCTTCAATTTTATCTTAAACTTCAAATCTTGATCAACTGTTTTCTGAGAAATGGTAGACATATGTTCCTCACACTGTCTCTTTACAAAATCCCATATATGCTTTGCTTTTCCATAAATTCTGACTTGTCTTTTAAGAGTAATAGGCAAAGCTAACAGAAGAAGTGCAATAGCTTTTTCATGTTGATCATATGATTCCCTTTCTTCAAGTGAAAAATTCCATCTCATCTTAAAATTACCACCAAAAGTTAGATACTGATATTTATTTGAAATCAGTAACCACAACCTTTTATCCAAATCAACAATATATGCTCTAAAATTTGTTAACTAACCATGATAATCTGCAAGATTTATCAACTTCGATATATTCTGACTATGACTCGCAATAAATGCATCAATTGCATACATTATGAAAATTGTGAAATTGGATATCAAAACTTCAAACTCGAAAACAGAGGTCTTAAATATGGATTTTGGGGGTCAAATTGGAGGGTACTATCTGTCAGGACAGTAAAAGTGTAGATCTCATCGAGACGGTCATTTTGGCTGGTATTAGGTTCCGTAACTCAAAATATAACTCAAGTTACGTCAATTTTAGTGAAAGTCACTTTTCTACCAGCGTACCAAGCAACGGACAACTAGCGTACCAATGACCTTCAGCGGACCAACAACGTACCAACTCTTTAACGTACCAAATCGATCAGCATACCAAACCAATCAACGTACCAGAGACAGACCAACTGGTACGGTGTAACTATCAGCGTACCAAAGAATAACCGGCGCGTACCACCGTTGGAGATTGTCTTCCGTACCAATGACCAGCGTACCAACAAATCTATGAAGATTGCCTTGAATACCTAAATATTCAACCGGCGTACCAGCAGCGCACCATCATGAAATCGACTGATTTTTTGAATTTTTGACTTTTTGAGCTAGAATTTGACACAGTGAGTTGCGAAAACACTCTAGGAAGATTCAGAAATCAGTTATAGCACCAAAAACACTCGGAATTAAGAAAATTGATGAAACACCAAAGAAACCCACTTTCTCTGACTAGAAAAACCCAATTTTGATCAATTCAATCCAGCAGAGCAACCTGGATTTGCTCTGATACCACTTGTAAGTACACGGAATGATCTTACAACTGGATGAACCGACCAATCTAGTGCACGAGAATGTAAATAAGCTTTGTTTTATTAATTTCACAAAGAGAACAATTACAAAGCTTTGGTTTCTCTCTCTAGAACACACACACACAAAGTGTAGAATCTGATTAAGTGTTCTAACATGCTAAACAGGTCAACCTATTTATAGGTGACTCAAACTGCCCAGCGTACCATCCAACGTACCATTGGTACGTTGACTCCGTACCAAATGGTACGAACCATGGTACGCTGTCTCTAAGACTCACACAATAATGCTCTCATATAGATACAATACACGAGACACACTGTATCATAGGAATATGCTCTAAAAAAACCAGTATCCTTGAGCATAGAAGAACCATCAAGCCTAGCTTGATCATGTTCGTCACCCCTGGTTTCTTGGTGCCTGGGATTCCTAAGATCAACCTCTTTTACCTCGGGTTCCAATAAAGGTTCCTTTGGGTCAGAAGAGGTCTTAGTTTCCGTAAATTTGGTCTTAGGTATGTTACCTCTGACCACTGGTTCTAGTAGGGAACAAGTGCAGTGACAACCCTTTTTACATCAGCCATTTCAAAGCTCCTATGACTGACCTCCTTGACAAAGTGTGGGTCAGGTTTCTTTAATAGCTCTTTAACAACTCTCCTACAAGTAAGGTGTTTGAAGAAGGTGTATCATGAAAACTTAAGAAAATTTCATCACCTTCACTTTGAGGTGTTTAAAGGATTGGTTTTAGTGGAGCTATTCTAGTGGATGAGGGATGTGCATCGTTTCCTAGAGATTCATCTCCCTTGGAAGATTTATCTTTGATGTGACTATCCCATTTTGGTTTCTTATGCCTAAGAACCTTGTCCTTGGCAGGGCTAGAAGCTTGGGTGGTTGTGGGTTGCACAGGTGGAGTAGACCTTGCACCCTATGATATAGATGTTTTATAGAATGTTGGGTTGAGATGTGTAAGGGAATAATTTAAAGGCTTGTAATATTGAATATAGTTGGGCTAGGTTTAGTGGGTCTACTATGATTAATTATATTAATTATAGGTTTAGGGATTGAAAAGCCATGTAGGGTCAGGTGTGTAGTATATAAACACACCTAGGCCTCATTTGTAAGGGTTGGCCTTTTGGAGACAGAGAATTCGTGAGCCAGGGAGGGAGACCAAGGAGAAATTGAAATTCTCCAAGGAAAATTGATGAACTAGACGATCTGAGTGATAATCGTGTGCATCATTTTCAGGTTTCATTGTGTTTAATATTATCGTTTTTCATCAATTTCTTTCATCTTTATTCTTGAATCACTCAATCAACGGATTCCACATCGTTTGATCGAGATCATTGATATTGTGTGAGGTTAATTTAAGCCCTACAATTGGTATCAGAGCCAAGAAACTCGTGTTTTGTGGCTCACACGATATCGATTCAATGTGTGTTGATGATTTTAGTGAGTTTTTTGTGTGTTTTTCAGGTCTTCGTCCCCTTCTTTGGAGGTTTTCTATTCTAAAAAATTCGTGTTGGAACAGGTTCTTGATTTCTTAACTAATTTGCTGAGTTTGTGTGCAGATTGAAGAGTTTTTGTGATTGTTTTAGCTGTTTTTGCAGTCCATCAAGGCGTTTTCAATCAAGATTGAAAGTTTTTCGTCCCAGATTTTTGTGTTCAATTGTTTTCATTCAAAATATGGAGATTCTCGGTTGAGTAGCTTTCCCTGCAGGTTTTCATTTCCGACAGACATTTTCGATTCTGTAGGCGTTTTCGATCTAACAAACAATTTACGTTTGAGGCGATTCCTTCTTTCTCAAGGGTTTTCGACCAATATTCAGGGTTTTCGATCTTAAATTTTGGGTTGTACGGGTTTTCGATCACATCGTATATTAGGAAAGGATTTCCTTTTCTGACTTTTCAAGATTTAAACTTGTTCAACAAGTTTTCGTTTGAGCAACAGGACTATGAGATTTGGTTTTTCGATCAAGCTGATTTTTCGATCGGGTCGAGGTTTTCGATCAGGTTACGGTTCTCTATCGAATTGAGGAGTTTGACTGTGGTTCTTTATCGAGGTACACGACCCTTCAAATCTGGTTTTCGGCCATTAAAGCGGGTCTTCGATCTAAGTTCACGGTGTTATGATCGGGTTTACGACACATCTCAGTTCACTCTCACTTGTACTGCTATTGGTTTTCGGCTCTAGTGTCGGTCGAATTGCCGGTTCACAACGAGCTTCACTGAGTTGTAGTTTCGATCGGGTTACGGTGAAGTTTAGGCGGCCTTATCACTAGTTCACGATTCCTAAATTGAGTTTTCGATCCATGATCTTCGGGTTAAATTTGATTCACGGTCGAAACAATTGTGCTGCAGGTTTCTATTGAAGCAAATTTGAAGTTACGTACTTACGTATCTTGAAGGTTAGTTTATTTACGTGTGTGCCATCGATATTTAATTTCATTCCTACGTAAATTGTACATCGATTTAGTTACAAGTTTTACATCTGTTTTTGAAGCAGTAAATGGCCACTCAATTTAAATTGGTGCAAATTAATTTTGACAAGGTTCTGTTTGTTGAATTTTTCTGGACCTCTTGGTGTATTTTATTCAAAATGGTTCAAGGTTGCTAAGGTTCGGTTTTCAGGGAGTTTTTGACTGAACAGAAGGTTTTCGGTCGAGTTGATAGTTTCCAATCGAGTTTTGTGGTTTTTGGTTGAAAAGGGGGTTGTTGATCGTGTAAGGTGTTTACGGTCTGACCGCATGTTTTCGGTTGGATTACGTTTTCCAGGTGTTTCGTATTTTCAGTTGAAAATGAGTACATATACATCTTCATCACATGAATGTACTAATCCTACTTGTCCTCCTCGCTTGCTCTCTCCTGACAACTTTCAAGATTGGAAATGTAGTTTCAGAAACCATCTGAAAAGTGTGGAGTTGTGGAGATCCGTGATGGATGGTCCTTTCGAACAGACACATCTTACAGGACCTATAGCATGTGCACTTAAAACTGAGAATGAATTTTCTGATGATGATCGGGAAAGAATTAACAAAGATGAAGAGGCCTATGCGATTATGACCAGTGCCTTATCTCCAGAAATTGCTCAAGAGTTCAGAAAATACCGAACTGCTCAAGCTCCCTAACATGCTTTGTTCAAAGCATAAGAAGTAAATAAGAAATATAAAGAGAACAAGCTCGAAGGTGATGATGCTGAAACATCATTGTGTTCCAATCCAATATGTGCACGACTAATTCATGGTCTTAGACAAATTCGAAAAAAATTGGTAATACAATTATTTGATGCACAATCTGCCACTAGCAAATTTAAGGGTAGATTTGGTAAGAGTGAAGAGAAGGTGAAAGTTCAGAAAGAAGATATTCAGAAATATCCTGACTTAGCTACTGAGAAAACTATCCGTTATGATCAGGCCAAAGTTGAAATTAGTGAGCTTAAACAACAGATAAATAAATTTCAACATGAAAATAATGAACTGTTGGTTAAGTTAGATTCCAACAAGATGAGAAATCAACGTATGATGGGCGCTGGTAAATCATTATCTTGTGCTATTGTGACTGGTCAGGTTGGAAGAGATAAAGTTGGGTGTGGGACAGAAAAATTTGAAGTTCTAAATAGCCTTATTTCTCCACCAGTTCCCAGAGATATAGTGGGACTTTTACTTGATGATGATCAAGTTGATAGATCTGGATCTAGGCATAAAGAAGTTGCTCCTGCAGCCGATAGTGTCTTGGTTGGGATGATGCAAATGACACAAGAGGAATTGGATATGGAGGCAACTATGACTTATGGCCAAATGTCAGCTAAAGACCCCACTGAACCTAAAGGAGATGCAATCAGTGCAGTTGAAGGGACTGTAGAAGATGTGTCCAACGATGAGGCTGAGTGCCAAAAGTAAAACAAGTGTCATAATCTAGTTCTGCGGATGCGGATTCAAGTTCAAAGGGGTTTAATAATGTTGCAGAGAAGAAGCTGAAACAGTATCCACAAGTTGATACTGTGTACTTCAGGTTGTTGATGAAGTACAACGGGAGAAGGTGATTATGACAACAAGGCCTGAGGGGGAGATATTTATGACTTCTGGATCCATGTTTATTCAAGAGCAAGGTTATGGGTATGAGCTACCCTCTTTTGCCTCCAAATTCAAAGGTTTAGGCTCATCCACTGATGCATCTACAAGTGGAGTTAAACTTGAAAGACCAAAGATCACCATTAAGCCTCCAAGTATGAGATATGTAGTTGGGGTCAAAGATGTGAAAGTCAAGGGAGTGGTTGTACCTCCTATCTCACCATGTGGTTCATGTAGTTACAATTGCAAAAATGGTGCATCCACATCAAACAATACTAGGAGCACAAGGATTGAAATGACCAGCTCTATTCAAGCTTCTAGGAACCAGGAAAAAGTCAACGTTGGATCTACATACAGGTCTAAGATGCAGACACAAGGCCATGCTACTCCACACCAACCAAAGAAGACCAATGGTTATACGTCTGAGTTCTACCCAAAGAAGCAGAATTGTTTTAGTTGTGGTAATCCTGGTCACATTGGTTGAAACCGTCTATATCGCCCCTATGAGCCCTACTATCCGCAGAGTCAAAGGATTACGTCACATGATTCAATTAAGTCTAAGCCAATGAAGGTGCAACTACCTAAGGTAATGAGGATTGCCCATCCTAGGGTTAAACCCTCTGATCGACATTGGGGTGTTGCTAAAAAATAAAGAAACATTTTAAATAAAAAATCAAGCTTTCCAAGTTATAAAAATTTTCAAAAACAGGTGAACAAACCAATTTCAAAACAACAAAAGTTTGAAAAACCTAAAGTTACCCCGCCCAAGGTAACTAAAACTGTTTTGAAAATTGAACCAAAACTGAAAAAGGCTGAAATACCTAAAGTCACAACACCAAAAGTGACTAAAAACTGTTAAACCACAAGTCCCTGATTTCATTAAAGCCATGTGCTTAAAAGAAGTATATTTTATTGACTCCTCAGGATTACCTAGAACCACAATGGCCTGGGTACCTTTGGCTAACTGATCTCTCAATGTGTGTAGGAACAATCAAGGAGGACTATCACTAACATTTTCTTTGTTTTTTGATAAGTGATCGTTCCAGGCACAAGATAGGAAACTTCGCTCCACTTCAAGGCATGCAATACTATACAACAGAGGGTATGTTTCCTTGAGAGATAAAACAAGGAAATCAACAAAGGTAACTGTTATGTTGGTTGCTTTGTGTATTGAAGCAATGAGGTATGCATTCCACAAAACTCAATTCTCAAAATTTTTCAGCTAAATACTTTGAAGGTTAGCTTGGCCAGCTGTATTTAACTCATTTGTTTTGTCTTAGCTGTGCGTCTTTGTATTAAATAAATGGAAAAATGATGACAAAATTGTGTCATTAAAAATAAAAAAGAAGGGGAAGAGTTGATTAAAGACTCCTCAAAATGATTGTGGCTTTTTAAATCTTTAATGTGTTTTGTGTTTGTTTTTTGAGAAGGTGGGAAGCGAAATAAATTTCCATTTTAAGGATGGCTGACACGCGTAAGGCAAATGTGAAAGACTCGATCCATGGTGATATGTTGGTAGGCTCAGCTCTTAAATCTGAAAAGGTATGCGTTACACACATAAAGATAACGTATGGTAGTTTGTTGGGTAACAACACTTAGGTTAATTACATTTCTATTTGACTGCATGCTCAAGTTCCCGATACACACGCTTGCCACCAAGAGTGTGAAAGCAAAGACCTGGGGATGCTTCGCATGTATGTAAGGATCTCCTCTGCTTTGCGTGAGCAATGACCTGGAGTTGTCCATACATACGTGCTTCTAGATCACCTTAAATGATAAATATCAAAAAGGGTATTTATACACCCAAAAGATGCCAAAGAGCACATCAAAAGAGACCCTCTAGCGTCCAAATCCCTCAGCCTTGTCACTTATGCGTACTAGGTGTCATAGTCAGGTTACAGCCTGATTGAAACACCGCTGGAAGATTAGTTGACTTTGTAATTATACCCAAAAATCTATGTGATCTATTCTTTCTCTTCTCAACCAAGTCTCGAGCTCAGTACCAAAATTCTGGTTCAAGTTGTGAAAATATGTGGTAGGGAATTTATATGCTTGATAGTGTGCAATAAAATGTACCTAGGATTTGTTTGGAACGCACTTTCTGTTCATAATTAATGCACAATAAAAGATAATAAAAGTGACAAACAGCCTGACTAAGAAAAGAGTTTGAGTTAAAAGTGGACCAATATATTGGCAATCACCTGGACATATTCGAGTAACAGAAGCAGAAAAGGGTTCCTCGGTTAGATTCATACGATTTGATCCCTTAGAAAACCTTCTCATGTTTGAATTGGTTCATATTTGTTTCATATTTAATCGTTCTTGTGTGAGTCTTTGAGTTTCTTTTTGTCCTGGCCAGGTTAATTTGAGAAGTTTAAATGAGTTTGTGTGGGTTTTGTGCATGACGGTGTGCCCCCCCCCCCCCCCAGAATGTACCTAATTTTTAGGGGGAGAAGGAGAGATAATAAGTATTATCTCAATGGAAGTCATTATCTCAGGGGGAGATAATGTGCATTATCCCAGGGGAGTACAAATAATATGTATTATCTCCGGGAAAGTTAAAAGAGGTCTTGGGTTAAGGGGAAGTTTTATACAAAACCTGTAATCTGTATTAGGGTTTTGGTTAAAATAATGTTATTCACCTTCTAACCCAGAGACCACTCATCATATGTCTGGTGGTTTGTATTTTTTCTTATATGTCAGACATGTTGATGATTGAAAGTGAAAAAACTGATGATCATGATGATGAAAAGTTGATGCTGCTGCTCAAATCCAAGAGTCAGCGGAACAAGACTTCCCTATCTGGAAAAGCAACTACTTAGGGGAAGTTGTTGGTTCTACTCAAGCCTCACAAAGATTCCAAAAGAAGATGTTCATAAGTTGAGGGGAAGCTGAAGACTTCAATTAAGTTCTTTAAGGAAATGTTGCGGAGTAGTCAAGATTCTATCTGAACAATAACAACCAAGTTTGCTAAAATAGAGGTTTTCATCATTTTATCATCTAAAGAAAGGCATTTCAAGACAGTTACCGAAGATTTAGGCAAGAACCAGAGTTCATTCAAGAGAAGCAAGTATATGAGAATCCTCCTCTCATTATTTTTTCACTTCTAGAAGTTCAAGTTGATCCTGATTGAGAGAAATTTCCTGAGTCTCTTGTGAAGCCCAATGAAGATTGTCAAAGAAAGAATCTTTATCAACACCTACACTAGAAAAGTCAAGAAGAAGAATTTCAAATTGTAGACATTTAATATCTATCATAAGCGTAGGGGAAGATTGTAACAGAATAATTTAGAGGCTTGCAATATAAAAAATAGTTGGGCTGGGTTTAGTGGTGTAAGGAATATTGCGCTTGGAAGATTTCCGGCTGAATGCCAATTTTGTTATGTTCCGGCTAAAGTTGTAGTTGAAGCGGAATTCTCACTTCAAGCGGAACTGGCAGTTCAAGCGGAAAGAAGCAGTTTTGTCCTTTAGCAAATATTCCAGGTGAACTCGTTTATCCACCAGATAAAGAGTTCAACCGGACTTTTCCTGAGATGTCTTTTCAGCAAGTCCAATCCTGCAAAAGCTTCTCGTATACTTCCAATTGCCGATGTTTATTCTTTTGGTAGTTTGTATTTGACTTTTTAGTTTACGGTCTAGATTAGATCGCATGAGATCAATGGCTATCATTGATCTCATCAGCATTATATATAGCTTAGTTAGCTCTTAGTTTACACATCATCTGTTCTTGAACAACTTGTAATAGTGTAGCTTTGAGTTAATGCAAATAGTGCCGAGTATTTGATACTTTGTTGTTACTATCTTTATGCAAATCAAGCATTTACATTATACACAAGAACTAAATATCGCTTAAGTAAAGTGAAATATAACTTTAATTTCGCAGGGTTATATTTGCAAGTAAAGGGCTTTGTTTTAGTTTAACTCTAACTAATAACGATCCTACAAGTGGTATCAGAGCTTTGGCTCTCACTTTGAAGACTTTCAGTGCTTCAAAGTTGATACTTTACTTGCCTACTTTACAAGCCTTGCTGTTTCTTCTTTCAAAAGTTTTTAAAAATGAGTGATTTTAGTCTAAGTTGTCCAAATGGTTCTTCCAACAAACCACCAATGTTCACTCCAGATGACTTTGGTACCTGGAAACTCAGGATGGAAGGTTTTGTT
The DNA here is from genome assembly GCA_039602395.1 of Deinandra increscens subsp. villosa. Taxonomy (NCBI): domain Eukaryota; kingdom Viridiplantae; phylum Streptophyta; class Magnoliopsida; order Asterales; family Asteraceae; genus Deinandra; species Deinandra increscens. Next base: position 64,313,504 of record JBCNJP010000003.1, read on the forward strand.
AGGATTTTGGACCGCCATATTTGGAAATCTTTTACTGAAGGACCTTACTCACCCATGGTTTCATCTGCCGATGATGCAGAAGTCAAGATACCAAAACCACTAGACAAATATGTTGAATCTGACTATACTGCTCTCGAATTTGACCATAAGGCATATTGGACTCTACAGGCAGCACTTCCTAACTCCATCTTAAGTGGGTTCAAAGGATATAAAACTGCTTTTGACCTATGGAATGCCTTAAGTGAAATGTATGAAGGAACCAGTGAAGTAAAAGAAAATAAGAAAGATGTTTTAAAACAGAAGTATGAAAACTTTAGTTTTAAATCTGGTGAAACAATGACAAACCAGTACTTAAGATTTGTTTCTTTGCTTGATGAACTCCAAAAGGTAGATGTAAAACTAGACCAGGTAGATGTAAACAGAAAGTTCCTACGTTCTCTACCTTCTGTGTGGACAGTTTACATAGTGAGCATCAAGGAATGCAAAATCTTGAAAAAGATGAGACTCAGTGAACTTCACGGCATACTCAGTGCCTATGAAATGAAACTAGATCTTAAACAAAACTATTGTCAGTTTCCCTGAGACACCAAGGTGTCAAGAAAGTTTTTCAAACACGTTTGAAAACTCTCACAATGCTCATATAGCAACTGACTCTTACCAAGGCTTCATACCTGAAGATCTTGAGTGTATAGGTGCTAATGATTTGGAGGAAATGGACATAATGACTCAACTTGCTATGGTGTCTGTCAGAGCTCAAAGGTTTTACAAAAGAACTGGTAGAACCTACAAGGGATCAAAAGGTGCTCACATAGGCCTTGACAAAAGCAAGGTGAAGTGCTATAACTGTCACCAACTTGGTCACTTCGCAAGGGAGTGCTCTCAACCAAGAAGAGAAGGACAGAACCAGAGTCATATCCAAGTGAAAAATCAAGGAGGAAGCAACTCTAACAACAACAATTCTGGTAACAACTCAGGTTCTCACCCCACCCCACCAAAGCCAACAGGAAGTCAAAACCACCAGAATATGGTAGCTGCTGTTGCAAATCAAACCTCATGTGTTGAATGGGAAGATTTCGTTGCTGAGTTTGAGCCTATCAACCATGCTTTGATGGCCAAACAAGACTCCACCTCAGATCAGGTAAACTCTATCCCTGAGAAAGTCTTAGAAAACCTATGCAACCCTGCCTGCATAGAACAAATGGCAAAGTACCGAAATCACAACACTGATTTGATTGATGAAGTTTCAAACCTAAATGAGTTAAAGGAATGTTTTAAGAAAACTGAATCATTATACATTTCAAAAATTGAAAATTTAACCAAAGAGTATGAACAGTTAAAACAAACCAACTCAGTGCTTGAAACACAGCTTGATGACTTGCTGTCAAAGCTTGAGAAATCAAAAAATGAAACCAAAGATGCTAAGGCTGAGGTTGATGTTCTTGAGATCAAGCTAAAAGATGCCTTGTTCACTTGTGACAAATTCCAAGCTGCAAATAGAAAGGCTGAGAAGTTGTGGATGGGAGGGATGTATGGAAAAGCAGGTGTTGGGTATAACAATGTTGAACCACCAATTGAATACTCACCTGTAATCAAACCAATTGAAGCTTTAAAATCAGAATGTAAAGTCAGTCTCACAGTTGATGACATCTCATCACAATCAAGTTCTGAAAACACTGTTGAGTCTAAGAAAACTGAAGTCACCGTTGCAAGCACCTCTGCATCAGCTGACCAATCAAACATTTTGAAACCATCAATTGCTATTCCACCACCAACTGTTTATGAACCCAAGGATTCAAAAGTTGGAGGGAAACAACCTGAGAAACCAAAGGGAAGTCAAACTCAAAGGCTTGGTAAACTCACTTTCAATCAAGTAACCAAGCATGAGTCTCCCAGAATATTTGAAACAAAAATGGTTGAATGCATGTGCTGTGGTGAACAGGGTCACCTAGCTGCTGTATGTTTGTTCAATCCAATGAGTAAAGTTAAACCATTATTAAAACCAAAACCTGTTTTGCAACCAAAAACTAATTTTCAGAAGAAACTCACGGGAAGAATCTCACCTGTGAAAAGTCACACAATGAAGCATTTTGGATCTGATTCCAACAGGGTCTTAATTGGTAATGATAAAAATGGAAGTTTCTCTGTTTTAAGGCAAAATCATTTTCCGGCTGAAGTTCAAGCGGAACATTTTTCCGCTCGAACTCAATTTCAACCTGAAAACAAAATTCAACCCAGATCAGCTACTGCTCCAAAGCAGAGACCACATGTACACTTTGCTGATGGGCTTGAGCATTTTGAAGCTCAAGGAAGAAGAAATCCCTCTAGAGGAAAGACCACCTCTAGAGAAAAATTTTCAAGAAGCATAAAGTCTAACCAACCTGAAATCGTTTTTGCTACTAGTTCAAGTGGAAGTTACTGTGTTCCACCTCAGTGGGAGAGTTCAAATCAAAACAAACACTTTCCTCAAAGATTTTCAAAATCTCCTGAAAGAACTAAGTTGGTTAACCAAGGAAATGAAAAAAACAAAGAAAATAACCAACAAGCAAAGAAAATTTAAGGAGTACAGGGAAAGAAAAATTGCTGAAAGGAAAAACACCAAAGGTGAAGGATTTAGTCAAACAAGTACTCAATATGAGAACTTCAGTTTTGACAATGATGATTTGCTTAATGAAGCTCCAGTTTTAAATACTCTAGTACTCAAGGAGTATAAGTATAATGATGCTTATGGCAGACCCAAGACCACTCAGGCTTAGGTCCCCTATAGAAATTAATCATTCCTGATATGTGCAGGTGCAAAATAAAGGCCAAAATAGCCTATGGGTAGTTGACAGTGGATGCACTTGCCACATGACAGGGAATAAGCAAATTCTGGAAAATACAAAAAGAATCAATGGAAGACCAGTTTCCTTTGGAAGCACAAAAGGCCATATCACAGCACAAGGTGATGTGACAAATGGACTGGTAAAATTTGACAGAGTCAATTTTGTTGATACATTGAATTTCAATTTGCTTAGTGTCTCACAAATGTGTGACAAGAATTTGAATTTAATGTTTAATGAGAAAGAGGCCATAGTCCTAAAACCTGGTGTCAAAAAATCCTGATGAACTAATAATGCTTAAGGCACCAGGAGAGATGGATTATACATTTTGGATATGTCAGTGCTTGCTTAATAATGTTGCACCCTCATGTGGCACTGCTTGCTTTGTATCTAAAGCCTCAGTTGACGAATCTGATATGTGGCATAGGAGGTTAGGTCATGTGAACTACAAAAACATGAACAGAATTGTAAATCTCGGCTTGGTTAAGGGTCTTCCTAACAAGCATTTTGCATGCTCTGAAAACTGTTTTCCTTGTCTCAAGGGCAAGCAACACAGAACCTCTTTTATGGCAAAAGTTGAGTCTTCTATTTCAAAACCTCTAGAGCTTTTACACATGGATTTATTTGGTCCAACTAGAGTAATGATTTTAGGAAAAAGGTCATACTGTTTTGTAATAATTGATGATTTTTCAAGATATACTTGGGTTTTCTTTCTCAAAACAAAAGATGAAACTGCTGAATTGCTGAAAACTCTTGTAATTAATTTAGAAAATTAATCAAATCTCAAAGTCAAAACAATCAGATGTGACAATGGCACATAATTAAAAAATCATGTTCTGAACTCATTTTGTGAGGAAAAGGGAATTGTGAGACAATTCAGTGCTCCTAGGACTCCACAGCAAAACGGTGTTGCTGAAAGGAGAAATAGGACATTAACTGAAGCTGCTAGATCTATGTTAGCACACTCCAAGCTCCCTGTGATATTTTGGGCAGAAGCAGTGAACACTGCCTGTTATGTCCAAAACAGGATTTTAATTGTCAAGGGCAAAAACAAGACACCTTATGAGCTTTGGAGAAAAAGAAAGCCAAACATTTATTTCTTTAAGCCATTTGGTTGTCCTGTTACAATATTAATAACCAATGAGTTATTGCCCAAATTTGTAGAAAAGACAGATGAGGGATATTTTGTTGGATACTCAGGTGTGTCAAAAGCATACAGAGTGTACAACAAGAGAACCAAAATTGTTGAGGAAACTATAAATGTTTCTTTTAATGAAAAATCTACCAACAATTTTGAGTCTCAACCCACTTGGTTATTTGATATTGACGCACTAACCACTGCTTTCAACATAACTGTTGATAAGCCCGTAAGATCTCTAGCGCAGGAAAATAACTTTTATAGGTCTGCTGATGAACATTGGAAGAGCAACACTGCTGGAACTGAGAAGCAAAACTTCTTCTCTTCAATGAGCATCAAACCTATCTTGCCGGACAATGACAAGAAACTGACTGAAATAATTCAAATTGAAGAAGAAATTATTCCGGTTGAAGTTCAGGCTGAACAAATTTTTCCGGTTCAAGTTCAACCGGAAAACCCAATTTCAGAAACTGAAGAGAATACTGAATCAGGGTCAAATGAAGCTGAAAATTCAAATGATAGCACATCAAATGAGCTTAATTTAGAGCATCTGACCTACAATTCAGACACCAATTCTCATGAATCAGTTGGAGTTTCAGATCCTGTGTCACAATTTGAAAATGTTGAGCTTGATCACAGACTTCCTCAGCTCAACATACCCTCAAATGGAAGGAGCCATGAGTTTCCTATGTTTCTTGATAGAAGAATCAACAGAGATCATCTAGCAAGGAATATTATTGGAGAAGTGTCAGGACCTGTGCTGAGAAGAAGTAGATCTGCTAATGCAAACATTTGTTTGCATGCTGCATTTTTGTCTCAAGAAGTGCCCAAGAAGGTAACAGATACCTTGGAAGATAACAGTTGGGTCGAGGCAATGAAGGAAGAGTTATTTCAGATTAACAAGCAGAAAGTTTGGGAATTGGTAGATCTGCCTGATGGAGCAGAACCAATTGGCACAAAGTGGGTATTCAGAAATAAGAAAGATGACAGGGGAATTGTTATCAAGAACAGAGCAAGACTGGTAGTGCAAGGCTATGTACAGGAAGAAGGCATTGATTATGATGAAGTGTTTGCACCAGTGGCTAGATTAGAAGCTATCAGAATCTTCTTAGCCTATGCTGCCTTCAAAGACTTCCAAGTATTTCAAATGGATGTCAAAAGTGCCTTCCTGTATGGCCTACTGGAACAAGAAGTATATGTCAATCAACCTCTAGGCTTTGAGGACCCTCACCATCCCAACAAGGTGTGCAAGCTAATCAAAGCTTTGTATGGTCTCAAACAAGCACCTAGAACCTGGTATGAAACTCTTTCTAACTATCTTCTAGAGAATGGCTACAAGAGAGGGGCTATTGACAAAACACTTTTTGTTAAAACTGTTGGTAAGGATATGTTGATGGTACAAATCTATGTAGATGATATTATTTTTGGTTCATCTAACACTGTTTTGTGCAAGGAGTTTGAAACTTTGATGCAGTCCAAATTTGAGATGAGCTCTATGGGAGAACTAACATTCTTCTTAGGACTACAAGTGAAGCAAACTGCAGATGGAATCTTTTTGAATCAATCAAAGTACATCCAAGACATGCTGAAAATATTTGACATGCAAGCCTGCTCAAGTGCAAAAACTCCTATATCCACTTCCCACAAGTTAACCAATGACTTAAGTGGCAAGCCAGTGGATGTGCACTTGTATAGAGCAATGATAGGCTCACTGATGTATCTCACTGCTAGCAGACCTGACATCATGTTCAGTGTTTGCTTATGTGCTAGATATCAGTTCTCACCAAAGGAGTCACATATGCTAGCTGTTAAGAGAATCTTCAAGTATCTAAAGGGGCAACCAAAACTGGGTTTGTGGTATCCCAAGAACGCTGACTTCTCTTTCAGAGCATTGACAGACAATGATTATGGTGGTTGTGACATTGATAAGAAATCAACATCAGGTGGATGTCAATTCCTGGGTGAAAGACTTGTCTCTTGGCAATGCAAGAAGCAAACTTGTGTTTCCACTTCAACTGCAGAAGCTGAGTATATTGCCGCCTCAAGTTGTTGCAGCCAAGTCCTTTGGATCCAAAATCAAATGCTTGACTATGGGATCACATTCATGGAAACTCCTATTCTTGCAGACAACAACAGTGCCATCTCCATCATCAACAATCCAGTAAAGCAATCCAAAACCAAACACATTGACACAAGGTATCATTTTATTAGAGATTGTGCAGAAAAGAATTTGATCAAATTATTCAAAGTTCATACTGATCATCAGTTGGCAGACTTGTTTACAAAAGCTTTTGATGAGGCAAGATTTTTCTATCTCATCACAGCCATTGGGATGATGAATTTTGAATAAAAACTTTTCACAATTTTCAAATAAAAGACATGTGCTTAAGAGCCCGTCTCTTGATACAAAAAGAAAAAGAAAAAGAAAATTTCTTGTGATAATTTCAGTTCATAGTCAGTAACCTCTGTTACACTATGAAAATTTATCACAAATTTTCAAAAATCATGTGTTTTGATGTTTAGTTTCAAGTTCCGGTTCAACCTGTGAGCAAAACATTTTTTTTAAACACACCAGGAACTTCAACCGGAAAAATGCTTTATAAATGACGTGAAGTAAATTATCTTGCATGGCTTCAATACAACTATTCTCTCTTAGTGCTTCAGTTACCTTCTTTGGTTGTACCTGAGACAAGAAGGATGCATGTTGACAATTTGCATTTTCCGATTTGCTTCTTGGAAGCACTGGTGCATCAACTTCTCCAATTACATTCTCCAAAGGATGAGTTTTCATCACTCTATAATTGTATGATGGTGGTAATTTATGATTAAAATTAGGCTTAGGTATATTAAAGAGAGTGGAATCAACCATAAGCTCTAATTCTGGTATTTGTGAGAAAGGTGGGGATTCCTGAGATGGTGATGCAACAGGTTCAAAGATGGCTTCAAATGATTCGGTTTCATTAACTGGAGTAGGTGAACTTAGCTTATCAAGTGAAAACTCAGCTGATGCACGCGATTCCTATATCAATAATGATGGACTTTTGTACGAAAAGGGCTTTAAATTTATAAACCTAAAACTTCACAAGGAGAATTCTCGCACAAGCAGGTAAGTGTACTTATCACTTACTTGTGTAGTATATATCCTGTAGAATAGAATCGGGTGTCGAACATCAGGAACACGTACTAAGAAAATCAATGCAAATGTAAATAACAACAAATAACATATAACGAGTAGTGGAAATGCAAATAATATTAAAAGTATCATCTTGATTTAGAATCCCCTTGCCACAATTACTACTTATCAGTGCATATTTATACTCACTTTTCCTAAATATAACTAGGTCAATTGCTAAATCCAACCTAATTCTATGAAACCAGTTATGAATGCAGAACACTAGACAAATTACCGCTAAGAGATATGCCTCTCTGTCTAATATCTCCGAAATGTTATGGACACACATTTTAGCAATCCTAACATAGTGCTATTCAATTAATTAATTCTATGTTGATTAGAGAGTTCCTATCTAGCATCCACCATAACAGAGTTATCTATAATATGGCATATAATAAGTCAGGCACAACCCTATAACCCTAGAGGCAATTAGACTCTAGATTCACATAACACACATTAACACAACTCATGATAACAATAATCCATACCCCTCTCGGGATACAGCCTCAGGCCAAATATCAACCAGAACCCTATGACCTAAAGATAGAATTATTAACCTATAGGAGTCGCGACTTCCTACACACTAACAAAACCACACCATGAAATCATGAACCATCTCAACATGCATGCATACGTACCAACATATAATAATCAATCAAACACTGTTTTGCATTCAAACGCATAAACAATCATTCAAACATAGTAATCATAATACAAGGTTCATCTCCACCAAGATGATGGTGGAGTTTAGCCTCTCATGGCAGAATTCAATTCAATCATATGACTAAACAACGGAAATATACTCAAAATTAAATCTAGCTACGAATCGAATAACGAATACTAACGATTACTGAATTCCTGTGGTCTCGATTACTTCTTTATGGCTTCCAAACAACTCTGCAACTCTGGAAAAACGTCTCTGGCCGTCAAGAGTCACCAACCCTTGCAATCGAATCGAAAAAGTCTATTTATAGGAAGTATTAGGGTTTTTGGATTCTTGGTCGTAACGGCTCGTAAGGCCTTCACGGGTCGTTACGATTGATTTCTAAAATTTCTTCTAAATTTAGCTCGATCTCATTCTTGGGCAACAAGCAAATGTGTATTCTGGCTCTAGCTTGAGAATTTCACTATTTTTCCTTTAAAATCCGTGACTTTACCATTTTAGTACCTGTAATCCTTTTTTTTTTGCTAAAATAGACAATTTTACGTTAAATATGACGGGAAATAGCCAATAAATAACCAAAAGATGTGTGAAAATGTGTATAAAAACATGTTACATTTAAAGCACATCAAACATCCACACACTTGAACATTGCTCGTCCCTGAGCAATCCTATAAATTTTCTATCAACATTATTACAACGACATCTCAGTCACATAGATATATACTGCACCACATTTGTTAAGCCCTTAGGATTTTACCACAGTACTAGACCAAGACTCAACAAGCATAAGAAATTGAATGAAAATTACAAATAATACCCCTAGTTTTCATGCAATCTTTCTCGAAGCTCACCACTGGGTGTAATTTTTAGGGAACTCTCAAGTCAAGTTAGTTCAATTGCGTTCTTGAGTTTATATATTGATCACGCTGCCGAGTACTACTAATGGATCTGAGCAAAGAAAGGGGGAAGAAGTACAAATATTGCTCAAAGATACGGGTGTATGAGCTACCACCCTAACGTATATCTTGGCGTATACGTACAGCCATGTCACAACTTTTCGTTGTTATCTATTTATGCTATATTTCCTTTTGGGCCAGCTTTCTTGGATCATTTTGACTTTTGATGAGCTGGGTTTTGAGATTTTTCTCTTTTCATGGGATTTTTGTAGTAAGGAGAGTAGGATAAATATGTTGGCGTTATGTACAAAGTCCAACATCTTTGGGAAATTGACGACTCAGAAAACATCCAAAGTAAACTCAAGGCTTAAACGTGGTCTCAATATAAACCTAGAAGCAATTCTAAACTATTGACATCCCTCGTGTGCTATTTTAGAATTTTCTTTTCTCCTAATGCCATGTCTTGTATTTTCTTTTATGACAGGCTCTTTTCTACACTAAGGCTTGACTCACATGGGAATGGGGTAGGGTGATAATTTAAATTGCAAGGTACCAGTGGTATTCCTGATCATAAAATTTAATGAAAACTGCTTATCTAGTAAGGTCGTTCTTGTTACCTAAAGACATGGTAATGCAAGCATGTTAGGGACGAATCCGTGGATTATACTGAGAAGGTGTACTTTTGTGTTAACCAAGGCCTCGGCCTCCCATCCAGATACTTAAAACCGTACATTGTCCCCAATGTACATAAATAATAAACATTTCGTGTGAGAAATGGAAAACTTCCTTGTAATTTGATAATCTTGAGCCCATCGTGTTCTTTTGCTATGTTGTTGAACTCTCTCTACCTATCTAGACTTGTCATTGCAGTTGCAATGCAATAGTAATGGCATAATAATAGTTAAAATAATCATACAACCATAGCACATCATAGACATAATCAGCCAAACCAAAATATATCACATGATCATCAGTAATGTAGTTATTCGGTTACAGTTATCCAAAAATATAAACATAAACAAACAAAAGAAAATAAAATGTATCCAGTACATCACTAAAAGAAAGTTAACCAAACATAAATAAGCAACATCAAGTCAAGGGGCATCCACTATATCATCCAGGTCCTCCTCATCATCGTCCTCCTCATCATCGTCCTCCTCATCATCGTCCTCCTCATCATCGTCCTCATCAACACTGATAACTAGTGAAGACTCGCCCTCGTCGTCATCATCATCATCACCCTCTCCAGCAGCAGGTACCCTCGGTGAAAAAGGAATGAACCACTGCAAGCAGTGGTGAATATCTGCGAGCTCGGTAGGACCACCCCTACAGGTAGAAGATGCGGCAGGTGAAATAGGGTAGGTATAAGGTGGGGACTGGCTAGCCTGGCTTCTCTTTCAGAGCATTGACAGACAGTGATTATGGTGGTTGTGACATTGATAAGAAATCAACATCAGGTGGATGTCAATTCCTGGGTGAAAGACTTGTCTCTTGGCAATGCAAGAAGCAAACTTGTGTTTCCACTTCAACTGCAGAAGCTGAGTATATTGCCGCCTCAAGTTGTTGCAGCCAAGTCCTTTGGATCCAAAATCAAATGCTTGACTATGGGATCACATTCATGGAAACTCCTATTCTTGCAGACAACAACAGTGCCATCTCCATCATCAACAATCCAGTAAAGCAATCCAAAACCAAACACATTGACACAAGGTATCATTTTATTAGAGATTGTGCAGAAAAGAATTTGATCAAATTATTCAAAGTTCATACTGATCATCAGTTGGCAGACTTGTTTACAAAAGCTTTTGATGAGGCAAGATTTTTCTATCTCATCACAGCCATTGGGATGATGAATTTTGAATAAAAACTTTTCACAATTTTCAAATAAAAGACATGTGCTTAAGAGCCCGTCTCTTGATACAAAAAGAAAAAGAAAAAGAAAATTTCTTGTGATAATTTCAGTTCATAGTCAGTAACCTCTGTTACACTATGAAAATTTATCACAAATTTTCAAAAATCATGTGTTTTGATGTTTAGTTTCAAGTTCCGGTTCAACCTGTGAGCAAAACATTTTTTTTAAACACACCAGGAACTTCAACCGGAAAAATGCTTTATAAATGACGTGAAGTAAATTATCTTGCATGGCTTCAATACAACTATTCTCTCTTAGTGCTTCAGTTACCTTCTTTGGTTGTACCTGAGACAAGAAGGATGCATGTTGACAATTTGCATTTTGCGATTTGCTTCTTGGAAGCACTGGTGCATCAACTTCTCCAATTACATTCTCCAAAGGATGAGTTTTCATCACTCTATAATTGTATGATGGTGGTAATTTATGATTAAAATTAGGCTTAGGTATATTAAAGAGAGTGGAATCAACCATAAGCTCTAATTCTGGTATTTGTGAGAAAGGTGGGGATTCCTGAGATGGTGATGCAACAGGTTCAAAGATGGCTTCAAATGATTCGGTTTTATTAACTGGAGTAGGTGAACTTAGCTTATCAAGTGAAAACTCAGCTGATGCACGCGATTCGTATATCAATAATGATGGACTTTTGTACGAAAAGGGCTTTAAATTTATAAACCTAAAACTTCACAAGGAGAATTCTCGCACAAGCAGGTAAGTGTACTTATCACTTACTTGTGTAGTATATATCCTGTAGAATAGAATCGGGTGTCGAACATCAGGAACACGTACTAAGAAAATCAATGCAAATGTAAATAACAACAAATAACATATAACGAGTAGTGGAAATGCAAATAATATTAAAAGTATCATCTTGATTTAGAATCCCCTTGCCACAATTACTACTTATCAGTGCATATTTATACTCACTTTTCCTAAATATAACTAGGTCAATTGCTAAATCCAACCTAATTCTATGAAACCAGTTATGAATGCAGAACACTAGACAAATTACCGCTAAGAGATATGCCTCTCTGTCTAATATCTCCGAAATGTTATGGACACACATTTTAGCAATCCTAACATAGTGCTATTCAATTAATTAATTCTATGTTGATTAGAGAGTTCCTATCTAGCATCCACCATAACAGAGTTATCTATAATATGGCATATAATAAGTCAGGCACAACCCTATAACCCTAGAGGCAATTAGACTCTAGATTCACATAACACACATTAACACAACTCATGATAACAATAATCCATACCCCTCTCGGGATACAGCCTCAGGCCAAATATCAACCAGAACCCTATGACCTAAAGATAGAATTATTAACCTATAGGAGTCGCGACTTCCTACACACTAACAAAACCACACCATGAAATCATGAACCATCTCAACATGCATGCATACGTACCAACATATAATAATCAATCAAACACTGTTTTGCATTCAAACGCATAAACAATCATTCAAACATAGTAATCATAATACAAGGTTCATCTCCACCAAGATGATGGTGGAGTTTAGCCTCTCATGGCAGAATTCAATTCAATCATATGACTAAACAACGGAAATATACTCAAAATTAAATCTAGCTACGAATCGAATAACGAATACTAACGATTACTGAATTCCTGTGGTCTCGATTACTTCTTTATGGCTTCCAAACAACTCTGCAACTCTGGAAAAACGTCTCTGGCCGTCAAGAGTCACCAACCCTTGCAATCGAATCGAAAAAGTCTATTTATAGGAAGTATTAGGGTTTTTGGATTCTTGGTCGTAACGGCTCGTAAGGCCTTCACGGGTCGTTACGATTGATTTCTAAAATTTCTTCTAAATTTAGCTCGATCTCATTCTTGGGCAACAAGCAAATGTGTATTCTGGCTCTAGCTTGAGAATTTCACTATTTTTCCTTTAAAATCCGTGACTTTACCATTTTAGTACCTGTAATCCTTTTTTTTTTGCTAAAATAGACAATTTTACGTTAAATATGACGGGAAATAGCCAATAAATAACCAAAAGATGTGTGAAAATGTGTATAAAAACATGTTACATTTAAAGCACATCAAACATCCACACACTTGAACATTGCTCGTCCCTGAGCAATCCTATAAATTTTCTATCAACATTATTACAACGACATCTCAGTCACATAGATATATACTGCACCACATTTGTTAAGCCCTTAGGATTTTACCACAGTACTAGACCAAGACTCAACAAGCATAAGAAATTGAATGAAAATTACAAATAATACCCCTAGTTTTCATGCAATCTTTCTCGAAGCTCACCACTGGGTGTAATTTTTAGGGAACTCTCAAGTCAAGTTAGTTCAATTGCGTTCTTGAGTTTATATATTGATCACGCTGCCGAGTACTACTAATGGATCTGAGCAAAGAAAGGGGGAAGAAGTACAAATATTGCTCAAAGATACGGGTGTATGAGCTACCACCCTAACGTATATCTTGGCGTATACGTACAGCCATGTCACAACTTTTCGTTGTTATCTATTTATGCTATATTTCCTTTTGGGCCAGCTTTCTTGGATCATTTTGACTTTTGATGAGCTGGGTTTTGAGATTTTTCTCTTTTCATGGGATTTTTGTAGTAAGGAGAGTAGGATAAATATGTTGGCGTTATGTACAAAGTCCAACATCTTTGGGAAATTGACGACTCAGAAAACATCCAAAGTAAACTCAAGGCTTAAACGTGGTCTCAATATAAACCTAGAAGCAATTCTAAACTATTGACATCCCTCGTGTGCTATTTTAGAATTTTCTTTTCTCCTAATGCCATGTCTTGTATTTTCTTTTATGACAGGCTCTTTTCTACACTAAGGCTTGACTCACATGGGAATGGGGTAGGGTGATAATTTAAATTGCAAGGTACCAGTGGTATTCCTGATCATAAAATTTAATGAAAACTGCTTATCTAGTAAGGTCGTTCTTGTTACCTAAAGACATGGTAATGCAAGCATGTTAGGGACGAATCCGTGGATTATACTGAGAAGGTGTACTTTTGTGTTAACCAAGGCCTCGGCCTCCCATCCAGATACTTAAAACCGTACATTGTCCCCAATGTACATAAATAATAAACATTTCGTGTGAGAAATGGAAAACTTCCTTGTAATTTGATAATCTTGAGCCCATCGTGTTCTTTTGCTATGTTGTTGAACTCTCTCTACCTATCTAGACTTGTCATTGCAGTTGCAATGCAATAGTAATGGCATAATAATAGTTAAAATAATCATACAACCATAGCACATCATAGACATAATCAGCCAAACCAAAATATATCACATGATCATCAGTAATGTAGTTATTCGGTTACAGTTATCCAAAAATATAAACATAAACAAACAAAAGAAAATAAAATGTATCCAGTACATCACTAAAAGAAAGTTAACCAAACATAAATAAGCAACATCAAGTCAAGGGGCATCCACTATATCATCCAGGTCCTCCTCATCATCGTCCTCCTCATCATCGTCCTCCTCATCATCGTCCTCCTCATCATCGTCCTCATCAACACTGATAACTAGTGAAGACTCGCCCTCGTCGTCATCATCATCATCACCCTCTCCAGCAGCAGGTACCCTCGGTGAAAAAGGAATGAACCACTGCAAGCAGTGGTGAATATCTGCGAGCTCGGTAGGACCACCCCTACAGGTAGAAGATGCGGCAGGTGAAATAGGGTAGGTATAAGGTGGGGACTGGCTAGCCTGGCTACCCTCTGGGATAACTCTATCTTTAATGGGTGTAAGGAGATAAAAACCGTCCTCCTGTAGCTCGATAATATCAGTACTGGAGAGCTAGGTGTGTCCTAGAGGTGTGGGTGAAGGGTGAGGAGTGAGACCGGCGATGAACTGATCAGTAAGCAGGCAATAATGGCGAGCGATCCGTGTAATGTAAGGGCCAAACGATAACTCCTTACTGCGCGCAATAATGGAAGCCATAGCAGTCGCCATGAGGTGTGCTATATTGCACTTGTGTTAATGCACAAGGCAATACATGATGAAGATCTCAGAGGTGTTCGCCCGCTCGTTAGACGCCGAGCGGGTGTGCAGTGAGTAGGTGATGTGGCGGTGGATATATCGGTGAAGAGGGTCACAATACCATCTTCACCTGCTGGAGGCGGGGGTGTAGGTGCCATCCGCCATGGTCTGCCAGAATGTTCCCTAATCAAGTGCGGACCAATCACTGGATAGCATGCCCGGATCATACTCCGGGTCCTCCCCTGTAATGTCAATGAGTCCGGTACCCATACCAAACTCAATGACGGACATCGAGAGATCAGCGCCCCCAAGCCTGAATGTAACAGCGGCTGTGCTATGGGGGTTGTCGGAGAGGGAGTCGAAGTGAAATGTGGAATGTACCTCCAAAACCAACTCCCGATAAACCGGAATCTAGTTAATGTTGAAGGCGCGCCTCCAATCGACAGTGATGAGGCCTCGGGCACGCTCGCCGAGCCCCACTGAGTCCAACCAGCCCCAGTCTATCCCGTGCATCTTGGTCAGGTGCTTTGCAATGTAGTTACCCAAACGTTTATAAACGTTGCTTCTCGAGTTAAATTATAGCCATTGATGAGGGTGATGTGGTGCGTAGGGTTCGAGATCCTCGGGGTTTCTCATGAGCGGGATGGTCAAACCGTTGTCTCTTTCTGCTTTTCTTGCCCGCTCGATCCGCCATAACCTGCTTACAATTTCAAAACAACAGCTAAACAAAAAATTGTAAAAATTTGTGTAGAACGGCCCGTGACCGCGTCACAGGTCGTGACCGAGGCGATTTTGCCAAAAATGCTCAATTGGCTATGGATTCAAGCCATTTTTGCAAATCAATAGAGCATATGTATTTCTAAGTGTAAGGGGACCTAGGAGGGGTAAAAAGCCCCTTGAATATTGACCTAATTTGCGGGCTTTAGCCTCGGGTTCACCCGAAACCCTAGAATTCGAAATGCGAAGAATACGAGAAAATTTTACCTTAATTTTGCAGACAAACGGAGTGGAGGGTGACGCAAGATGATGGAGGAGGGGTGAAATCGCCCGGAGCTCGAGTATTTTGTGGTTTTGGTGAAAAGTGATGCCATTATGGAGCGTGTCCGATGTTATCGGCTTTTGTAGGCTGATTACAGCCTGTGAGGGCATCACGAGTCGTGACGACCGGGTTTTCAAAAAATTCAAAATTTAAACCCCCCCCCCCATCCACACACTTAATTTGGTACAAATTTAGTGTTTAAATGATACATGGAAATGAAAACAAATGAACAGAAAAAGAGCAAAACAAAAAAAAATGAAGATAGCGGGTTGCCTCCCGGAAGCGCTTGTTTAATAACTAGTCATTAGCTTGACTCATAATGCATGTACGATTACTTGTTTTTTCGAGGGTGATTTCCTCGTACTCAATTTCTTCTATAGGTCCTCCTAGATAATGTTTCGGTCATTTACCATTGACACAGAATGTTTCCCCGTCTTTCTTTATAACTTCAAGTGATCATTTGCGGATGTGCTTTTGACTCGATATGGTCCTGTCCACCTTGATCGCGGTTAACCCAGAAAGAGACTTAGTATGGAATATTACAGAAAGAACCTTGTCTCCTGGTTCGAATACTTTTTCTCCCTGCAGGTAACAATCATGTAGATGTTTGGTACGTTCCTTGTATTTAGAGGACGCATTGTATGCATCATCCCTCATTTCTTCTAACTCATGCAATTGAATATAGCGTCTTTGAACTGCTCCTTCAAGATCCAAATTAGCCGCTTTGAGGGCCCAATAGGCTTTGTGTTCTAGTTCTACATGTAGATGACACGCTTTCCCGTATACCAACCTAAAAGGTGTTATGCCTATTGGTGATTTGTATGCAGTTCTGAACGTCTAGAGCGCATCGTCTTGCTTTTTTGACCGATCCTTTCGATTACTACCAACAGTCTTTTCTAGAATTCTTTTGAGACCTCTATTGGTAACTTCTACTTGACCGCTAGACTGAGGGTGGTATGGCGTAGCTAATCTATGTGAAACCCCATATCTTTTTAGAACTTTCTCCATTTGAGCATTACAGAAGTGAGTCCCCCTATCGCTTATCAGGGCTTTAGGTGTTCCAAATCTAAAGAATAGCTTCTTTAGAAAACAAACCACAGTTCTGGCATCATTGGTAGGCAATGCTTGAGCCTCTGCCCATTTGGAAACATAATCAACTGCGACTAGAATATATTTATTTCCATACGAGCTTGGGAAGGGTCCCATAAAGTCTATTCCCTAAACATCAAATACTTCACAAATCTGAATTCCTTTTTGGGCATCTCATCTCGTTTAGAGATGTTTCCAGCTTTCTGGCAGGGGTCGCATTTACTAACCATATCTTGAGCATACTTAAATATGGTAGGACAGAAAAAACCTGCATCGAAGACCTTCTTAGTAGTATAGCTTGGTCCGTGATGTCCACCAGTTGGTCCTTCATGACAATGCCTAAGAATAGAATCTGCGTCATATCGATTTACGCATCGTCTAATCACTTGATCTGGTCGAACAAGTATGGGTCGTCCCAAATATAGTATTTTAGGTCACAAAATAATTTACGTTTTTGTTGATAGGTGAGTCCTGGCCAAAGATATTTGCAGGCGAGATAATTGGTGAAATCTGAATACCATGGTGTATCGTTTATGCTTGTGCTGATATGCATCAAGGTTTCACCTGGGAATTTATCGTTGATCTTTTCTTCTGTGATTATATCTTCTTTCGATGTCTCTAGTCTTGAAAGATGGTCTGCTACTACATTCTCGGCTCCTTCCTTATCTTTGATTTCTAGATCGAACTCTTGAAGTAATAGGATCCATCTGATAAGCCTAGGTTTTGCGTCCTTTTTCGCAAACAAGTATCCAATGGCCACGTGATCGGTGTAAACAGTGATTTTAGATAGGATGAGGTATGACCTAAACTTATCTAGGGCAAAAACAATAGTGTCTTGCTAGCGTAGTAGATTAGATGGAAGTGCTTGTCCTTTCTTTGACCGAGTACTGCGCCTATGGCATAATCGCTAGCATTGCACATTATTTCGAATGGGAGTGTCGAATCGGGTGCAATTATGATTGGAGCATTCGTAAATTTATCCTTTAGCGTGTTATAAGCCTTGAGGCATTCCGGTGAAAAGATGAATTCTGCGTCTTTCTCTAGAAGTTTGGTCATAGGCTGTGAGATTTTTGAGAAATCCTTAATGAAGCGACGATATAAAATCCAGCGTGACCAAGGAAGCTTCTAACACCCTTAACGTTTTTAGGAGGAGGTAGTTGAAGAATGGTTGATCTTTTTGCCTTCTCTACCTCTAATCCTGCTATGGATATCTTATGTCCTAGTACAATGTCCTCTCTGACCATGAAGTGGCATTTCTCGCAATTAAGTACTAGGTTGGTCTCCTGGCATCGAGCTAGGATCATTTCTAAGCTGGCCAGACATTGATCAAAGCTGTCTCCAAACACTGAAAAATCTTCCATGAAAAATTCTATGGAGTCTTTGATCATGTCATCAAAAATTGCCATCATGCAACGTTGGAAAGTAGCAGGAGCGTTGCATAACCCAAATGGCATACGTCTATACGCAAATGTGCCGAAAGGGCAGGTGAAAGTAGTCTTTTCATGATCGTTAGGTGCAATTGGGATTTGGAAGTATCCAGAAAATCCATCTAGGAAACAGTAGCAATCGTGTCCTCCTAACCTTTCTAACATTTGGTCTATGAAGGGTAAAGGGAAATGATCTTTCCTAGTGTCGTCATTTAGTTTACGATAGTCTATACACACGCACCATCCTGTCACAGTTCTAGTAGATATTAGTTCATCATCCTTTCCGATGACTGTCATTCCTCCCGTTTTAGGTACGACTTGAACTAGGCTTATCCATGGAGAATCCGAGATTGGGTGTATCAATCTGGCGTCTAGGAGTTTCAAGACTTCTTTCGTACCACATCATGCATATTAGGATTGAGACGCCTCTGTGGCTGAACTACAGCCTTATATGATTCCTCCATTAATATTTTGTGAGTACAAAAAGATGGGTTTATCCCTTTTATATCCATGATGTTCCATGCCATGGCTCCCTTGTTTCTTATGAGTAGTTCAATAAGTCTCTCTTTTTGGTCAGGTTCCAAATGTGAGGGGATGACTACAAGTAACTTAGAATTCTTTTCTAGAAATGCATACTCTAAATGGTCAGGAAGTTCTTTTAGTTCTACCTCAGGTGGTTCTTCCATCGAGGATTTCATGCTGGGTTCTGTAGAGCCCTCCACGTGGTAGCAGTTTGTTTTAGCATTGAAGATTAACATGAAAGGTTCGGGCTCACCTTCGTCAGTAGAGGAAGGGGTATCGTTAGAATTTAGTTGCGTCAATAATTGAGGTTCATTAGGTTGGAACTCACAACTTGTATTTATCGTCTCTCCATAGTTTACCACCTCATCTTGTAGAAAATACAAGTTGTCTTCATGCTCCTATTCCATTTTCTTGTCGATATTGATAGACAAAGACTGTCCATCAACTCTTAGGGTTAGCTGCCCATTTTGGACGTCTATTAGTGTACGTGCAGTAGCTAAGAATGGGCGTCCTAAAATCATTAGAACATTCTCATCTTCAGCCATGTCTAATATGACGAAGTCGACAGGAAAAGCGAAACTTCCAACTTGCACGATCACGTCTTCTGCAACTCCTCTAGGATATTTAATAGAACGATCTGGCAGTTGTATGCTCATCCGAACAGGTCGGAGGTCTCCTAGGTTGAGCCGATTGAATAGAGAAAAAGGCATAAGATTTATACTGGCTCCTAAGTCAGCAAGAGCTCTTTTGACTACACAACCGTGAATATGGAAAGGGTAGTGAAACATCCTGGATCCTTTCTCTTTTGTGGAAGAGCGTTCTGACAAACTGCCGTGCATGTTTCGTTGAGTGTAACATGAGATACTCCCTCGAACTTCTTCTTGATGGCCGAATATCCCTTAATAAACTTCTCTATGGGTGATATGTAATCTAGTGCATCCAGGAGAGGTATTCGTATCTCTAGTGGTTCTATCATTTGCCGAATCCTCTTAAACTTTACTACTTCTCTGGACGTCTTTAGTCTTCAGGGAATGGCATAGGAGGTGTGTACGTTTTAGGTTTCTCCTTGGCTTTAATTGGTTCTTCGCCGTGAATACTTCTTCTCACTTGATTTTTCTTTAGTGGATTCTTCGATTGTTGTTTCTGAGGTGCTTGGTTCCTTTTCTTGAGCAATTTCATTACTTATACTCTTCCCGCTCCTAGTCGCTATGTTTGCTGTCTCCATGCATTCCTTATAGGGGGTTGAAGTTCTTTGGTTCCGAAGCTACCCCCTCAGGTGGTTAAGCTCTATCATAACTTTTATCATGTCTTCATTTTGCGGCGCAGCTGCTACCCTAAGTAGATGCTGATTTGACAATGCAATTTGTTGAAGCTCCTCGACGTCATCTCTGTTCATCTTTATATCTTCTCTCATGAAGGTCAATTCTCTCGTGAGTTGGGACTGAGATGTAGTTCACATAGCGTTCACTGTTTCACATTCGAGTTGCATTCCTTCTATGGTAGCCGTAAGGGTATTTAGTTTTAACTCTATGGATGCGGCATGAGCGGAGATATTCTTTAAACGAAGGTGAGCTTTATCCTTTGGCCAATGACATTCATTGTTAGTAGCGGTTTCTATTAGAGAACGAGCTTTTTCTGGACTTAGTCCTAACCATGATCCACAGGCGCTCATATCTAAAGGTAAACGAGTTTCTGGAAAAACTGCCCAGTAGAAAGTGTTGAGTAGAACTCCCTCTGTGATTTTATGATGAGGACAACTTCGAATAAGAAGGGAATACCGTTCCCACGCGTCATTGAAGGATTCTTCCTCTTTCTGTGCGAATGACAAGATTTGAGAACGAATTTGAATAGTAAGAGATGGCGGAAAATATTTTTCGATAAAACAATCGCAAAGCTCTTTCTAGCTGGTAATGGAGTCACGTTTTAGGGAAATGAGCCATTGTCGAGATGCTCCTTTAAGACTAAGCGGGAAAAGGCGAAGTTTGACATCTTCTTCGATGATCTCTTAAAGTTGGAACATGTCAGTGATGTCACACCCCCAATTTCCACTAATGGAGTTTTACCGTGTGGGGTGTGAGCAAACCAGGATCCCAGTCCATTAGTTACACCAAACAACCACTAAATATCAAAAGATTTTCATTATGTTAAAGTATAATAAAAATTCAGAGTTTTACAATATGCGGAAGCATAAACGTAAGATTTAGTATTTAGATGAAACATTGTTAATTGAAATAACATAACTTGCATAGAAAACTATAACAGGGTTTTAAGGGCTCATGCATGCATACTCGTGATACTCGAATACCTGCGACCTGGAAGTAACATGTTTAAAGAGAAAGTGTCAACCAAAAGGTTGACGAGTTCACATAAGTACACATATCTACAACTAGTACAGACATGTAGTACGAATACAACAGTTTCATTCGTAGTTCAGTTATGTATATTACAAGTACAATCCATAACGTAGGTAGCGAGCCTAAATTCATGTCACTAAAACGTTCGCAACCGAAGCTGACCAATTAGTTGTAGGAATAATCCTTACGTGTTTTGCCTTCCCCGTGTCTACTCGATCACGGTAAGTTAGGCTGACATTGTCCTCAGTCCGACCGCCAATCGGGTGGTGCATCTCGTGCCCGCTGAGTGGGGTTTGTCAGACCCCAGTAGTACTACCCAATATCGCCTTGCTATATTCTATTAACGGCTCGATAAGTAATGACTTGAAAGATAAAGCATTTTACATGAACATGTGATATATACTGGATTTCTACTTTAATCATACATCAAAAGTTATCGTGTTATCACCCTAACCTGGGTGTAACGTGTTTGCGTGTGTTATCGTCCAAACACGGACGTAACGTAAAAGGTTGTGTAACTCACCTTAGGGTGCGCATCAATTCCAGATTCGTCATACAACAAGTAGCAAACACCAGGTCTTGTGTGACCGACCAAACACCTAACGAGCATATATTCATAAGTGTATGTTCAAACGAAAAACGACTAAGTCTAAACCAATGATGAAATTGATGTCATTGGCCCAGATACGACATAGTTTGAGAAATCCGGATCGAGTCTAGGATGGCACAAAGTCAAAACCATGACGGTTACAAAAATCGATGAAAATATATTATTCAGTAATAATATTCATCCAGGAAATCGAATAATACAATATGTGTGTATATATATAAATATATACACATAATCAAATATATAGTTACATTAATAACGAGTATTCCCAAAACATACTTTTTATCTGTGAATATTTATATAAATATATACTTAACGTTTAGAACGTTTATATCGCAAGATACGTATAATTATAATTATTCGTTTACATATTTTCATCATAAGCATAGAGACTTATAAAACATCTTATCTTTATTTATTTAATACCAAGATATATATACTCATGTTTATAAAAGCTTGTGTTGTATAAAGTGTGGGTATAGAAATCAAAACAACAATATTTACAAAGTTATGGGTTCAAAACGATGATACAAAGGATTATTAGAGAAAACCGTGATTTATATTAAAAGAAAAATGACACTTTATAATTATTTAAACCATTTCAACAGTTTACATTTTTTTTTATTTACCAATAATCATTTCATGCAATTTTTTAATCAAAACAAATGACTAAATCACAAAAATGAGCGAAAGAGAAAAATATGGAGGTCACCGGGTTCAAACCTATGACGAAATCGGGTTTAGTAAAAATCTGGAATAAAAAGGACGACGCCAGGATTCGAACCCTCGACCTCAAGGTCTTCGAACAGTGCCCTAACCACTGTGCCAAGGGTTATCCTTGGTTTCATTTCGAACGGAAATCCTTTTAACCATCAACAGTTCACAAAATCAGATTTTTTAAAAAAATTACAGAAAAAGATTGGCGCTTGCGGGTCTCGAACTCGTGTCCCCTAGGATAGAAATCGTGGTCCTTAGCAACTAGGCTAGATCAGATGCTGTGAACCAGATTTGAAAAGAATCATGATATTCATAACGGTCGCCCCCCCCCCCCCCCCTTCTTCTTCCCCATAAACCCTAAACTCGCTGGATTTATTTTTCGGTCACCGGAAAATCATAAAAACAGAAAACAAGTGTATGAACTGGAACGAAAAACATGTGGGAATCCATACCTCAAGTCAGAGATGCGAGGTGATGAGTTTTTGATGCCAAAAACGTCCCGATCGTGAATCCGTCAACTCCGTTTTGAACTCGGTCGTTTCCCATCCGATCGTCGATGTCACTGGAGTCAAAGAGGGGTTCGATGGTGCCAGAATGGTGGTGAAACAGTGGTGGTTGGGTGGTGATCGACCGAACAAAAGTGAAGGTCGGTAATGGTGTTGTGTCTTTGCGGGTCTTAGAAAAGGGAGCTCAAAGTTTGTTGCTTTTGATCAAATGAAGTTATAATCAACCAAATGAGAGAGTGAAATCATCGAATCCAGTAGTAACCTGCGAATTGAATTGAAGCTTTAATGATGATTTGATTTCGACGTTCGGTTTCGCGAGGTGAAGGATAACCCGAGCGTTCCGTTTGTTTCCTTCTTTTATGGAAGCAATTAGACTTCCTCTAATTGACAATTCCGGTCCCTTAACAATATAGCTCATTTAGATGAAGTTTAGGAAGTTTATAAAATGACAGGAATGACCCCTAGAAGTTGCAAGTCGTTAGTTAACTCTAACAGAGTTAACGAGGAATAACCGTAACCATATATATATATATATATATATATATATATATATATATATATATATATATATATACATGTGTTTGTCATAATCGGATCGATGTGCAACGTTTATAAAATATAAACCTTGATTTGTCACTTGAAATCATAAAATACAAACTTATAATCATATAAGTGGTTCACATAAAATCATAGAACACCAACGACGTTTAATCGTAAAATCGTATGTGGTTATGTGCTACGCTAACACATAAAATCATGAAATGCAACGTGTATATGTATACATATAACACATAAAGTTATAAATGTAATCGTCACATAAAATGACAAAACGTTCACATGAAATCATAAAAAGTAATTTAAAAAAAAGATCATAAATTATAATTATTTCATTTAGTCAACCGACGTCTAGACGCAGTGCTCACACTAACTGTTCTATCTAACTGAGGTAACCAACGTTATTGAGAGATAACACAAATTATTAATGGAGTTAACCTGGAAATTACCAGTTGTCACATCATCCCCAAGTTAAAGGAATTTTCGTCCCGAAAATTAAAGTAATGCTTGAGGCGTGCAGACTAGTTGGCTGGAATGATGGAAAAAGGAGAAGAAAATTTTCCAGTTATGACATCATCCCCAAGTTGAAAAAAAATTTCGTCTCGAAATTTAATCAGTATCAATTTTTACAAGAATTAATCTTGACAGTAATATAACGAAAGAATTCAGGTTCTCTACTCCAAGAGGGGTGATGGACGTTATGTCCCAAAATGTGTACAATAGGTTGAGGAGGTGACAGAATGTCCACAAAATTTTCGAAAAGAATCCAAATCGATGGTATAGAAAGGGGTTTCTCGAACCAAGAGTTTCTACGTGAAAATTTGACCGATTGTATTATGGGAACATGATAACATAAGAACATAAGTGTCTAAAGTCGAGACTTTACGTGACGGAGGGCTATAATACGTCCGAGCAACACCTAGCTTATCGCATCTAATTCCAGGAGCGATATTCTCATTTCATGTCTCGTTTTCGTATGAAGCATCGCATTCACCAATAGCCCAGGTGAATCAACAGAAATGGAATTTGGGTATGAGAAAATTATGTGTGCATTAAGTCAATCAATGCTTTTCTAATAGACCTGTTGTCTAACGAAAATGTAAACGTCTGAATTTGTCTACCAACTAGCAAATAGCATAGAATTGCACAAGGCTGATCAAGTTAGCATGAGGACCTAGTGGTTGATTTAGTACTTTATGGAGTTATGACCAATTAAGTTCACATGATTCGTAGTAACATTAAAAATCACCTTTCATGCAATAACATTTCAAATAGCATTTGAGTCTCTAGGAAGGCTTCCTTTAATGGTTCATATGGTCAACGCACACTAGCATGCAACCTATCATGAAGGTTTTACCATACAACACATTTAAGTGTCCCAATATCTTATACACTAGCATACAACCCTAACATGGCATATCTCTAGTATATAAGTTCATAAACCCACTAACACAACCCATATGATGCAAAGTTGACGGGGCAACATCACACAGTCTTGTCATTCCCACCGAGGTAGGAGACTTAGGACCTTGTACGGTGTATGGTTTCATACTCAATCAACTTAATACATTCAAATCATGTCATTTTATGATGCCTAACACGTTTCATACACATAACTGATCATGCAATTTTTACGCGAGTTATGTTTAAACCAACACTTCAGTGATTAATCAGTTTGTATACCCTAAACATAGGATTAGATTCTCAAAGTTAGCATGCTTGAACACATATGTCTCGTAAAGATTTCTCATGAGAAGGACAAAAGCGAACAAACTATCTATCATGGTTAAAACAGTTTAACAATTGCTCACATACTGAAACATAGCTGACAATGTACTGATTTAGTGACAACAAAACTAAGGTGCAAAAGTAATTAAATCGGGTGCCACAATTGCCTTTCGAATGTAACACATAAAAGTTTGTTTAAAAAAATAAATAATAAGTTTTTTACTAAATTCTGCTAAGAATTACCCAGGTAATGGTGGAAATGATTAGGTTCAAATTCAAGCTAGGGTTCAGCATCATACAACATCTCATCATACATATTACCCCTGGTAAGGGTCCAAAAATGAGGGCAAAAGTTCAATCAAAGTAAAGGTGTAACGTGTTAGGTACTAATAATCGGCGGTGCCCCACAAAAAAATATGTGGCATCAAGTAGAGGACATCAAATTTAAGATGAAGAGCGCTAATGGATCAGTTCATGAATTCAAGTGAGTGATTAGGTGGTAGCGTACGATAGTGGCATCTACACGTTCCAAAGCATGACATGTGAGCTTAAAATGGCACCAGTTAAGATACAAACTAAGAGGGTGTAAATGTCGTAATATATGACGTAGAGTTCAAAGAAAATTATCTAACATGCTTGACAGGGTTTGGCAAGAAATTCGCATCAATAGATATTGAGATGAACAGTGTCAACAATTATACAGTTCCATAGAGTAAACATCTCGTCGAGAGGGGTCTTCATTGCTTAAGTTCGGAAGTGTCCAATCTACTTGGTGTTCTCACACTCCATGCGATGTGAATCGCTCCTTCCAGAATATTGGTTTAAATAGTGTTTGGAAATATTGCACGGCGTGAGCGTGAAGTAAATGTGTGTCTTTGAAACACATAACATTAGGGTATTGAAAGGCGGTTTTGGTTTTGGATAACCGTACATAGAGAATTTTGTCATGGTTTGGTGCAGGTTTACCACAAATTAAGAGGTTAAATCATGTGTTTCATAAAAAACGATCGGGGGTATCTCTTTAATGATAGTCATAAAGCTTATCAAAAGGGACAGTCGATTCAAAAGTAGTTTTCCCTTAAACAAAAGTCAATCTTTTTCATAATACATACTTCTAAAGTTGGAGTTATTCGATCATGCGGTTTGTCATTCATAAGAAAAAAATATTTCTTGTTTTTTTAAAACGTTGGTGTTCATCTGAGTCAGAATTCACAACCGAATCGTGACAGGAAGTTCGTTTTAGTAGAGTTTTTCTTCTAGACTCGGGCAATTGAAAGCAAGGAGTTTGGTTATTTCGGGTATGTCTCTTTTGGTAGGAATACGTAGCAGATATATGTGATCTCGGAAAAGTAGCACTACGCAGTTTTGTCGAGGATATAGTCCCGTTAGATGGAGTCTCTCAAGATGAGACTCTTGTGTATGACTCTAACGTCAATCCTTGGTCCGGTACTGGTCCCACATTCAACATGCCACTAATACTTATGTATAGGGTGTACCGCAGCTAACCCACCACACTACCGGTACCTTGAAGACGTACCAGCTACCTACTATTACTAGCTATTAGTCAAAACACATTGGAAATTTTTATCAGAAATAGAGTACGTTAAGTTTTTCCCATGCGTTAGAATGTAAAGGGGGACGAGAGATTAAAAGCTAAATATGTTGTGCAAATAAAAGTGTAGGTGTTTGTATTCACTAGACCAGTGAGATGTGTAGGGTTTGTCATTCTACCGAAGATCGTTGAGAGTTTGGCACACATAGTGCCAATATCATAACGCTTCGGATTTCAAGACGATCTAAATTTTAAAGCAGGGCATTTGGTTTAAGTTCAAGCTGGGATTCATGAAATAAAGTTCCCTAGAAAAGGATGATGAGGATCCATGTACTAGTAGTTTGTCGATGAGCGTAATTAGAGTGTTCATGTAAGATCTTGTATTGTTACAACGAAAGAGGCACAAGGTAGTCTCATCATCAATGATGTTAGCTAGTTGAAATACCACCCAAAAGTGTAATACTTTCTGGTTCCAAAGCTTAAAAGCTTATCCAGGACATAAAAGATTACAAAAGCGCGAGAATTAGAAATTATTGGTGGCTAAATCGTAAAAGGTTCAGATCATGAAGACAAAAATCAATAGTACAGGTTCAGGAGGTCAATCGGAATAGTCATTACGTTAAAACCGGGGGTCACTAGTTCAAAACCAGTAAGACTTAACATTAACCCATTAGCGATATTATGTTTGATGTGAGCTGTTTTGTGTGGTTTGTTAGGTCGTGATGATGCTGTTGGCCACGAGTTTTGGTTAGTGCAAGAAATATCAGGGAATACAAGTCTACATAAAGAAACTTCACAAAAGTTGTCTACCAAAAGATATGTTCTAGGGCTCGAGGTATATACTTACTCCAATTGGTTATCCATTGTTGTCTGGGTATTTGTCCGGCTACGGTTTATGTAGGTTGTCCCACGGTTGTAGAAGTTCCAGGTATTGATATGGTGGGTAAGGTCGTGAAAGTAGAGTTATGATTCAAGTTGAATCAAAACTAGTCAAGGATTTCGTCAAGAATCGTTTGTAGTTAAGAAAGTCTTGTCATCAAAATACACGAGTGAAACGGTGTCCTTCCAAGACTAATAACCCCTAACACATTTCTAAAGGCTTTCCGAATGGATTGGAATCCATAAGTAAAGGGGCAAAATTAGGTGTGATAGCGTTTTCAAAGATAGGTGGCTTCAACCATCCGGTTGAGTTCAACACGCTCGACATTCAAATGTCATGAGAAAAAAAATGTAGGGATTTGTACCCATTACAGCCATTAGCTTGCCTAGTAGAGTTCTTCAGGACTTCCATACACTTTAAATTACATTTGCGTGTTCACCGTAATTTGCCCTATATGGTCACCCTAGTTACTCATACTTTAACTACCAGGTATGGTGGAGTACATATAAGATATCCAAGTAGTGGGTATCAAGAATGTGGTCATTAACCCAAAGTTATCTTGACCAGAAGTTGTTAGTGCAAAATATGTGTGTCGTGTGTGTATCAGTTAGTTTCATTAGTTGATATAGTTAATATAGTAAAATCATTGTCATAGGGTAGTTTGTGTCAATCTAATAAAGTGGAGGGGCTTCATAGTAATATATTACATATCACATATACATGATATGTAGAAAAGAGGAGCCGAAGGGGGCCAAACTCAATCTGAATATATATATATATATATATATATTATATCAATTTGAGTTCGGAACAATAAGAGAGTCGGCCATAACCGTTTTCTCGAAGATACAATTTATAGGGAGCAGATTTTGATTTCGAATTTGAGAACCGAGTTTAGATCTTTGATTAGGTGTTGTAATCGAGTTCATATCATGTAATCTTTGATCGATTTGAGCTATAAACGAGTGTTATTTACTTGATTATGTGTTCTTCGTGTTCTTAGTTTTCGGTGAACGTTCGGTCCAAATTCGGTGTACAAATCATTAGATCGGGACGATTCGAGTTTTCAATTGGTATGAGAGCAAATCCAGTCGTCATTCTACACCATTTTCGATCAAAATCTGAGCTTAATTCGTTCAATTTAATTCAATTTTGATTTTCGTAAAGTCAAACAGTTCATATTCAAGCGTCTATTCTTCAAATTCGAGTTACATGAAACGGATTGTTGCTTGTTAATGTTGATATCATATTATTCAGACTGATCATACGAGTTTGTTAGTGCAATCAGAATTGATTTTGGTTCAGATTTGTTTGGATCGCAATTTATCGTTCATCTTTTTCATTCGAAGTCCTTCAATGGCGGATTTTTAGAATTTCAATGTAGTTCTTCAAAACTTGTTCCATTCTGATTGATTCTTCACCACGAATGTGATATCATAAGATTTTAATTTGGTTAAGTTTTAGAATTTTCAGTTTGAATCGTAAATTTCAGAATGAAATTTTCCGTCGTCTTCTTCGGATATCTATTATTCTTCAATGGTGGAATTATTAATATTCTTGTTTTTGATTCAAATTGGATATCAACTTGATCGGTGTTAGCATGCGTACTCAGTGGAGCAAACAGAGTTAATTTTTATCAAGTTTTGAGCAAATCTCGATTTCACAAATCGTTTTCTTTGTGTTCATTGTGTTCTATTGGTATCACATTAAATCTGGTTCATTCATATTTGACTCATCATTACGAGTCTTCTGATTCTTTCTATTTCAATTTCGCTTAAATTTTTGAAATAAATTCATGAATCATAACATCCATCAAATATGAGTTCATCAATCTCGAATCATCAAAAACTCACTGAAACAATTCAATTTTGATTCCATCACAATCAGTTTTCATTTTTGAGTTCACCGGTGTGGTTAGTTTTGATATTTGTTTGAGTATTGGATCGATTCATAAAATCTCAGACCGTGTTAGTTCTTATTCTGTATTCGATCTCGGGTTTTCGAAATCATCACTGAATCATTTCAAACCACATCTTGTTTTGATCGTCATTCGATTTCGCGCACAATCGTATCTTCAATTTTGTGACCCGTTTAGTTTTGAACAAATTATATTGATTCAAAGTTTTTGTTGAGTTCATTCATTTGTACGTTTTTTTAGAACTTTTTCTCTCCTAGATCAAGGATGTCAGCACAATGTTTCATTCTTAACCCTAATTTTCCTGATTCATCGACAAGTTAGTCATGTCATTAGCATTTTTTTTTGTGGTTCGGTCGTTTGTTAACAGACTTGCTCCAATTTTCAACATATAGGACTTATTTGCAACACTTATAAGTGGATATAAGAAGTAGTGATATCTATCTAGCCCTAAATAGCTTTGGAATTTCTCCATTTTAAATTCTATTTAAATGAAAGGTAGAGGATTTTGGGGGTTATAAATGATACATAGTGCGATACAGTCAAAACAAGGTATTATAGTACAAACCGAATAGATACCTCAGATACAGATAAACTTATCAACAGATTCTCTATCCTCTCTTTTTCCATTTAATTTTAAGTATTTATGTTCGTTTTCATTGTTTTCATTATTGGATAACAAGATGATTAGAAATCCTTTACTTTTTTCAACAGAAAAATTTCATTCGTGTGTCAAAATTCACTTCTTTGAGGTTTCTAATTTTTTCATTAGGATGGGTGGTATGGTTGCCTAAGGCAACCATTTGAATCATAGAGGGAAGCAATCATGTTGTGCCAACAGGTGAAAGAAAAAGTTTGTCTAAATGATGTTTTGGAGGTGGGTATGGTTGCCTAAATGTTTAGGCAAACTTTTTTATTTTTATTTTTTAACATTATATTTACAATAAACATATAAAATTAAACTAAAACATTCATTGTAAAATAAAAACATAAAATTCATTAAATTAAAAAAAAAGTTACAAAGTCCTAAAAATTATAAAAATTACCAAATCCTAAAAATAAAAAGTTACCAAATCCTAAAAATAAAAAAATTACCAAGTCCTAGAAATAAAAAATTACCAAATCTTAAAAAAACAACCACCATCTAAAAATTGCATTGCCACCCATATCTCGCCGCCACTCAACGTTTTTCATCCCAGAGTACCGGTAGCAATGTTTCGGGCACTCCTTCGTAAGGCTTCAAGAACAATTCGAGGTCACGAGCCCGTTGATCTTCATCCATGCTCTCTACTTGCCGACCCATCGTCTTCCCCACCTTCTCATACATTTCCCTCTTCCTTGAGCGGTTTCATGTCAAACACTCTTCTTGTCGACCTTTTCCTCCTCCCATTTCAATTCAAACCGCTCCATCACCTCCAAAGCATTCGCCGATCCTTTTGTCGACGACTCACCCGACTTCTTGCTTCCCGTTCTTCTTCGTGGTTGGTGGCTTGGCATCGAGTTCTCGTTCAAGTCGGGCAAACGACTCGGCAATTGTGCCGAGTCGACTTCGTTTGACGTTGTGTAGTCGCCCGAAGCCGATATCTTGGTCCTTTTCTTCTCAAGACCACCAACCTTTTGTGGTGGTGAAAGCCACTTCTTGTGATCCTTCACGACTTCCCAAGCGTCCACATGCGTGAAACCTTTCTTCTCGTAGATGCGTTTATAATCCCGCATCGTTTTATAAAAAACGTCCTTATCACTCGCACCACTAGCCCGTGCATGTGTCTACAATTAAAAAAAATTAATTTATATTAAAAAATTAAGTTTATAAAAAAATATATAGAATATACTTACGTTTTGGGTGTGCAACCCGTTGAACTTCGTCATAGCCTTGTTCAAATTGTTCCATTTTGTGTTAACCATGTGAATGGTTCGACCGGTATCACGTCCACTCAAACCGTTGAAGTGTGCGAGGATCCGGTTCCAAAAAGATTCATGTTTTTGTTGATCACCCACTTTTCCGTCTTCGCTCACGTAAATGTAGGCTTTCGCCAAATTGACTTCTTCCTCGGTAGACCAATGTGTCCTCTTCTTCTTCCCACTCTTTGCGGGTTGTGTAGCTTCCTCCTCTTCTTCTTCTTCACCGACATCCTCTTGCATCTCGGCTACCTCTTCATCCCCTTCCTCTTCTTCTTCTTCTATCTCAATTTCTTCATCGAGTTCCTCCGATTCGGAGTCAACATCAACACGTCGTGGTTCACGGTATTGGGTATGTTGATACATTGATTGATGTTGTTGAACTTGCGATGAATGCGGCGGGTAAAAAGGTGGTTGTGGTCCATACCGACCCTGCACTAAATCAACAAAAGATTGTTGTTGATAGAAATCGGGTTGTGATGGTGGTGGAGGTGGTGGTTGTGAGTAGAATACGGGTTGTGGGTGTGGTTGTGTTTGAGGAATGTTGGAAGGTTCACCTTTATCTTTCCGCACTTTCGGTCGGAATTTCTTGATGCCGGTGGCCGGTGACTTGTTCTTCCTTGATTCCATGAGAGAGTGATTTTTTTTTGTTGGTTTTGTAGAGAGAAATGAGAAGAAGAGGTGTAAAAAATATTGAAGTGATATTGGGGTTTTTATAGGGTTGTGGGTGAATTTGGTGTTTCAAGCCGAGGGGCTATGCCGAGACATACTCCCCACCCTTAGTAGATTAGATTTATAACATCAAGACTCTATCTGAATTTGGTGTTTCAAGCGGTTGTTAAAGTTAGGTTCTTGATTTAAAAGAAGTATTCAAAGGAAGACTCGGGTTCCTAATTCAAAGTGTTCAAAGAAATTTATTGATTCATTCATTTCGATTCATCACTTGAGGTTCAAGAGAGTTGGATTTATTCATCGAAATAGTATGTGATACAAAATATATTCGACGGGATTTAAAAGTTGGTGATCAAAGGGTTTTATCACGTTGTTTTTCAAAAGAACCGGGTTCTAAGAGATACACAGGTTGTGTTTCATTGGTTGATTAAAATGAATGAGATGCAAGCGTTCGCAGACGTACCCAAGTTGTTCAAATTTGAATATTACCATGATTGGAATAAGCAATTTGAAGCATATGTTGGTACTCATGATGTAAATTTGTAGATACCATTAAAGATGGGTATACTTATCCACAGTCTAGCGGAGTATCTAAAATGCAAAGAGATTTGTATCTGAGGAAAGAAAAAGTTATGAAAGAGAACTAAAAGCTTATGATATTCTCACAATGGCATTGTCAAAAGAATTATTGCCTCAATTCAAAACGTGCAAGAATTCAAAAATGTTTAGGGATGCTCTTGCTCAGAAATATGCTGAATTAAATGCATCTGGAAAGGAGGTTGATACTGAAGAATATACATCTTTTGCAAATTGTGAGAAGTTTGATAAAGATGGTTTTGCAGTTATGAAAGAATTTCAAAAAGATGGGTCTTCAAAATGTGAAGTTGTTGTGAATGAATTGCAGCTTCAACATAAGAATATGGAGTTGATTGCAAAAGTTTCAAAGCTGACTGAAACAAATGATGATTTGATGAAGGAAGTTGAGAAATGGAAGAAAGAAGCAGGTGATATGGCAGCAGCTTTTGATGATTTGTTTGCAAAATCAAAGATCAAAGTTGAAGGTCTAGAAAAGGATGTTGTTGATCTTACTGCTAAAGAATTACGTCATCAAGAGGATAATACGAAGTTGGGATTTATAAACAAAGATGGGAGAAGGTTGTTCAAGAAACATATGATGCTTATGATCAGTTGAGGAGAGAAAATTTACTCTGAATATAACAATAGAAGAACTTATTACAACACAAAAAGAGTTGGCTGAAGCGCAAAAGAAAATTGCAGACATGAAGATTGAGGTTCGTGATTTCAAAAGACAGTTGCATTATCTCAATAATTCATCGTCTTTTACAAACTTTTTGTGCAAATAGGAGAATTTTCAACAGATTTTCGGTGATGTTATTCTGAAAAATGTTCCACCTCCTGTGGTTATTGAAAATTCTATCAATACTTTGAAAGAAACAGAAGAAGTTTACGATTATTCAAAGTTTGCTGATAATTCTTTTAAGAAGAAGAAAAGGTCAAAATCGCCGAAGAAAAATGAAGAAAATTTTGATGCTAACAAGAGAACTAAATTTATCTCAAGTTCCATATTGCTTGATAAGGAAGAGGTTTTTTACGGCAATCCAGGAAAAGTGAAAGTCGACAAATTTTCAGATATTGTGATTGATATATCTTTGATTTCCAATAAAGATTATTTAAATGCCATCAAGGATGAGTTTTCTCGACTTGCTTCACAAGGTCATGAGAAACCTAAGTCGGTACCAAATAAATCTAAAAAGAATAGTGGTCTGGGATATGAAAGCAAAGACGAGAACGTGAATGTTGGAAATGATTTCCAAGATGTGCTTGAGATAGAAGAAATTGTGGAGGATATCAAGGTTCACAAAGAAAAGGATATTCCACTTGAGAATCATATCTTGTGTTAACCTGATGTTGATTTTCAGTCAACAAATTCTAAGTTAGAGTGCCAAGAGAGTGATTCTTCTCAACATTCAACAATGTCAACGGAATCCATGTCATCTCCTAAGTTGGCTGATGTGAGAGCTTGCTTTTACTGCAACAAGACGGGACATGTGATTCATGATTGTGTTACTCGAAAAAGATTTTCACGTGGTTCATATCGATCTTCATCATCTGATTCAATGATTGTCAATGAGGTACCTATTAGCCAAAATCAGAAAAACCAAGGACAACCAGCTTATAAGAAACCGGTTGTTGGTAAAACCTCAAATTATGATGATTGGTCACCACAATTTTCAAAAAAAAAAACAATTTTTCCAGAATGAGTTTAAAATGCCTTACTCTAATGATCTTACTTACTATGGCCCTAGAAAACGTCACCAACGTCATCCAAAATCTGAGAAAATGTTAGTTGGTGAGTTGTTAAATATTGTTTCCAACTTGTCACGGTATGTCAATGGTTCTGATTCGCATCGGGCGAAATCGTCTAAACCATTTCGTTCTTGGAAACAGAAATGGCAACCTCGGCGGGAAACGATTTTGGTGAGGATACGGGACGACCCAAGCCAGTTTGGGTTCCCGTATTTAACTAAAAGTTTTTTGAGGTTGTGTGCAGGATGCTTCAAGAAGGCCTATTAGTGATTGTAAAGTTGCTGATAGTGGAGTATTTTGCCTAAGTTAGCGCTTAACAGAGTTGATATTTCACAAACATTTTTCGGAAAATGATTTTTCAAAATCTAAAAAACCGAGGTATCCGTGTTGGTCGATCAATTTTATTTTCTTTACTTTCACTTTCTTTCATATCTTTCGGGGGAGAAATTTTGGAAAATTCAAAAAATAGAGTTTGTTGAATTTTAGAGAGAGAAAATGCAAAATATAAAAAAAAGAAAAATGCAAAAAGTATAAAAAAAATAAAAAATGAAAAATGAGAAATTGATCCAACACAAGATGAGAAATGATGG
Source organism: Deinandra increscens subsp. villosa (assembly GCA_039602395.1). Classification (NCBI taxonomy): domain Eukaryota; kingdom Viridiplantae; phylum Streptophyta; class Magnoliopsida; order Asterales; family Asteraceae; genus Deinandra; species Deinandra increscens. The sequence continues at coordinate 64,348,480 of JBCNJP010000003.1, forward strand.
TACATCAGCATACGTTATCTGCCATGAATAAAGTAGAAAGAAAGGCTGTAGGTACTTGTTGATTTGCTTGATTGTGCTAAGTAGTCTGATATATGCAAGTATGATATAAAGATAACGCTTGCTTGATAATTGTGGTTACAAACCATGATGGGTACTGTGCATATCTGACAAAATAAAATGAGAAAATACCAAAAACAGAATAAAGAGATGTTCTGGTGTATGCTTGCTTTATTTTGAAAAATTTCAACTTGTTTGATTTTCTTTATTTTGTCAAATGATCGGACTATCTCTGTGTATCCACAAGATCAACTTGATAGTTATTCATTTGATATTTTGCTTTATATTCTTTGGTGTTTCGTATAATCCATCGGACTTTCTCTACGTGCCCAAAAGGCTGACCTGATTGTTGTTGGATTATACAACTTCAACTTCTTTGATTTCTTTTAATTTATTTTCTTAATACTTATGCATTCTCTGCATGCTCACAAGGTCGGCCTGATTGCTAAGTATTTGAGGCTTTTGCTTTCTTTTTGCAAGAAACACCATGAACTTGATATCTCTGTGGCATTTGATTCTGTATAAGCAAGTTTACAATATTAGTATGAGAAATCTGCTACGAGTAACTTGGCTTGAATAAAAGAAAAATACAAAAATAGGAAATAAGCGGATTGCCAGTATTCCTGATTGTGTGGGTTCCATGTTATCAATGCTCGATAAATACACTTAATTTCATATCAGAAAGTTATAGACAATGACCTGTTTTAGCTGAAATAAACCAAATGGTTGTATTCTCAGTCAACTTGGCTTGCATGCTTAGTATTTTGAAATTGTAGTGTGTACGATGCGTTATGTCTGATATGATTTCATGTTGTGATCTTCCTCACCAATAACAAAAATAGAGGTTAATTATATATTGCTTTTATGTTTCAGTTTATGAAAAATCAAAAAGATTTTCAATGTGTTTTGATATAAACTTTGTAAAATCCAAAAAGATTTTCTTTCTCCTTTGTTTTTGATCTGATCGACACGGGATATAACAAAGTTTCAAAACTAAATGTCTTGGTTTCTCCAAAGGAGTTTTTTTTGTCCAAGATTAACTTATGTTGGCTTGAAAAAGAAAAATCGCACTTCTGTCTTCTGAAGATTGCAGGTTGAAATCATCAAAGTCTCTCAGATACAAATCTCAAAATGGATCTCATGCATGGTTGCAAAGCTTTCAAAGAGTTTATCACTTTCATAAATAGTTCGATTAACTCAATCTTGTTCTTACCATGCCTACCCTACATCAACTAACAACATATTCAGAGAGTTGAAGATCTGATATAGCACACGTCAAGGGGGAGTTTGTTAGTGCAAAATATGTGTGTCGTGTGTGTATCAGTTAGTTTCATTAGTTGATATAGTTAATATAGTAAAATCATTGTCATAGGGTAGTTTGTGTCAATCTAATGAAAGGGAGGGGCTTCATAGTAATATATAACATATCACATATATGTGATATGTAGAAAAGAGCAGCCGAAGGGGGGCCGAACTCAATCTGAATATATAAATATATCAATTTGAGTTCGGAACAATAAGAGAGTCGGCCATAACCGTTTTCTCGAAGATACAATTTACAGGGAGGAGATTTTGATTTCGAATTTGAGAAAACCGAGTTTAGATCTCTGATTAGGTGCTATAATCGAGTTCATATCATGTACTCTTTGATCGATTTGAGCTATAAACGAGTGTTATTTACTTGATTATGTGTTTTTCGTGTTCTTAGGTTTTGGTGAACTTTCGGTCCAAATTCGGTGTACAAATCACTAGATCGGGACGATTCGAGTTTGCACGGGTTCGGTCCTTGTGACCAACCGGTTCTCACACACACTCAAGAAGGGCCAAGGGCTTGAATACTTGTGTTATATGTGTGTATATGTGGTGATACATGGCAGAATTTCTAAGAGGGAATAATGGGTTTAATTGGGAGGGAAATGAAGACTCATTGGATAATAGATTTATCTTGTTTTGGTGACAAACTCAACCTACAACATCATAGGTTGCAAATATGTTGGGGATTGATGAGAATAGCATCTAGAGAAGTCAAACCCTGGTGCACAATACCTTTGCAAAATAGTTGGTAAAGGTGGTGGTGGTTTGGTTGACGCAACCGGCAAGGAGGAGGGGACCGGTTCGAGTTCGAACCCCGGGTCGAGCAATAGAAGGAAGGGACGAGAGGGATAGATAGCTCGCAACGAGGAGGAAGGGAGAAAGAGAGGAGAAGTCGTGGGTTTGACCCTCGGGGTGAACCGGGTCGATCGAGATCAAAAGAAAAGAAAAAGGGAACGGGATCGGGTCTTGATTGTTTAATACATTTATCACGACGTTAACTAATAATAACAATGGCTCGGTTAGGATAAAAATGTTCGTGGAATAATAACTTGAAAATGTTACGTTGCATGCATGTAATAGATTCGTCGTGAACGTTAACGGAGCTTTATAAAATGATTTGGACGTAAAGTAAATTGATGTTTACGTAGTGAATTGTCACATGTATTGATTTCGTTGTCAAAGTCTAAACATGTTTATAAATTTGATTGTTCTACTATTGTGATTTATTGATAAATAAGTATGAAATCGTTTACGATAATTATTCGTATATTAGGCAAATAATGAAACGGGGTAACGATGCTTAAGGTTTATAAAACAGGTGGACGTGATGATAACCCAAGATGATGGGATCATGCATGGTATTTACTACAAAGTTTGGTAAATTTAATAAACGAATTCGGTTAGTCACTTTATTATTATTAAAGTTCTAGCGACCATTCTGTGCAAAGAAGTTATCATGTTCAAAGGTCATTTGTAAAAATGAGTTAGGCTACGTCAAGAACACGACTACATTGCATGTAAAAGCGTAAAAATAGTAATGTTTAGCACGTTGCAAGTAAACAGTTACGTAACATAGTTAACACATAGGTATATATTATCAGTTTAGGTCCTTGGAAACTTACGGGTTGTCACAGCACGACCCCATGCCACGGTAACACGGACCCGTGTGAAGTTAGAAGAAGATTCCTAGAGACTTCATCTGAACAACACGCCCCGTGCCACTGACGGGCACGGGGCGTGCCAAACTCCAGATCTGCCTATAAAAGGAGGCCTCCTCCCTTATTTCACTTTTCTCAATTTTTTCTTCTCTTCCTTTAGTGTAATTGAGTCATTCAGTATTTTTAAGTCTTCTAATCAAGTTTATGAGAACTTTAACTTAAGTAAGAATTAGTAAGTTTTTGTTTATGATTTCTTCTCTTTCTCTTATGCAAATCTTTAAATCCATGCTTGGCTAAACTCTAATCCTTACTTTGGAAGTAATAAACCTTTGGTGGGTTGGTTAATGACCTTAGAAACTCACATAAGGTGTGTTTATGACTTTATGAAAACACTTTTTATTGAAAGTTTATTATTGATTTTCTGAACCAAACGTGCTCTACGTATCACCAAACCATTTGGGGAGTCAATATCCCAAGGACCGGACTTGTGACACCCGATCGGGGGACGATGCATGATCCTTCGGGTGACTCGCATCCCATGCTACATGATACGTTCGGGGTCCTTATGTCTATGTAAGCAAAGCCAGCTATCACGCAATTGCGGGCTGAAAGTCTTTGGTTGAGAATGGGGGTTGGTAATATTTTGTCACTTCACGGAAGCCGAGATGATATTTGTTTGTGAACTTCGCTCTGGTTACGCTGGACGTGCTTGCGCAAGAGCGGTGCATGGAAGAAACAGACCTTAGTCTCTTAAAAAGACCACTTTCATAATAATATTTTCGGCACGCAGGGTTGTTCCGCTGCTTGTTCATGACGGCGTCTCGAGTACGGTGTACTTTCCTGAAAGGGGGTCCCGTAAGTAAGTGGCATTACACCACTATATTTATTCACTAGCAGCACAGTTCCCCAGGGTTCGTACTCCTCGCGGACGATCACCCGGGAGAGTAGTGATACTAGATTTGAGGCTGAGAGGCGATCTAGTTGCCTAATAGTGAATAATCTTAAGAAAGCTTATAAGTACTCGTTTAACCATTCTTAACCACTGGTACGTTCACCCAAGTAATATTAACTTCGATTTGCATTTCTTAAATACCATCTTATTAGTTTTTATTTTCTTTTTTTTCTTTCTTAAATAATTTCTTCTCTAAAACTTAAACATTAGATTTGGCTAGATGATAACAGCGGACTGAGTATCCAGAGCCCTCATTTTTCATTGTGTCCTGAACGATCCCGATTCAACTTACCACCACTGTACTACTCCACGATGGGTGCACTTGCCCGTGTAATGTGGTGAAATAGTACTCCTCAAGTAAATCGTGTTTTTATAAATTTAAAAGCTTAAAACTGCTAAAAAGGTTTGAAAAATATTACCATATTTTATACACACCTCAACACACACCAATGATTTTGTGTTATTATGCGATAAATAACATCATATGATGGATTTATGCTCAATATCATATTTTAGTTTAAAACCCTAAATGATATGTATATGTATGCTTACTTTGGTGAAATATTTTCATGACTAACACAAATATTTCGGACCTATGACCAAGTATAATGTTATATGTTTCACAATGTATTATCTTGGTTGTAAAATGTGTTAGACTTGGTATACATGAAATATGTCATAATATAATTCCAAAAACGCTATACAAAAGTTCATAACTTGATATCATACTCGCATATATCAGATTTATCATACATTTTCTCATTTTTAGCATTAACCTGCATCCTTTACATCTACTTTATCCATGTCGGATAACATATATTCTGATGTACAATCATTTCTCACTTTTTGTCAGATTAATTTCTCTTTTTGAGATTTTTCAATTTTTATAGTTTGCGAATTTCTCCCTCTAAAATTCAAACAACACACTATTTTTATAATTTTTAAATTTTCTCCCCCTAAACAACTGAAAGAAAATAAAGCGAAAAACAATAAAATTGATTGATCGACATTCGACATGATTTGTGAAAAACATCAGCCTTGAAAATCAGGTTTTAAAAGATATGTTAATTAGTTTAAATAAACATGCAAGCAACCACAGTTAGTAACAAAGAATATCACCAACCGGTCTTCCTGATCACCTGCATACACTGGATAAAAATTGGATCTTTTTTTGATCGACTCAAGTCAACAGCCTTGGGTCGCCTGGTGTGTTCCACATAGTCACCGTTGGTCTTGACCTATAGAGGTCTCCAAAATTTTTTTGAAATATTTTTTAAAACCATTAAAACTGATTTAGCATTTGTGGGTTCAAAAACCAAAGTCCCATCAATCCTTGGAGGTGAAACAGTAGACTTTCTTGGTTTTTGTGGTTTATCAAAAAATGTACCATTTACATCAACATATTTCACATTATTTTTACGAAGAATTGGTTTAACATGAGATTTGTAATGTGTAGCCGATGGACAACATGCAGCATAGTTCCCGTATTGTCGGCATATATAACACAATCTGTGTTGTTTCTTGAAATCAAACAATCTCGTTGGTTTGTGAATATGTCGCACAGTGGGCAAATCATAAAAACCATACGAGTGATCAAAATTAATTGGATAATGAAAACTATCAAAGAAAGTATCACGATGAAACCTGTTTGATTAACGACCAGAGACACCAGAAGATAATCTTGGACTTCACATGATGATCCTCCAGAAATCGAATCACCAAAATTCAAAGAACAGGAACTAAACTGCTGCTTGTTGGTATCCTTTGAAACATTTGCAGTATCCTGCTTCACAACTTTCTTTGATTTTTAAGCTTTCTTGACTTTGACCAGCTAAGGAGCTTCCTTAGCTTAAGAATTCAAACCAACATCAGAATTAGCAGCATCCTTAGCATCAGACTTTAAATTTGTCAACTTTGTAGTATGTTTCTCCTTAGTCTTTCTCTTTGATTTCTTATGTTTCTTATCAACCTCCTTCTTCACAAAGTTTGAATAATCAATTTCTGGTTCTGATAATTGATCAGTGTTGTGGAATTAGTAATTACCAGAGGGGCTGGAACTAAATGAAACTCAGAATCAGGATTGGTAGTAGACTTGTAAAGATAATTTATGAAAGCTTCAGGCAATTTGTTGTTCTCAACTTGCCTCCTCAAAGCAGCAAGATCAACATCTTTTATAGAGATTTTAGTTTGAGCTACAAATAATTTCTTTTCAACTTCAAGAAGCCTCTCAGAAAGTTGATTATATTCATATTTTTGCACCTCCATCTTATTACACTCAGCCAACAAATCCTTTTCATACTTCTGAAACTTTTCTTTGAAAATCTTTAAATTACCTTCAGCATCACTACATCTTTTTCTCAACGTCTCATTTTCTTCTAAAAGCTGACTATTAACCATATTCGTAGTCTAACAATGTTTACACATCGAGGGAGCAACATTTGGTATGTGTGTCATGACATCGGTTAACTTTCATTGTCAGGACCAAATTTGAGCCTTTACTCATCCAATACACAGATTCAAGTGCGGAAATCATGAATCCATGATCAAATCATAGTGTTTGCTTGTTGAAATCCTTAGATTTCGCCTCTGAAACTCAAGAACTTGAGGGTTTTCACACACAAGTGCTCTCTATCTTCAAAAACAGTCGTCCAAGAGTGTGTCTAGGGTTATTCTAGAGTGGCTATTTATACTAGAGAGAGCACTGGTCGTGATTGTGCTAAAAACAAGAGAATGTTATTGAAGTTAGTGCAATTTATGACATCAGACAGCCGAGATCGCCAAGACTAAGTCTGAAGTCGCCAAGAACAAGTTGAAGTCGCCAAGGCTGTTGGTGACCTCGCCAAGGCTTGGTGAGGTCGCCAACCTTGGTGAGGTCGCCAACCTTGGTGAGCTCGCCAAGTGTTAGCGAGGTCGCCAACCCTAACTCGCCAAGGGCACTTTGGTGAGGTCGCCAAGTACAAGCCCAAGTCGCCAACATTCTTGGTGAGGTCGCCAAGGATGTTGGTGAGGTCGCCAAGAAAGTCCAGAAATCACCAAGTACGCTCCGGAAACGTCAATTATCATTATTGAATCATCAAGGGTTGTTATTACAAATACACAATCAATTATTAGCATTTACCAAGTAATTTATCATGAAATGACCTAGATCTTGGATACAGACAATCACACTGCAATTGACACGTACAAAGGCAATTACTCCAATATCCATAATCAACACAAGTTAAGACATTTAGACATGACATACAAAACATCAAACACTTGAATGATCAATATAAGTATCAGGATAATTGTCCAAGTACAAGATACAAGCTAAGTGAAAGATATACACATGAGCACAAAAGCAAAGGATGCTATGTTTGAGTTGCCACCAACCCCATAAAGTTCTTACAAATTCCCCCTTTGGTGGTAATACAAACATAAAAGGAAAACTAGACAACTATCTAAGTTGACCAAGCAGCTTCAGCAAGAATCTCCAGTACTTTCGGGCAAGGTTCCTGTAACGATCATCAAGGCAGACAATCTGTGCATCGTACAGAATCCATAGATCTTCTCGTGCAAACTTCTTCAAGTCAGAATAGTGCCACATCTCAATCACCCTTTCACTACCCCTAGAGAGATAGCAGATCCCACGACCACCCATGGCCCAGTATTTCAAGGTACTTAGGCTTTCCGTCTTCATCTTCCTAGCAGCAATACACTCCCAACACCACCATCTTAGAAACAAACCAAAGTAGTTTGCATCCACTATCTCATATGGCCTAAGCCTTCGAGGGATGGTGTCAAGGCGACTATAGAATAACCACTTTAAGTAGCTTCTATGCAGTAGTCTCAGTTCAATTGTTGCGAAGAGTCTTATTGTGCAGCCGTCTTCCCTTTCAATAACCAGCTCATGAGTATCACCACTGTAGTACCAACAAGTTATAAGATTGCTTTTCTGATCTCCTTTTATTTTCTTTGTGACCAAATCTTTGCTTATACTTTTGTACATAACCTTGTGAGGGACTTCAACTCTTTGCCTTCTGAATTGTCTTGTATTTCTTCTTCTCAGTCTTGGATGGGACGATTTGAGCTCACATTGTAGATGGCCCTTATTTGATCCTCAGCATCTCTGCCTACAGGATCATTTGAGTGATTTATCAGTGGACGCCATCTGAGCTGCTTCAACTCCCAAGAAAACAGATTTAGAAGATCCTTTATTTTGGCAAAGAATTGAACGAAACCATTTCTGCGCTTGACAATGAATGCCTTGAATTCATGATCGTATTTCCACCCAAGAATCTTCATTCCATCATCTGATTCAACGTTTGGAGGCATGTCTTTAAGCTTTTTAGCAGTAAACTGCACTAAGGCTTTCCGATAAGGTTCCATCTCCTTCCATTCGTCAACCAAAGTAGGAGCGTCTTTCCTTCGGTGTTCCTCCACTCTTTTAGCCTCACGATCGTCCTGCTGACGCTTTATTTTCTTATTTTCTTCAAGAATATGTTCTTTGACCATAGTTCGTAGACCGGGGATTTGCTTTCTGCTGTAGCTTTTACGAGCATATCCCCTTAAGTCTAGAAAGTCTTGTAATTCTCTCTTGTTCATTTTATTAACTTCAAGCGTAGCAGTAGCTGGACTGGGTGGAGGTGAAAACCGATCAAAAATCTCAGGAGGAGGAGGCATGTATTGTGCGTGCATCTCTCGTATCTTCTCCCTCAGATTATCATTGAACTGAACATATTCAAACTTCTTGTCTGTATCAGCAAAAGGATTTGCACGAGGATCAGTAAGCTTCTCTGCAAGTTTGTAGTTGTACAGATGTTTATCCATGTCTTGCTCATCAGTATACAGTTCCACTAGCTGTGACTCCGTGAGATTCATCAGGTAGGATAAGGGAATCCCACGAGAGATTAACTCTCTGACATAATTTGCAATCACAGACTCGTCAGAAGGATCAACATTATCACCAGCTAGGTTAGGAATTATTCTGATTCTGGGTTCTCTCTCTTCAGAGTTGTGAACTTCTGGCTCAGAGTATTCTGATCCAAGGCCTATTTTTGATGGAGGACGGATGGATTCTTCCAATTGTTTGATGGCCTCTTGCCTTGCAATCTCATCCAGTGTCCTTTCAAGAAGTATTTCATCCTTAGCAGCTCTGATGGATTCTTCCTTCTTCCTTTGCTTCTCCATTTCCTGTTCATACACCTCTTCAGGAGTTAGCTTTCTTTTACCTTTGTCAGGCCTAACTGAAGGACCAGCTTCATGAGATGAGACTGGATTATTTGCACCCTGACCACCACTTGCACTTGTTATTGGAAGAGTCTGAATAGGTTCAGAGTCAGTGCCAGTGGCGGTTGCAGTAGACGCTGACAGTGAAGGTTGGGCTGGAACTCCTTCAGGGTTTGCCTGATCTTCTAAGTGATGGACTGGTGAAGGAATAGATGATCCGATAGCATCTTCTACGTTTTGAGGTTCGCTTTCCACTGGCTCAGATCTAGGACGAGTTGGAGAAGTAAACTCAACCGGTTCATCTTTGATCTCATAAATTATCTCCTCATCATACTCATCGTCAGCAGTGAATTCCAAGTTTATGAAGTTTGTTGCACTGGAGTCATAAATGAGGTTATTTAGACGCTCAGCCAAACTTATATCATTGAAGATCTCATCTGGAATCATGCTGAGAGGTTGAATTTCCAATACTTCTCCAGCTTCAATGGATTCCTCAGTAACAATTACACCACTTCTGCTACTTGGATCAGTAGCCAGGGTGTTTGCATAGAATTCTCGAAATGCAGTTCTTCCAAGATCCAGAAACTCACTTTCAACGTGTAAGTGTTTCAGCTGTTCAGAGATCTCAGATATACCAGCTTCAGGCATAACAATGCTTATTGGCTGTTGTACTGGAGGAGCCAACTGGAGTTGCAATGAATCTTCAGGAATGACAGGAGGTTCATTAGGTTCACCCATGGTTAAAGCAAGTACCTCTCCCGAAGATGATTGGTTTGCTTCAAATGCAGTCCTTGAGAATCTTGGAAGTTTGATATTCTCAGGAAGCGGCACTAAGCTTATTACGGATTGATAAATTTCCTCTTCCTCTTCATCGTTCAGTTCATCATTCAGAAAGGCATCACCAAAGGAAATGTCAACATCAGGTTCGGAAGATTCGTTGTCATCTGATTGAAAATCAGTAAGATGAGTATCATCTATATCTTGTTCCGTGACAACGGTAAGAGTTATTGTATCAGAAGCTTTGCCAGGCAGGCTAGGACTTGGTTCTTTATTTTCTTGAGTGTCTTCTGTTGCGGGAGGCTGATCCAGCATCCGATCGTCACCCTGGTTACCACTTCCACTACCTCCAGCTTCATCACCATTGGTACCGGTAGTTTGTTTATTTCGGAGAGCTTCAGCCAATAGCTTTTTCAACCTTTCAATTTCTTCAGCTTGCTCTTTTATTTTCTCATTGGCTTTGAGAAGCTCTTGATCTTGTTCTTTTATTCTGTCAAATGCTTCCTTAAGCTTGTCGTCAGAGGAAATGTTAGAGACATCAGGATTTTGCCTCAGGACCACTTCTTGAGCAGGAGCAGTTGAAATGAGCTGAGTCTCAATTTGTGATACCGGTTCCAAGTTTGTGATGTTGATATCAGCAGAGGCATCAATTTCATGGACTGTGGCTTCTGTGGTGGCGACAGGAGTAGATTGAGTAGCAGCATCAGTTCCAGATCCAGATATTGGCCCTCTTCTTATTTCAAGCTTTTTCCTTTCCTGAGCATACTTTGATCTAGACACTCTATTGTAGTGTGGTTTAATATGACCTTCAAACAAAAATGATGCTGAATCTGGTTCAGGTGAATCAGATTTTGAATGATTTGGTGAGAGGTCATCTTGAGTTGGCTTTGACTTTATTTTCTTTAGCTTCTCTTGGCTTGAAGCTTCAGGTTGTTCACTAACTTTAGCTTTTTCTCTTGTTTTCAATTTCTTCTTTTTGGGACCCCTAGCATCAGAACTGGTGGAGTCGGAACCAGATTCTGATCCAGGTTGGAATCTTGACCCAGATTCAGGTTTGGATACAGAGTTATTAGATTTATTTTCACCATCATTTCCAGACTTATCTGCTTCACTATCAGATCCTTCCTCTTCATCTTCTGAATTATCTGAACCAGCTGAATCTCTGGATGATGCCCTGTTTTCTGGTTCTGAGTGCACGGGATCATCATGAATTGGAGAGTTGATTGGATGATCATCTTGTAGATTTGCTTCATTATTCTCAGGTTCAGCAGCATTGACATCTGCCATATCAGCATCAGCATTATTATTTTCTTGATCTTCATCCATGTCTTCATCGACATCAATTCCCTCAATCATGTTTGGGAAAAATGGTATCTCGGGTCCATTGTAATGACCTATCTGGTAGCGGGTGTAAGAACCGGACATCATTCTCCTAGGAACCAAGTATGGTTCTGTCTTTTGCAAGTTCGGGTAGAAGCGATCAAGGATGGCTTGAACGAATCTCGGGTACATCAAGAACTTCTCTGATTTCCTTGTTGGATGCAAATTGTAATTCATCCAGCTAATTATTTGCCTTGAGAGGTTGAAACCCGCACCGGATGCTAAACCATGTAGTGCCCAGGCAGTCTCTTCCACAAAGTCATCAGTTCCAGACTTTCTTTGAGCGAAAGCAGAAATGAAGAAAGTGATGATGCACCTCCAGTTTTCTGGGAACAATGTCTTCTTTATCTTATGATTTGTAGCCATGGAGAGATTTCCTTGATACCCCATCATAAGGATTGTGTCTTGCCATTCGTTCTTTGGAAAAGAATCAGGGCAGAGTGCATCATTTAGCTGCAGCACTTCTCGGACTCTTTCTTCATTTATTTCAACATACACATTTTGAATTCTTGATCTAATGGATTTGGAACCATTATCAGCAACGAATGTGCTTGCATTGTTCCAAAAATCATTTATTATACCCGAGCTGATGACAGGCTCAAGTTGAATGCCAGTGATCCAATTTGAGTTCTCTAGGATTCTGAAGGCCTGTTCATAACGACCAGCATCTGTCCAGTTTCTGTTAATTTCACAGAATTGATTGTGTGACTTTGAGAAATCCAGAGGGGCATTGGCTGCTCTTTCCAGTCTGGGAGGCATCTGCACATAAGAAATAACATGATCATATCAAATTTGACAAGTCAAGTGAATGTCGTGTCACACTAAATTCGTGATAGTGACAGAGCTTTTCAATTTACTTACAAAGATATAAAGGAAATTTACTTAAGGCATAGGCTCAAATTTCTTCAAAATTAATCAATTTGGCTTAACAGAAGATATCAGTAGAATTTACCCAAATTCCAGTAATTTCCCTTGAAATTTTAAATTTTTATTGTAAGAGATGACTTTGGTGAAGGATTTTGACCCAAAAATCCGCTTGATGTTTATTTGATGAAAAACACAAGTAATGGCAAATTATGATAGAATTTTGAGAACTTTGTGTAAAAGTTCACTCAAATGAGTGGACTCTTGTTAAAGGGTCACAATTTGACTCAAAGGACTCAACAAGCTTAAGAAGAAATCAAGAAGTGATTCCCCCTAAACTTGTGCTTTTCACAATTTGAGATTATTGATTTTGGGATCAAACAGAATTCTTGTATCATAATTCCTTATATCAGTATGAATTGAGCAGTTTGAGTCACTTACAAACACATATATTCTATTTAACTACTTATGCATTCATAAGAAGTCAAATGATGAAACAGAATACATGTATAAAGTTCTTACATGCTTAACTCACATAAACCAAAGTCAATTAAAGTCAAGTAAAGAACAAGAAGCATTCAATATCAAACATGAGCATCAACTTCAAGGTCAGAAACAAATAGGATCAATCAGTCCTAAATTCTAACCTTGTTAGCATTTATTTCCTTATGAGAGTGATATGAGCTTCAAAAGTTCCTAACCTAACGATTTATTTTGATTAAAGGATAAAGACTCACAAAACAGTGACAAATATTGCATGTCATTTCATTACATCAAGGATAGTTATATCCTAACTCAGAATTGCAGAAATTTAGCACGCTAAGTCATAGTTCATGAAATTTATTGAGTTATTGCATAATAAGTAGAACAATCCACTTGAATGGTCAGAAGTCAAATATCCAACACTTTGTTAGAGATCAGAAGACATACCTCAAGGAAGATCTAAATTTTGCTAAGATCTAATTGAGAAATATCAGGAAATCAACAGGTTCAAAGCTTGATCCTGTTTGTGATCAATCATACACTGATTAGGAATTTGACTAAGGTAATTCAAGTTGATTTGAAGAAGTTTAATGAATTTGCCCCTGTGTAGCTCAATAATTGCGTCTCAAATATTGCCGAGAAATTCATGAAACATACCTCTTTGATGATCTAAATTGAGCTAAGATCAATGTAAGTGATGATAAGATCTTGTGAATGTTTCAGGACAGAATCTGTTATTAAATCAGGCAAAATTCGTTAAACAATTGATTTGAAGCCACACACAGCCAAAATAGGGTCAAAATCATTAAACAGGAGTGAAATACACCAGATTTGACTTAAAAAGTCAACTATGCAAACATTCATCAAAAACTAAATCAAGACAAGTTAAACATTGCAGATTTGTCCTAAATTAAGTTCAAACCTATGTTAGACAATTTGAAGTCCTCAACTTGACTTATTTTATCAAGTTAGATTGCATATCCAGTGAATTTCAATTGAGAATGAGAAACCCAATGAAATGGTCATAAGTAGCCTTTGTGTTGCATTGTTTGGTCAATTTTATTCTTAAAACAACATGAAAGCAACCAATGTTACCATTTCTCATCAAAGGTTTCATTCCTCTAGGTTACTTGAGTCAAGATGACTCTTATTGGACTGAGTTTAAATCATTTAAAGTCCAAAATTGGTCATGCGGATAAACTTGATAAAGATTCACCATTTGGACCAAAAGTGATGAGATTTACATTCAAGTTCATCTCATTTAAGGCTTTAACTTATTCACTAAAACTCATCAATTTTGTTTCTTTTTCAAAAAATATAAAATTTTGACATGGATTTGTTCCAAAATTCAACTTATTTCCTTAGCGGGTCAAAACAAGACAGAGTCTAGTTTAGCTTGCAATATTGAAGCATTAAGACCCGGATTGCATTTAGAGACATCCACATGCAACACATTGGTGTTTTGGACATCCATAGTCAAGCCATCTCATTCACAGTTCAAGATTCAACAAGACAGTGACATGAACACAGAGTTATTGAAATCATAAGCAAAAAATGATCAATTTCAATTAGATTGCAAGATTAAACAATCATCATGCTTAAGTTATTATTTCACTACATCCTGTAAATTCAATCAATGCAAATCTCAACCCCTAAATCTCAATTTATTCAAGACCAGAGGCGGTACATGAACAGATATCTCTCTAAATCATAAGAGCTAAAAACAAGAGATTTGCAATTTATCATCATGCTTGTATCACTGTTATCAATTACTTTCATCCAGTGAATCCAAACAACATAGATTCCAAACCCTAAATCCCATACATTTATTCACATCGGCGGTTCTTGAACCGAAAGATAACCCAAAACTCAATTATAACAGAAACACGAAATTGATACCTGTAAAGGTGCTCACAGTGATTCCTAGCACTAAACAAGTCTCAATCTGTGGAGAAATCAATAAAAAAATTTATGAGAATATGGACTCTCATGATAGCGATTGGGTTACGGTTCATAGAGAGGGTCTCGGTTAAAAAAAAGAAAAAAAAACTAACCTCAAGGTTCAAGAACAGTGTGCGAATCTACCGTTCTTGATTTGAACAATCGATCGATTGAAGAATCGAGGTCGGAGGTGAGATTTTGAGATCGCCGAGTGGTTCAGAGAGAGAGAATATAGCGGGTCTGAGAATTTGAACGAGAGAATAGGATAAAAAATAAAAGGGACTCTCTCTTTTATATAGGCGAGGTCGTGAAGGAGAAAACTTAGGGTTTTAATTTCCGTATAAACGAAATCGCCAAGGAAGGGTTGGCAAACGACATCGCCAAAGTGAAGAGGAGCCTATTAAACTGTCGAGATCGCCTAGGCACCGGAAAGGGGCGAAGTCGCCAAGGGTTATTCAAATGTGGCGAGATCGCCAAAGGAAAACTAGGCGAAGTCGCCAAGACCTAAATGAGATCGCCAAGCAGGAATGCCCTCGAGATCGCCAAGGCAGTTTTGCAGTTAAGCAAGATTGCCAAGTGTATTTTGTCGAGGTCGCCAAGGCAAAAATCTCGGATTGTTAAGGCAAATCAGCCGAGATCGCCAAGTGTGAAGGCAGTTCTCAGGCGAGATCGCCAATCCCTGACCTTGGTTTATTTTTGTGAAGACGCCTAAGTGAATAACGAGATCGCCAAGGCCAATTTTTCTTTTAGCGAGATCGCCAACAGTAGCAGATCAACTTAGAAAAAATTTAACACAAGTTAATTTTTATGAAAACTTTCTGGTTTAAGATGCACTTATTGACCAAAAAGAGAACACCCGACAGCACAATCACTAACAATATCTCAATTTTGAACTCAGTGATTTTGCAAAAAAACTTCAAATGAACTCATTAAGGGCAATTTGGGAATTTTTGAAGATTTCCAAGCCCATAATATGTTAAAGAACATTGATTTGACACAGAAAATTTTAAAATTAACATACTTGACCATAAATCTTATTAAACGATTAACTTGAGTCAGGCCAGCCCAAACTTACCAAAACGGATGATTTTGACTTAAATCTGCAAATGGACCTCAAATTTGACAAATTTCTCACAAATTTGACACAATTCCCACAAAAAGACTGGTAGCTTCCAGATTTGTAAAAGAATTTCAGATTTGAATTATTTCACCCAGACTTGATGTTTTTAAGCACAAAGCACCCAAATTCACATTTTATAACAAATTTGGTTATATTAACGCATAGTGCTTTCATTTGCACAGCTAAAGCCTTATTTTCTGGCAGTTTCCAGTAATTTGCATATTTTTGCTCGGTAATGGTTGGACTATGTTAGGAATCAAACCGGTCAATTACGTGATCATAGACACTTACAAATCAAATTCCCTCTCAGATTCAGTAACCTAAGTCAGATTGTCGGTATTGTTATCCACTTAAGCTCAAGCAAGGCAATTTTCAGCAAAATCACTGTGATGTCATTTATCATGTTTTAGTTTGATTTAATGACAATTGTGTTGACCTCTTATTCCACAAAGTCAAACAGTTATCCTAGCTTTGTCTATTTAGCACTTCAGTCATGCACAACACACATATGGAATTTCTTCCCCCTATTTCTTTAGAGGTAAGTACTGATTTCAAGATGGATGAGTATTTTTGGTTCGCGTGAACACAAGGTCAGAGTTCCCTCAGCAGATGTGTCACGGAATGTTTTCAATGATAATGACAGTACGCGTGAACACAAGGTCAGAGTTTCCTCAGCAGATGTGTCACGGTATGTTTTCAATGATAATGATGGGACGCGTGAACACAAGGTCAGAGTTTCCTCAGCAGATGTGTCACGGTCAATGGATGGATGTGAGATATTTCTCACTTATTGATGGATGTGTGATGATTCACACTTATTGAGTAATGTGTGATATTTCACACTTATTGTATGGTTTGAAATCAGCACTTTCCGCAAAAGAAATACTCGAGTGTGTTGGTTAACTTACTTAGCACAGACTTGAGCAAGTTTAAAGGATTTTGCTAACTGTTTTGACTTAAAGTCCACAATTTCATGGTTTTAAGTGTTTAATCACAGGATTTGCCTAGTTCTTATTTTGCTGAGCCTACCGACACATCGAATGATAGAATTACTGATCGATTGGATCATATCCTATGGTCAGATCACAAGACCAGAATTATATCATGTTCCTCATAGTTTGCCCATCCAAAACCAAAATTTTCTGGTTTTCTTTCTCAAAGTTTATTTTAGGCATTGCAGAATTGCAAAAATCTTGTGCTTAGACTCAAGTACCCATCAAGTGCCTTTACAAAAGTTGTTGGGAATCACTCGATTCTAATTTACATGATTTTTATTTATCTTTTCAAATTTTTGGAATTTTCTTCAATTTTTCAGTATTTATTGAAGCATCACTAAAAATTCAAGATTTTGACTTTGACATCAGGTATTCAACAAGTGTCTTCACAAAAGTTGTTTGAAATGACCCGATTCTATTTTTAGTGATTTTTATTTATTTTTGCAAATTTTTGTGATTTTCTCCAATTTTTCAACCGTGAGTCGGTTTAGGCCAGACCGACTGACACAAAAACATAATAAAATAAAATAAAATAAAATAAGATAAAATATTTTTGGTATTTTCTGAAGATTTGATTAACACTTAGTGCTTTATTTGATGGTCACGAAAAATGACCAAAAACTTAAGAAAATTCAAAGAACTAAAGATAAAATCTTTTTGTGTTTTCTTCCAAAATTTTAAAAGACAAAATCTTTTTGGCTTTTCAACTTGGTGTCAGAAAGATTGAAACAAAGATAAAATCTTTTTGGATTTTCAAGATCAGATTATTGTGGGTTCATAAGGCAAAGACAATACCTCTAAAACGACACAACCTAAGATTAAGGCACTTATTCTAACGGAACCTTAAGAAGAGCCTACTCAAAGTTAATCATCCCTATTGATTGTACTAGGAAGTTAAACCTAGAAACATCAAATCCCTTGGTGAAGAGATCTGCAAGTTGATTTTCAGAGGAAACATGAACTAAGGTAATCAGCTTTTTCTCATGATAGTCCCTAATAAAGTGATGCCTAATCTCTATGTGTTTGGTCTTAGAGTGCTGAACAGGATTCTTAACAATGAACATGGCAGCAGTATTATCAATGTTAATAGGGGTGGACATAAAATTCAAACCGTAGTCCAGAAGCTGATTCTGGATCCAGAGAACTTGAGAACAGCAGGAAGCTGCAGCAATGTATTCCGCTTCGGCTGGCGAGGTAGACACCGTTGATTGTTTCTTGCATTGCCATGAAACCAATCTGTTCCCCAAAAATTGAGCTCCGCCGGTGGTTGACTTCCGGTCCATGTTGCAACCCCCGTAATCACTATCAGAGAAACCTCTAAGATCAAAAAGCTCATCCTTGGGATACCACAGCCCTCTCTTCGGATTGGACTTCAGGTATCTGAAAATTCGTTTCACGGCTGTCAAGTGTGACTGTTTCGGTTTGGATTGAAATCTTGAGCAGAGACACACGGCAAACATTATGTCGGGGCGGCTGGCCGTTAGGTACATAAGTGACCCGATCATAGATCTGTACAAGTGTTCGTCGACACATTCACCTTCAAGATCTGAATGAAGCTTGACACGAGTCTCGACAGGAGTGGAAAAGCCTTTAGAGTCGTGGTATCCAAACTTTTTCAGCATTTCCTTCACGTACTTTCCTTGACTTATTAGGATTCCTTCATTATTCTGTTTAACTTCAATACCAAGGAAAAACGTGAGTTCCCCCATTGAACTCATTTCAAAGCGTTTTTCCATGAGACACTTGAACTCTTGACAAAGGGCTTTATTTGTTGATCCGAAGATGATATCGTCCACATACACTTGAACCAGCAGCATATCATCACCCACGTGCCGTATGAATAACGTCTGATCAATCACCCCTCTCTTGTAGCCATTTTCCAACAGATAGGTAGACAAGGTTTCATACCACTTCCTTGGTGCCTGATGGAGTCCATAGAGAGCCCTTTTCAACTTGTACACCTTATTCGGGAAGGAAGGATTGACAAAACCTGGAGGTTGATCAACGTAAACCTCTTCATCTAGTTCACCATACAGGAAGGCAGTCTTCACGTCAAGCTGATAAACCGTTATGTTCTTTGACGCTGCATAGGCCAAGAAAATCCTGATGGCTTCAAGACGAGCTACCGGGGCATAGACTTCATCATAGTCAAGCCCATCTATCTGCATATAACCCTTGACCACAAGTCTAGCTTTATTTCTAATAATTATTCCTCTGTCATCCTTTTTATTCTTAAAGATCCACTTGACTGGAATAGGCTTCGCACCAGGAGGAGCGTCCACAAGTTTCCAGACCTCCAAAAGTTTGAATTGAAGCAATTCAGCCTGCATAGCCTCAATCCAATTATCATCTTTCATAGTAGCAGCTACAGAAGTTGGTTCTTCTTGAGATATAAAACAGGAGAACAGGCAAGTGTTTATTATTCCTGATTGACTTCTGGTGACTCGCTTATTTATTGGACCGATGATGTTTGAAACAGGATGTTTCTTGTGAATTCCAGTCTCTTCTACTGTCGGAACTGGAATATTTGGGTCTAGGGTACCCATCTGCACATCAATACTCGGAGTTTCACCAGATTCAATCACAGCAGAGTCTTCTGAGTCTGAATCGTTATTGATTGGATCATTCTCAGGTTGATTTTCTGGAACAGCTTGATTTTGAAGATTTTCTTGATTTAAATTTTGTTCAACCTCCTGAATGACTTCTTCATTTATTTGGTTCTCAACCAGGTTGTCAGTTGTAGCAGTAACTGGTGATGTGGTAGTGTCCGTTGATTCATTCCTCCAAGAAATATCCGGAAGCACATCTGAATAGATGGAGTCCAGAATCGATGAAGTAATTGGAACAGAACCTCCTGACACAGATGCATCCACATTGCTAGAAGCTCCATGTAATCTTCCAGAATCACCTGAAACCACACAATCACTAAAGTTAAAAGAAGAAGTGAAATTCTCTAAGTCATACATGCCATCTGAGTCAGGTTCTCTGGAATTATGAGTGTGCTCATTAAAATTGACGTTGCACGACTCCATAATAACCTGAGTTCTTTTGTTGTACACCCGATATGCCGCAGAGGTCATCGAGTATCCAACAAAATAGCCTTCATCTGCCCGAGGGGCAAATTTAGCTAACTGCTCAGACTGAATTAATACAGTACAAGGACATCCAAAGGGCTTTAAGCGCTTTAACACTGGTTTTTGTTTTGAGAACAGCTCAAAGGATGTCTTGTTGGCATGTTTGACCAAAAGAGTTCGGTTCAGGACATAGCAAGCAGTATTGACTGCTTCTGCCCAAAAAGACAGTTTAAGATTGGAATCAGCGAGCATCGTCCGAGCACACTCGATTATTGTTCGGTTCTTTCTTTCAGCAATCCCATTTTGTTGAGGAGTATAGGGAGAGCTAAATTGGCGAGTGATGCCCTTCTCGTTGCAAAACGAGTCGAAAACGTGATTCCTAAACTCCGTCCCGTTGTCAGATCTGATTATTCGAACTTTTTCTCTGCTTGCGTTCTCGATACGTGTTACAAAGTCCTTCAGTATCTCTGGAGTCTCAGACTTCTCCCTTAAGAAAAATACCCAGGAATATCTCGAGTAATCATCAGTGATGACGAGGCAGAAAGATTTTCCCCCTAAACTCTTGATATTCACTGGTCCAAAGAGATCCAGATGCAACTGTTGTAGGATTATTGTGGTTCTTCCAGGTGGCTTCGGTTTATGAGACGTTTTATGTTGTTTTCCCTTCGAGCATGCAACGCAGTTATCGACTTGTACGAATTCTTTGTCAGGCAGCCCAAAAACATGTTTCCCCCTAACCAGGCGATTCATGTTACGGAAATTAACATGTCCCATTCGTCGATGCCACAAGGTTGAGTCTTCCTCTGAAGCTTTAGCCAAAAAGCATGCAACTGAACTAGTAGGCTTTGCAGCATTCATGTCCAGTGCATATATGTTCCCCCTACGATTTGCCCGGAATAAGATCTGATCTTCAGGCACTTTAAAACCAGGCTTGAGAATGAAGCATTCCCTATCGTCGAAGAACATTGGCATTTTATTGTCGCATATCTGCGAGACGCTCAGCAGATTGAATTGCAGATTTGACACGAGGTTGACTTTTTCAAAAGAGACTTCACCATTCGTTAGGTGACCAGTTCCAATTATTTGACCACCTTTCTTATTTCCTCCAAAAGCAACAGAACCTCCTCCAGATATCAGTTTGACATCATGCAAGAGATCCTTGTCACCTGTCATGTGCCGGGAACAGCCACTATCCATGTACCACAGATTTATTGACTTCTTTCGCTGTTCCTGCACAAACAAAGAAAAGATTAGTTCACAGATGAACCCTGGTCTTTAGGACCACGGGTTTTCTTGGCATTCTGTTTCTTAGGTGGACGAGTAGCAGGAGCGGTGGCTTGAACAAAAGGCCTCTGAGGATCAGCCAACGGAGACCATGGTGCTCTTGGTCTCGTGGTGATTGGAGGCGGGGTGTTAGTTGTTCCAGAAACAACCGGTTGAAAGTAGCCGGTACTTGCCCCCAATCCTCGCGTAGAGTGAGGTGTTGCTCCACTGAAAAACTGTTGGTTCTGAAAATTTGGCATGAACATTTGCTGATTATTCATGTACTCATAGTCTTCACTGTAATTTCCATAAAACCGAGGCCATGGCTGAGCGAAGGGCGGTCTCATCATTCTTGGTCCATAGGGTGCAACCATTGGTGGATTGTACCCCATGTGTGCTTTTGTTGAGTTGAAAGGACAACCCCTAGCAGCATGACTTGGGTCTCCGCAGACAAAACACCCAATAGTGTTAGCAGACCCACTTGGATTAACGGTCACAGTTGGAACCACCTTTTGAGCAGGTGTGACCTTTATTTCAGCAACAGGTTCTCCTTCCCCTTGAACAACAGTTTTCTTATTCCGTCTTTTGTTGTTGTTTTTCTTCTTTGAAGATGATTCAGCGCCTTTATTTTCTTCCAAATTCTTGGGCATTGCAACCGTAGGTTCAGCAACTTGAGGTTTAAACACCCCCGTCTTCTCAGTGTAAGCAGCATCTTTAGTTGCAACATTCTTCATCTTATTCTTTGCGGGTTGCTTAACTGAGGTAGACGAACTAGCACCAGCTTGACTAGCCGATGGAGTAGAGTTGCATGATTGAAACAGCTTGATGGAAGACATCGGTGTAACTTGAGATGGGATCATTTCAGGTGCAGGAGCCGAAGAGATCACCTTACCATTGGTGATTGTGACAAAATGTTGAGTGTCACCCAAGGGTTTACCATCACCCAGACTTAGCTTATTTTGTGCATCAACAGTCAGCTCATTGACAAGATCAGTTTGGCTAGAACCTGAGTTAGCATTTTTAGCTTTGGACCTTTGCCTTTTGGGAACTTTAGGTTTCATTGAAACAAATTTTCCTTTAAGCATTGTTTGAGTTTCGCTAAAATTTGAAGTTTGAGAGATTGTCTCATTATCGGTTATTATTTTAAAAAACTCAGATTCTGCCTTCTGCCTAACCATATCTTCAGATATGCCAGTATCAAATGACTGTAATGAGCTAGACTCAAAATCATTCAAGTTTAGTGCACTTTCAACAGATGGAAGGCTTGAGCCACTTTCGTAGCCAGACAGTTTTTCTTCCATTTGTTGAATTTCAGACTTGCTTGGAACAGACTCATTATTCAAAAACCTGATGTGGCTTCGGGAATTTATTTTAGTAAGTTCAGGTATTTGAAAATAGTTATGATTGAGTGGATGCTCAACCGCAGCATCATCAATTTCGCGGGTTAAACCCAAACCATTTTGTACTCTTTTAAAAATATCCTTAGCCACATCACCTGCCAGGTTTGAAGGATTAAGTCTCATCAAATCAATTATTTCCCGAGCTTGAACATAGTTCTTGCTTAGGGTTGAAAAGCGAGTCACTAAATCCTCCAACTGAGTTCGAAGAGATATTTCAGTATGTTTCATAACCTCAATATCATCCTGCAAGGACTTTATTTTGGCCAGAAAATCCTGTTCCTTAGCTTGCATTGACTTTACCAGACATTCACTCGCTATTGCCTTTTCAACTAACTCTTCGTTATACAGGCGATATCGAGCGACTTCCTTTACACAGGACTCAGAGCACAAGAGAGATTTTACCGTATCAGGTATGAGGTCCTTTTGTCGGTTTATTGATTTTTGCTCAGCATCAGATTCAACTTTGGAGGAGCCTTCAACAGTGCTGGTCACAAAAACAGCATCTTCAGAAGTTTCATCCACATCAGCCATGAGTGCAAAATCAGTCGGATAGAGCGGGTCAAAGAAGGAATCTTCAGCAATCTTGGGCTCATCAGATGAATCCACCATTAATGCATAATCCACACTTGCTGATGTTTGAGTCTGATTGGACCATGTGTAGTTAGGATCACTCAGAGACACGAGTGCTTTCTCTGGGTTGTCAGCACGCTTAGCAGAATTGGAACTGGAACCCTGGTGAGTAGTACCAGCAGGTTGTGACTTCTGATATGAAAAGTTGCCCTGATTTTGACTCGAATTATTGTTCCCACCAGATGTCACAGGAATCTGCCTCAGTTTTGGCTTCTTACACTCACGTGCAAAATGTCCCAGACCTTGACAGTTGTAACACTGGGCTTTCGATTTGTCAAAGCCAATAGTGGCACCCGGTTGTGACTGGAAAACTTTCCTCCCAGTTTTCTTGAAGAACTTCCTAGTGCGGGCAGCGATCATACCAAGTTGCCACTTGATATCCATTTCTTCGAGATCATCAGCAGGAATTTGATCCAGGTCTTCTTGGCACAGAGACATGCCCTCAATACATCCTGACATTTGGGAAGCCAGGCATGCAACAAGAGCATTGCACATCTCCTGATCTTTGTCAGTCAGGCCAACAGATGAGGTTCCAGATGGATAGGCAGCAGATGACTGAATCACAGGTGTGACTGGTTGTTGAGCAACGAAGGCAGTCTGACAAACAGATTGTTGAGGAGAAACTTGAGCAGCAGCTTGAATAGAAGAGCAAGACCCACCAGCAAAGTAAGGAAATTCGACGTCAGCCTCATTAGGAGCAACGAAGGCAGCATTTGGAACAACCTCAGTGGCCCTTTTATTGGTAACTTTCCCCATAAGTGAATTTCCATCTCTTTCAATAGCAGCAATTTCATAGCCTCTTACTTTGTCAATAAGATCCATGTAGTCCACAGTGGCTAAGTCACTGCTTTCAAGCAAGTAGATGACATATGGAGCAAAGTCTCGAGGAAGTGACTTCAGAATTTTCTTAGATATGACTGGCATCTCAGGTCGAATTTGGTTATTTTGCATTTCACATATGAGTCTGCAGAACTTTGTCACATGAGTCTCAAAGGAGTCTCCAGCAGTGTGAGCAAAAGTGTTGAAACGCAACTTGAGAGAATCCAATCTTCTCTCTTTACTCTCAAGGTTTCCCTCATACTTTTTCTCAAGTGCAACCCAGATTTCATGAGCAGAGGTTGCTTCAGTGAAATGAAAAGCAATGTCATCAGACAGCGCCATTTTGATGCACCCGAGAGCACGTTTGTCAACCTTCATCTGGTTATGTTCAGAAATAGAGTAGTCCTCAGGTTTCTTTGGAATACGCCTTTGGGCAGGTGGAGGATCAGCTCCAGCAACAGTGGGCACTGGTTCCACATAAAACACCTTAGGACCACATTTCACTGAGGTCAACAAGTCATAATCCACATACTCAAGGTAACACTGAAACTTTTTCTTCCAATCATCATAATTTGCAGCCCCAAGCAATTTAGGAGGCCGGTTATTCCCTTGGAACATTTGATTTGCAGAGGTAAACTCAGACATGGTGAAACAAGTGGTGTTTCTTCACAAAAGAGCTTAATGGGTCAAACGGGTCGAGAATTCAGAAATTTCTTCAACGGATGCAAGATTGAGGTTAATTGCTCAAAAACCTACAAAACAAACATCAAGAAGTTTATTTAGTTTGAATCAATCAAGTAATTAAGTCAAATTTGAAATTTTCAAATTTTCAAGACTTAGAAAATTTTCCAGCCATGTTCTTGAGCATAATCACCAGGTCAAAATCAAATTTCACGAAATCAAGTTTTTAATGTACCAATAGTTTAGGAATTTGCTTAGGAACAGATTTGTTAACTACAACAAGCTCCAAAAACCACTTAATCTATGTGAAATCGGATCAAACAGTGATTCTTATGAAAAACTTCCAAGAACACAATTTTTGCTCTAAAATCTTCAATACTTGATGTTTTTGAGTGATTCAAGTTGCTATCATCCCTAAATCATGAGTCTAACATGTATGCATGTTCAATTTTGACTCAAAATCAGTGAAAGATAGACATTTATTTTCAAAAGAAACGCACAGCACGTATGCTCTGTGTTCGCATAAATCTGGAAATCTCAAAAATTGACCCATTTATTGTGATTATTGATGAAATCTAAGCATTCCAACAGATTCCTTATGAAATTTCGTTCAAAATGGTTCAAGGAATCACACAAACACCTAGATTTGATGACTTGAATGAGTGATTCTTCAAGTTTTTTGAGAAAACTCAAGAACATGAAGAACAATGGCTCTGATACCATATGTCAGGACCAAATTTGAGCCTTTACTCATCCAATACACAGATTCAAGTGCGGAAATCATGAATCCATGATCAAATCATAGTGTTTGCTTGTTGAAATCCTTAGATTTCGCCTCTGAAACTCAAGAACTTGAGGGTTTTCACACACAAGTGCTCTCTATCTTCAAAAACAGCCGTCCAAGAGTGTGTCTAGGGTTATTCTAGAGTGGCTATTTATACTAGAGAGAGCACTGGTCGTGATTGTGCTAAAAACAAGAGAATGTTATTGAAGTTAGTGCAATTTATGACATCAGACAGCCGAGATCGCCAAGACTAAGTCTGAAGTCGCCAAGAACAAGTTGAAGTCGCCAAGGCTGTTGGTGACCTCGCCAAGGCTTGGTGAGGTCGCCAACCTTGGTGAGGTCGCCAACCTTGGTGAGCTCGCCAAGTGTTAGCGAGGTCGCCAACCCTAACTCGCCAAGGGCACTTTGGTGAGGTCGCCAAGTACAAGCCCAAGTCGCCAACATTCTTGGTGAGGTCGCCAAGGATGTTGGTGAGGTCGCCAAGAAAGTCCAGAAATCACCAAGTACGCTCCGGAAACGTCAATTATCATTATTGAATCATCAAGGGTTGTTATTACAAATACACAATCAATTATTAGCATTTACCAAGTAATTTATCATGAAATGACCTAGATCTTGGATACAGACAATCACACTGCAATTGAAACGTACAAAGGCAATTACTCCAATATCCATAATCAACACAAGTTAAGACATTTAGACATGACATACAAAACATCAAACACTTGAATGATTAATATAAACATCAGGATAATTGTCCAAGTACAAGATACAAGCTAAGTGAAAGATATACACATGAGCACAAAAGCAAAGGATGCTATGTTTGAGTTGCCACCAACCCTATAAAGTTCTTACATTCATGTTTCACACAGTTCTTTAACAGTTTTCCAAAGACTATGAGTGGACATGCAAGAGCTTAGCTGGTTATAAATTGGATGTGATAAAGCACTCTTCGACAAAGTAAATGCCTTGGTTTCTAATTCAAATCTTGTCTTGGCATCCTGGGATAATTTCCTGAATTGTAGTGGAGTACCATAATTATCTGTAGGCTAATCAAATTCTGCTGATGCATAATGTGGCAAGATGTTGGATCAAACAAAAGACTTAGAAGAAATCAAGTGAAACTTTAGACTAGCCGAACCGGATCCGAACCTTGGGCGAACTGATAGCCGAACTGCCAGTTCGAATAAGTTCCCAGTTCGGATGATCGGGCTTCTATTTATAGATGTGTTAGGCTAGAATTTGTAATGTTTGGTCTAAACTGTGTGTAACTAAATGTGTTTTTCTCTTAATCTTTGTATCTCTGATCTTGAGTGTTTAAATCAAAGATTGAGTTTATTTACCTTGTTCTTGTTTGTTTCGTTTACATATAATGACTTGAGTTTTCACGATCCACCGCTACACGCTCTTTCAAGTGGTATCAGAGCTTTCTTGTGCTGCTCAGCTCTGTTTTAGTCATTTTCTGTTGTTAAACGAAGCGTTTTTGGAGTTTTCTTCTAGTTTTAATCTCTAAAACGTTCAGTTTCTATAATCCGATCATTTCTACGTTTTTTTCACTTCAAAATGTTCATTTTCGAGTCCTATATGTTCGTTTGATCATTTCGTTGTTCGAAAAGTCCATTTTCTGAGAGGTAGAGAGGCTAATAATAACCTTCTTTTGAACCCTGAGTTCGCCTGAAATAACCGCTCCGAACTTTGAGTTCGTTTGTAGTTCATATTCTGTTAGCCTAAAATTCTAGTTCGGATCGTTTTCGGATGGAGTTCGTCTGAAGTTCGGATAGAGTTTGGAATAGGTTCGGATACTGTTCACTACTTGAGTTCGGAAGAAGTTCGGTTGAGTTTTAGTTCGGACACAGTTCGGGTAAGGTTTGGAAGTATACAGTTTGTGTTCAGTTCGTATCAAGTTCGCCTGATTTCTCAGTTCGACTTCAGTTCGGAAGAAGTTCGGACAACTGTTTTCAGTTCGTTTTGAGTTCGGATAACCAGAATTCAAAGTTTTTCAAAATGTCGGAATTACAAGTTTTTGCGGCGATTCAATCGCAGATGCAAACTATGTTGAATTACGATAACGAAATCGGAACAAGTATCATAACTGGAAAAAGCGATTTGAAGCATATGTTGGGACTACGGATTGTGATCTTTGGATTGCAATGGATGCATTGTATGTCTATCCGGTTGACAATAACAATGTACCTATCATGCAAAGGAACCTAAATTTGACTCAGAAAACTGATTACACACGGGAACAAAAAGCTTACAGGATTCTTACTCAAGCTTTGCCGAAGGAACTGCTACATCAATTCAAAATGTGTTAACATTCTCATGATTTGTGGACCGCTTTGAAAGAACGATGTGAAGGCAATGATCAATATAAGAAAAGCAAAAAGAATGTTCTGAAAAAGGAATTTGATAAATTTAAACACTTTGATGGTGAGGGAGTACCCGAGTTGATTTAAAGGTTTTGCCATCTTCTGTCATAAATGGATACAGTTCAAATCAAAAAGGAAGATGAAGAATTAAAAGAAAAGTTGCTCGAAGGACTACCACCAAAGTGGGAACTCTATGTCTTGATGCTTACAAATGATATGGAATACTCAACTTTGACTTTCTTGAAGATGTTGGGAAAATTGTAAGCTCGGAATTTAGATATGAAAAATGTAAACAATGCTGCTGCTGAGGTTCAGAATCCTGATGTCTACTACGGTTCTAATGCTGCAACTATATCTAGAAAATCTGGAAAACATGCAAATATTGCACCAGCAACTGCTTTTGTGGATGGTGGTGTCTCTAATTCTGTAAATGTATCAAGTCTGAAAGCTATGAGTCACATGGTTGCAATGTTTCAATACTAGCAAGCAACACTATGAATGCTAGTAAAATGGCTCTTTCTGTTACAACAATGGAAGACTATATGGAATTGGTGTCTGCATTGATTTCATCCTATTATGGGGTCATTACGGGAAAAGTTAGTAACGCAGAAGTGACTGAAGAAGATTACGATCAAGTTGACCTGGATGATTTTGAGCTTATGGATATCAACTGGCAGTTTGTCATGTTAGCTCGATGGGTGAAGAGATTTCTCAAGAAAACCGGACGAAAGGATCTAAATTCCGGTGGTCGCATTGGCTGTGATAAATCGAAAGTTAGGTGCTACAACTGCTCCAATTTTGGCCATTTTGCGAGGGAATGTTCTCAGCCCAAGAAGCAAGATATCAGAAATATACTCCAAAGACAACTGAATCTGCAAACAATAATGCTAAGTATAATCAATCACATTCAGGGAGTACTTCTAACTCTAACCCTAAATCTGAACATACAAAGGCTCTTGTCTCTAAAGAAGACAAGACTTACAATTGGGGGAATCAATTTGCTAATTCATCTGCATTGATTGTTAAACATGTGCAGGATGAAGATGCTATGACTGAATCTACTCTTGAAGGAGATGATACAAGTGACATCACAGAATCAACTCAAGATATTCAAACTTTACTTAAAGAAAATTTTGTTTTCATGGAAAATACAATACCTGAGCATGATGATTCTGATGAAATTATGTTGTTAAAGGAGGTAGAAGTGCTGATTAAAGAAAAGGAGGCTTTGATCAAAGACTGTGAAGCTGCAAAAGCTGAAGCTCAAGATGCAGCCAACGACTTTGAAGCGTTGTTTCAACAAAAGTATGAGAAAGCACACAAGAATGCAATGGATGCAGCTGACAAGATAATAGCTTTGCAAGAAGAATTGAGGAAGTTATCTGATGAAAACAACAATTTCAAATTAGAGAATGGAGCTCTAAGAAGAAACAATCTCAAGGATTCTGTTGTGGCTTTAATGGTTGATTCGTCGAAGGTAGTAAATTCTTCTTCTCAGTGTAAAACTTGTGTCCAATTTGCAAAATCTAAGAGTGATCTCTTAGATGAGAAGTCCAAACTGTTTGACCAAGTGGCTATTACCAAAGCCGACATGGAGATTTATAAGACCCGTTTTGAGCAACTGTGTATTCAAAAGTATGATTTTACTAAACAATCAGAAATGCTCGTGGCAGCTCAAAAAGAATTGGCTAATCACCAAAAGATTGTTATTGTTTCTGACTTAAATATTGAAATTTTTTAATTGACTAACAAGATTGAAACTTTTAAATTCCTTTGTCATTCACAAATTTTCTTTACAATCAAGAAAAGGAAAATGAGACAGAAAATCTTCGCCAAGTTCCTGCTCCAGTGGTCATAACAAACAATCCATCTTATGTTCCAATCAATGACAAATGTGATTATACGTCCTATAAGAAGGATGTATCTATTTCATCACATTCAAACACCACTGATAAGCAAATTAAAGAAAAATCTACTCTTGATCTCGACGTAGATGAATTGTTCTATAATGTGTCTGATTTTGACAAAATTGATGATTTGATTTCTGATAACAAACCTTAGTCATTCAAAACTATTTCAAATAACACTCAGGATGAGATTATTGCTAAAAAAATCGGGGAAATTAAATCTGAGCTTTCAAAATTGAGTACATATGAGTAGAAAAAAGATTGCTCAAGAAAAATCAGTTGGTGGCAAGAAAACAAAGAATGGTGGTATTGGCTAAAACTAAAACTAAAGCTAAAACTTTTGAACAAGGTTCAAGTTCAAAACCATCACAATCTCAGTCTGACAAATCAACTGTCAAAAATAAGCTTGTTGTTTTTGGTAAAACTGAGAAATGGACCACTTATCGCTTAAAAGGTTCAGATATCATGTATAGCGATAAGGAATTCCCGTTAATAATGGTGAATCCAGATCTGATCAATAAGGTCTTTACGGGTGGTTTTGGTCCAAAATATGATCCGAATATTAAAAGTGTGCCCATTAGGAGGGGAAATGGGGAAGTTATAATACCAATGGACACACTTGATTCGGAACATTCTGATCATCATTCTGATAACGGTGGTGTGGCTAATCGAGTGAAGAAATCATTTAAAAATCACAAAATGTTTCTCAACCTTAACCACTGAAAGCACACAAACCAAGTTTTCATGATAATTCAATTTTTAAAAGGACAAATCAGTTTTATAAGAAATCTCATTATCATGATGATGGATTCTATGATGACTTTGGTTATGGGCCATATCCTCAAGGTTATGGGAGGGGTCCTCATTGGTATGGTGCTGGTCCAATGGAAATGGTGGTCGATGGGTTGGTTATCCGAATGATGGATATTTTCATGATGAATTTTATTCGAAATGTGGCAATGGCTATGAATCAGGTTTTTATGATGATTTTAGTGATCATCATGTGTCTAAAACTCAAAAGAAATTTTCAAAATCTAAAAAATCAAAACCTATCATAGAGACCGTTGTGGATGATGAGACAGGTGAAAAGATTGTTATCGACCGATGTCGATGTTTCAAATGTAAAAACCGTGGTCATACATACCAAAACTATCCTTTCAAGAAGGATGAATCTGAAAAGTCTAGTAATGTATCTGATGGTTACCAATCAGATAAGCCAGCATCTGTTAGTTCACATAAACATGTGAAACTTGTTGATCCTAAAGGATTCATCCATACTGATTTGAAACCATCAATGTTTAAGTTCTAAACCAGAAAAACATGATAAGACACATGATGGTAAACCAGTAAAATTGATATTGAAAACTTCTGATGGATCGACAAATCAGTAGAATGACAAGTGGAAACCTAAGGGTTTATCCACCGCTGGAACCGATTATGTTGAAGATGACGGTCGACCCAAAGCTTCGAGCTTGGGTTCTTTCCGATCTAATTAATTTGCTTAATGTGCGCAGGGAGCTACGCGACAATCCGTGAATAATCTATGGGTTGTTGACAGCAGAGCTTCTCGACACATGACTGGTGACATCTCCATTCTGCAAGACGTTCAACCATTTTATGGAGGGAATGTTACATTTGCCAGTGATAAAGGCGGTAAGATTACGGGTATTGGTCGACTAAGCAATGGTCCAATTACGTTTGAGCGAGTGGAGTATGTTAAAAAAACTCGAATATAGCCTGCTGAGTGTGTCCCAGATATGTGACAAACATTACTCAACAGTTTTCACTAGGACAAAATGTTTGATTTTGAAGCCGGTTATGAGATTCCTGAAGATTGCGTCATAGTGCGAGCACCTCGTTTATCAAATCTGTATGTTCTTGACATGAATTCAGCAAAAGCAAACGTGGTTGGTTAGTGTTTTCTATCCAAAGCTTACGAGAGAGAATCTATTCTATGGCACCGACGCATGTGTCACATACACTATCATAAGATGAATGAAT
The DNA here is from genome assembly GCA_039602395.1 of Deinandra increscens subsp. villosa. NCBI lineage: Eukaryota > Viridiplantae > Streptophyta > Magnoliopsida > Asterales > Asteraceae > Deinandra > Deinandra increscens. The sequence continues at coordinate 64,380,157 of JBCNJP010000003.1, forward strand.
TGGTACGTAGGGTTCTTGTCAAAGGGGTTTTGAAGCATTAGTTTATGTTTAATGATGTGTGCGTCAGTTGTAAGAAAGGGAAGCAGAAAGGAAAATCAACTTGATCAACACACGATTGATGTCCCATTAGAATTGCTTCACAAGGATTTATTTGGTCCTGTGACTCGAAAAAGCATTTCTGGGCATTAGTACTGTTTAGTCATAACTGACGAATTTTCTCGATTTTCGTGGGTAGATTTTCTTGTTACAAAGGATGAAACACCGAGAGTCCTTATCAACTTGATCAACACACTTGAGTGATTTTACAAGTTAAAGGTTAGAAGGATTCGGAGTGATAATGGCACGGAGTTCAAAAGCACTGCTATGAGGTTATTTTTTTCTTGAAAAGGTAATTGTACATGAATTTAGTACACCCTACACATCTCAGCAGAACGGTGTTGCAGAACGGAAAAATAGAATAATAATTGAGACGGCTAGAACAATGCTGGCTAATTCGCATTTTCCAGGGAACTTTTAGAATGAAGCGGTCAATACAGCATGCTACATGCTAAATCGAGTACTAACAGTGAAACGACTCGGTAAAACTTGTTATGAGTTGTTGAAAAAGCACAAGCCGAATCTCAAACATTTGGAACCATTTGGGTGTCCTTGCACTGTTTTATGGTCAGCTGGGAAGTTCGATGACAAGGTATTCGAAGGATTCTTTGTTGGATACTTAAACCAGAAAAAGCGTGTTTACAATAAACAGACCGGTATAGTGGAGGAGTGCGTAAATGTAGATTTTCAATCATATACTTTGCCACCCAAAGGAGTTCGTCCAGACTGGATGTTTGATTACAAGCACATTTTTTATTCACTTGAGTCAAAACATGATACATCTGATGATCTTACCAATGTTTATATCAATTTACAAGATGAAGTTCCAGTGCTGAATATTCCGTCTCCGATAGCTCCAAATGTGACTGATCCAGAAGATTATCTAACCGAAACAACCGTTGATACCACAATTGCTGCTGATGAATTGTCTTCTGATGACGAACACGAATTTCATGAAGTTGTTGCTGAACAGGTTGAGAATCATGTCCCACAAGATGTACCATCTACAAGTGGTGCTGGAGAGATTGTAGTGGAAACTGTTCTAACTGTTTCACAACCTGAAACCAGTACAAGTAACAATGTTGTGGTGGAGGAAGATCATGTTCCTGATTTGGGAGAAACCGTAATTGTTCCTGATCATCAGACACTCCGGATAAACACCTATCATCCACAAGACAACATCATTGGTGATTTAGATGATAGAATGAGGACGAGACAACATATTGAGAGTAGTGCTCTGCTTGCAATCAGAGAATCTGGCGTTCAAGATGAAGTTTTCCATTCGTTCTTCTTGTAGGAGGAGTTACAACAATTTCAGAAGCTCGACGTATGGCATCTTGTCGATTTACCAGAAGGAAGAGCCATGTGGTACCCGTTGGGTATTTAAGTGAAAACGTGAAGACCGATGAATTATAGTCAGAAACAAGGCTCGTTTGGTTGTTCAAGGTTTTTCTCAGGAAGAGGGGATAGACTTTAACGAAGTGTATGCACCGGTTGCCCGAATTGAAGCTATTCATATCTTTTTGGCATATGCAGCATATCGTGGGTTTAAAGTTTATCAAATGGATATCAAGAATGTGTTCTTGTATGGAAAAGTCAAAGAGGAAGTCTATGTCTAACAACCTTCGGGATTCTACGATCATGATTATTCGGAGAAGGTCTATAACTTGGACAAAGCGTTGTACGATCTTCATCAAGCTCCTCGAGCTTGGTATGATACCTTGTCCACTTATTTACTTGATAACGTGTTTAAGTGTGGGTTGGTGGACTGCACTCTTTTCTGCAAGAATACGGGAGGAGACTTGTTATTGGTACAAATCTATGTTGATGACATTATATTTGGCAGTTTGAACGAACAACTCTTGAAAGATTTTGAGAAGTTTATGCAAACAAGGTTTGAGATGAGTTCCAAGGGCGAGATGTCGTTCTTTTTGGGTCTGCAAGTAAATCAGTCTGAGAAGGGTATTTTTATTCACCAGACGAAATACTTGCAAGACGTGCTTAATCGATTTAAGATAACCGACGTTCGTGTTCCGAGTACTCCAATTCAGCTGTCGCATGGTCTGTGTCTAGATGAAGATGGTGAAGAAATCGATACCACTCTTTATCGTGCCATCATAGGATCATTAATGTATTTGACAGCTAGCAGACCTGATATAACGTTTGTTGTTTGTTTATGTGCCAGGTACCAAGCATCTCCAAGGATTTCACATTTGAATGCGGTGCGAAGAATTCTAACTTATCTAAAGGGTCACACAGATCTCGGGATCTGGTATCCTCATGATGATAAGTTTGACTTATCTGCCTACTCGGATTCTGATTACGGCGGCTGCAAGATTAATTTCAAGTCCACAACGGCTAGCTGTCAGTTTTTAGGCGATAGGCTTGTGTCATGAAAGTGTAAAAAGCAAACGTCGGTAGCTACATCCACGGCTGAAGTTGTGTATGTTGCGGCTGCAAGTTGTTGCTCTCAGGTGTTGTGGATACAACAACGAATGAGAGACTATGGTTTGTAATTTCTTACTACTCCTATACAGAAAGATATATCTACTGCCATTTGCATAAATAAAAATCCCATGCACCACTCTCAAAGACAAAGCACATTGAGATTAGATATCATTTTATCCGTGATTACTATGAGAAAAATCTAATTGATTTGCAAAAGATACACACTAATTTTCAACGAGCGGATCTTTTTACTAAGGCTTTTGATAAAACCCGCTTCAAATTTCTTTTGCAACTCAATGGCATATAACAATTACCTGCTAAGTAATTGTCGGTTGATCAATTTTGTTTTTGGTTACATTTTTCTTGTTATGTTTTTTCTTTTCTTCTTTTGAAAAATCCAAAAATAGAGTTTTTGTATTTGGGGGAGAAAACTTGAAAAACATAAAAAAATGCCAAAATTTAAAAAAATGAAAAATCAAAATGAGAAATTGATCCGACCTAGCGAGAAATGATATTACATCAGCATATACATTATCAACCATGAATAAAGTAGGAATAAAGGTTGTAGGTACTTGTTAGGTTTGATGAATGCGTTAATGCAAATCTGATATATGCTAGTATGATATAAACCTAAATACCTGCTTGATAATCATGATGTTACATCATGACGAATGTTGTGTAATCTTGGAAATTAAAAATGAAAACAACAAAAACAGAATAAGAGATGTTCTGGTGTATGCTTGCTTTCATTTTGCAAGGATTTAAACTTGTTTGATTTTCTTTATTTTTTCAAACGATCGGACTTTCTTTGTGTATCGAAAGATCGACATTACTGTTGTTCGTTTGACGTTATGCTTTATTTTTCTTGGTGTTTCGTATAATCCATCGGACTTTCTTTGCGTGTATCTGAGTACCGACCTGATTGTTGTTGGGTTATACAATTTCTGCTTTGTTTTCTATTTTTTGTTTTCCTAAATGATCGGACTTTCTCTGCGTGCCCACAAGGCCGTCCTGATTGTTGTTTGTTTAGGTTTCTGCTTTATTTTTGCATGAAACACCACGAACGATAAATCTCTGTTGAATATCAAATTCTGTATAAAAATACAAAAATAGAATAAGTCAGATTGCTAGTATTCCTGATTGTGTGGGCATTCACATTATCTGTGCTTGATTAATCATACTTAAAACATATCAGAAAGCTATAAAAATTGATTTTCCTAAACTGAAACAAACTGCAAAGTTGTATTCTCTGTCTGCTTGGCTTACATGCTGATTAAAAACTGAAATTGAAGTGTGTCTGATGCGTTATGACTGATATGATCTCGCGTCTGGATCTTTCTCGCAAAAAATTAAGTTAGTTGCATTTCAAGATTTGTTTAGTTTATTGCTTATTGGAAAAATCCAAAAAGATTTTAGGTGTGTTTGAAAATGTTATAGAAATCAAAAAGATTTTTATGCTATCTTATTATCGATGAACCAATAATGAAAAGTATCAATTTTATGCCAAAAACAACCAAACATTCTTGGAATCATGAGACTCATCATAAATTGATCAAAGGTTTGTGTCAAATTGATAAAATTTGAAATCTTTGTGTTCAATTTGAAAATTTTTAAAAAATCAGGGTTTGAATTGAAATTTTTCAAAAGTTGCCAAATTGTGAGTTCGGATGGTCCAAAGCACCATTTGGGAAGGGTTCACTTAAGTTCAAAAGATCTGAAGGCTAAGTTCGGACAAGTTCGGACCAGTACGTTCGAGCCGAACTGCCAGTTCAGACAGCCGAACTGGGCTGCCTATAAATGAGCGAATCGCCAGTTCGGAAGCTCATTCACTGTTCTCATATTTACCGAACCCTAGCTGAACTTCTGCCTAAATTTCAAACTTTCAATTAACTGCTTTGTGGTGTGTTTTGTGACCAGATTAAGGTAGGTTATAAGATTCCGAGTACAAGGGTGTGTCTGGTTGTCGTTTATAGTCACTAAAACTTGTCGAATCTGTCCAAAACAGTGTCGGGGTTTCTCAGTTCATAGATCTAAAAACTTAACCCATTTAGAGTCAGTTTTAGATGTTAAAACTTGGTTCTATGAATTTGTTGTCAAAAACCGCGTCTAGGTGTAGAAAATATTGGTCTGAATCGGTCTGGTTTGAATTTTAGAGAGATTGAATCTCTCTATGACGCACGGAGCCAAATGTCAGTTCGGATCGAGTTCGGATGAATATATCCAGTTCGGATTTTCAATAACAAACGAGACGACCGTGGAATAATCATCAGAAACAAAGCTCGATTAGTAGTGAAAGGGTACATGCAAGAGGACGACATTGATTATGACGAAGTTTATGCACCTGTCGCTCGTCTAGAAGCCATTCAGATTTTCTTAGCTTATGCTGCGTCTATGGACATCACGGTTTACCAACTTGATGTTAAGACTGCATTTCTTTATGGCGAGCTGGATGAGGACGTGTACGTACAACAACCTCCCGGGTTTGTGAACAAGTCATTTCCAAACAAATGTTACAAACTTGACAGGGCCCTTTATGGTCTGCACCAAGCCCCGAGGAAGTGGTACGAGACGTTGTCTACATATCTGCTGGAAAATGGGTATAAAAGAGGTGTTATTGATCAGACTCTCTTCATTCGACACGTAGAGAAGGATATGCTTTTGGTTCAAGTATACGTTGACGATATCATTTTTGGGTCAACGAACGTGAATTTGTGTCATGCATTCGAGGACTTGATGAAGAAAAAGTTCGAGATGAGTGCCATGGGCCATGGGTGAATTAACATTTTTCCTGGGAATTCAAGTGAAACAGTCACCAGATGGTATACTGATCAGCCAAGGGAAATACGTTAAAGAAATTCTGAAGAAGTTCGGATTTCATGAATCTAAGGGATTTTCTACACCAGTGGAAACTCGTCATAGACTGAATACAGATGCTCAAGGAGTCTCGGTGGATGAGCATGTATACCGTTAAATGATCGGGTCGTTGATGTACTTGACGGCAAGTCGTCCCGATATCATGTTTGGATTCCGCCTCTATTCAAGATTTTAGAGCAAACCAAAGGAATCACATTTGACTGTGTTAAGAGAATTTTTTGATACTTAAAGTCGAATCCCAACCGAGGGCTATGGTATCCAAAAGATTCGGCCTTCGATCTTAGAGCCTACTCGGATAGTGACTATGCTGGTTGTCAACTCGATCGGAAGTCTACAACGGGTGGAGCTCAGTTTTTGGGAAACCGACTCGTGTCATGGCAATGCAAAAAGCAGACTACGGTGTCCACTTCAACTGCTGAGGTGGAGTACATCGCTGCTGCATCATGCTGCTCTCAAGTTCTCTGGATCCAGAATCAATTGTTGGACTACGGTTTGAATTTCATGAGTACTCCTATACATATTGATAATACTGCTGCAATTTTTATAGTTAAAAATCCTGTTCAGCATTCTAAGACTAAGCATATAGAGATTAGACACCATTTCATTAGGGACTGTGCTGAGAAGAAACTAGTCACCTTAGTTCAGATTGATTCAGAGAATCAGTTAGCTGACCTATTCACTAAGTCATTTGATATGTCTAGGTTCAATTTTTTTGTTACCTCTATAGGAATGATCAACTTTGACTAGGACTAGAACTTCTTGCTCCCTGATACGTTAGTGTCTTGCTCTCTAGGTTGCTTTCTCTTGTGTGTTATCTGTGTGTATATCCTAAATCTTGCTTTCCTCTCACAAAAATCACCAAAAAGATTTTTCACTTCTTGCTTGTTTTGTTGTTTATCTTATCCCTGATGTCTTGCTTATCTTATCTTACGGTTATTGCTTTAGATTGCTAATTTGACTCACTTGAGTCTGTTCCTGTGTTGTTTGACCTGTTTTGGCTGAGAAAAATATTTCAGTATGTTTGCGTCTCGAGTCAAAATGTGTTATGACCAAAGGAATTTCTTTTCATTCACTAGTATGTTTTTGAGTCTGTCTGTCGTGCCTGCACCTGTGGAAGATAAAACCAAAAAAAAAAATAGTGTCAATTCAGAAAATTACAGTAAGTGTTTAATACACATGTGTAGAGAAAATAGCTGGAAAAATACCAAAAACAATTGAAAATGTTAAAACCTTTTGGTCTGTGGTCGGACAATATATGTTGAACATGATATGATTCTGGTCTTGTAGATCTAACCATAGGATATGATCCAATCCACCGGTAACTCTATCATTTGATGTGTTGGTAGGCTCAACATACTGAGAAGTAAACAAGTCTCTGTGGTAACACATAAATTTCATTGAGAAATCTGGATCTTGGAAGTTTAAACAGTGGCATATTCTTTAAATTTAGAGTAAATTACACAAAAGATCCTTTATGTTTTAGCCAAATTTCAAATTAGGTCCTTTAACTAAAGTAGCTACACCAGACATCCTTTATGTTATATACTTGTTTCAAAGAAGGTCCTTTATCACTAACGGAGTTAAATAAATCCGTTAAATCAGGGGCATTTTTGTCATATTGCTTGCTTTTTAATAAATCCTGAAAAATTGGACCAACCTGAACACACATCCACCATCCCCATTCCCACCAGTACCACACAACTACCGCTGCAATTCACCGTCACCATGGCCGCTCGATGACGATTCTCAGATCATAATCATCATATCCCTTCCATCCGTACAAAAATCAAACCTAAAATTGCAGTCCACTAAACCTAATTAAATTAAACAAAAATAGAACCTAATATTAAAATCAACAGAAACCAGAACTTGGTGCAATGAACCCACTTCATTGGGAAATCAAATATATTGTCTTGATATATATGAATCGAGATTGATGAACAAAGAAAAAACACCCGATTGAAGACTTATTTAACTTTTTGCTTCTTCTTCTCAGAACACAATGACGCCACCTCCTAGTTAGCCCTATCCCCAATTCTAGTTTCTGCTTCTCCTCTCTTGACAAAAAAAAAAGAAATCCATAATTTTTACATATTACAAATGTCCAATCAAGAATTCTTATAGGAAGGATAAAGGAGAAGTGAAAGTGAAAACGGTGCAACAGTCGTGACCATCGCTATCGTCCGAGGATTAATCGTGATTAACTCGATGGAAGGGCTGCTCTATTTTTCGTTTGAAGCCCTAACAACCGCAGCAACAAGGAGCGATGGAAGAGCAACGATGGAAGGGCTGCTCTTTATTAGTTTCGAGCCCAGCAACATGAACGATGATGAACTGATGTGAATTTTTTCTTTTGGGGATGTTTAAAAGGGGTTGTAAAATGACAAAAGTACCCATGATTTAACGGTTTTATTTAACCCCGTTAGTGATAAAGGATCTTCTCTGAAACAAGTGTATAACATAAAGGATGTCCGATGTACCTACTTTAGTTAAAGGACCTAATTCGAAATTTGGCTAAAACATAAAGGACCTTTTGTGTAATTTACTCTTAAATTTACCCTTCTCATTAGTACTAGTAAGAAAACTCTAATCACACATCCTCTGTTTCTTCAGTATTAAGTTGACTTATTTCAAAACCAACACATGAGACTCATATGCTGAAGAAACTCTGACCTTGAGTCTCATCCATAAATAAAGCTGAGACACATTTCCTGTGAGAAATCACTGACCTTGTGATCTTACTCTCCATCATTCCATAAAATGAAGTGAGAGGTCATCTGCTGAGGAAACTCTGACCTTGACGCTCTCACCCCGCAAAAATTCATTCATCTATAGTCATGAAAGAAGGGTTATCATGATTTCATGACTATATCCATGAAATAAGTCACTTAACACTAAAGAAAAGGGGGAAAGATTACTTTTAAATGTGTGATTGAATCTGAAAAGCTATTTGATGATTGGTAGAATACTGTTAACTTCCAACCAAATAAGGACCCCACAAATTATTTCTCTGAACTGGACAGAAAACATGATAAATACATCACATGAGACAAGTTGAAAATTACCTTGTCTGAGCTTAAGTGGATAAACAATACCGACAATCTGATTTAAGGAATCGGATCCGAAAGGTGATTTGAATTGTAAGTGTTACTGATCACGTAATTGATCGGTATGATTCCTGCATAGTCTGACCACAACCATTCAAAAATATGTACATTACGAGTTTTTACCTCAAATAAGTGAAAAGTAACCCAAAGTGCTTATACTTCCAAGTTTGATGAAACTTTGGTCGACTTATGCAAAAGTCAAACTTGTGTTGATGGAAAATTGATCAACCTAAAAGTCTTGGTAAATTCTTGAGTCTGGTGAAAAATTGATCGACTCGAATGAAAACGGATTTTTGGAATGTAAAATTTGTCCAACAATGTCAAACTAGGTGTTAAGTTGAAGTTAAAACCAAACTTGTTAAAATCTCTAGTGCTAATGGCATAAAGAATAAAAATTTATCTTTCTGGTAGGCATTGTGCGGGCATGACTATGTTTGTCGTTAAAATTTTGTAAATTTGTTGTAGGTATGTTCAAATTTTGAAAATTTAAATTTTTTCAGGTTAAAATTTTCAATTGGAATGCATTCAGAGTTGTTGGTCATAACGATTAGAGTACAACTTGGAAAATTTGCTAAATTTGTGCTCTTAACGAATTGGCTAAACACTTAGATTTTAAAGTTGAGACCTGACCTTAACGATTTGGTCTTATATGAACTTAACGATTAGGTAGGTCTCCTTTGAGAATTTTTTCTCCTTTACATAAATTTTATGAGTGGTTAAACGAGCTGACTGTTTTTTGGCCTTAACGATTTGGGTCCCCAGATTGGCCTTAACGATTTGAGTTAATGCCTTAACGATCTGGTGATCATTTTGGCCTTAACGACCTGATCAGTTTGTTGCTTGGTTCTTTTATTAAGTTTTGGTTCTTAACGACCAGGGTCCTTTTTCTCCTTATCGATCTCACCAAGGAATGTGGTCTTAACGATCAGACCCTGTTAACGATTTGGCCTCCCAAGTGGTCTTAACGATCAGACCCTGTTAACGATTTGACTTCCCAAGTGGTCTTAACGATCAGACCCTTTAACGACTTGACCTCCCAATTGGTCTTAACGATCAGACCCTGTCATCTCGTGTTAACGATTAGGGGTTAATTAGTCTTAACGATCAGACCCGAAGAAGCCATATGTTTTTCTCGTTAACGATCTGGGGTATTTGGTAACGATCAGCCCAAGCTCTCGTTTCAATTTAACAATCTGAGCTAAGTTACCGATCTGACCCCCCCCCCCCAATCCAGTTTTTCTTATCTTTCTTTTAACCTATAAATACCAGTTCCATTCCTCCTTCCTTGTCACTCGTATTCGCATCCGAAACCTACAAGAACTACTTTGTCTCTTTCACTCTTTCATCGGCAATTTCGAACCTGAATCTCCAACTCTCAATCATTTGAATCGATCGTGGCTTTGTTCGAGGTTGGCTTGCTCAGTCCCTACTAAGCTTTCGGTGAGTTTTACTCTCTGTATTCCTTGAGAATTGTTTGAGCTTTGGATTCGGTTCTTCTTTCACACTGTATCTATACCAAAATCATCTAATACTTATTGTTCGGTTCAAATTAATCTCAGATTCATCTTCAGTGAGGTCGCATTCTTCATCTTCCCTAACAATTCAAGGTAATTTGAATTATTTTGAACGAATTGAGGTCTGGTTTAGGGTACAGGCACTACTAGAAACAGGGCCTTTCTTGACGCGCGAACGATGACACTCGGTCCTTTCTTGACGCGTAAAAAAAAACATGTCATAAAAAAACTGTCAAGAATTGAAAGATTCTAAGGCTAGATGACGCGCATTTTTGAGCGTCATAAATTTCTGTCGTAATTTATAAAAAAAAACACGGAGGACACTTTAGAATGGCGCGTCAAGAAATCCCTGTCGTTTTTTAATTTTTTCCCGCCAAAAAATTCACCCAAAATTTTTGCCCTACATTTCAGCCGCCTTCAAATTTTCCCCCAAAACCACACTCGCTCTTTTCCCCGCTCTCGCCAAAAAACTAGGATTTTATTTGCATAACCCAAATACGCAGCCCCCCTCCCCCTTTCTTCTTGGTTCAAATAACCCCGACCTTATCCACCTCCGACCAACGGTGACCTTCTCCACTTCCGACCAACGGCGACCTCCTCGACTCCACAGCAGCAACCGGCGACCACCAACCTCGTCGAACCCTGCAACGACCCCCGTCTCTCTCTCTCTCTTCCTCGTGTTTAAGCCGACCAATAGCGGTGGTCCGACGAGCACCCGTGGTGAGTCTACCTCGATTGACTTGATTGAAGGTTCGCTACTGCCGCCGCCACCACCACCAACTCCGCCATGTATCGTATCGCAGCAGCCAGAATTGCGTCCAAATCAAGGTGAGTTTCTTTGAAACATTTTAACCTAGAATTTTGGTTTAACTGAAGAAACTTATCAACTGGATTAATCGCTTTATAATTTTGCTTTCCTTCTAGGTGAGCAGTGTGAAGATGGCAACTCCTCCAAACCCTACTGATGGAAACCCCCAAAATCCAGGCCATATGAACTTGGGCCACATACGATGTATTGAGTACAACATATCAAAAGTGAAAGTAGTTATGTTTTCTTCAATTTTGGCACCCCTCTGTTACCAAAAGTGAAAATGGTTATACTAAAGTCCACTGGCATCACTCTCCAAGTATTCAAAACCATTGTAAGTGTTTAATTATGTCAGTTGAGGATTTTGAGCTGTCAGGCTCAGTGATATCAGTGTTTATTATCAGGAGCACAAGCTTTAGTTACTGTTCGATTATCATTCTCATAATTTTCAACAAATTTGGCTAAGGTGTTGGTATTGAAAAGTTCATTAAATGTGATTAGAGTTATGTTTAGTTGATATTTAAGGAACAATAGGATTTAGAAGATTAATCATAAATTATCTTCCACATCAAACTACTTGGTGAGCATTTTGGAATTAAGAATGAAAACATAGCAAAATAACATTACTACTTGCTGTGGCTGCTGCTATTAATCTTTCACTATTCTTTAACCTTTTTTATGTTTTAAAATCTTTATGTTAACTGTGCTTTATGTACTGATAGAAAGGCTCTCAATTGCTTATACACGTCAGTAACTTTGCTATGTTGTATTACAAAATGCTTAGAAAAAATGAAAAGAACATGCTCCTTTGCGTACTTTTATTGTTTACCCCTTTGCCCTTAACCTAGAATTTTCGTCATTAGTTTTTCTTTCTTTCTAATTTTTGTATGAATTTAAGTCTAATTCTTTATATAAATCTATTTAACAAGTTCTTCGCTGATAATTATATGATGGATTGATGTTGTTAACTTTCCAGTGTTTTAAAAGTTGCACACTACTTGTCTGACTTCAATTGCTCAATACAAAAATCAAGTCTATAGGGCTGACTGCTGAGGATTGCAGGGTATGTTATCTTCCATTTTGGCTTACTTATTCTGGTTTATATTGTACCATCAGTTTTTGATTTTTCCTTTAACGTATCTTTGATTTCATAGCCTGAGTGGATGGCATCTGAAGTACCGCGGAATGAAAATTCAAATGAAAATTCAAATGAAAAGTAAGTTTGATGACTTTTATATTGAGAAACTTAATAAGAGAATCTGAGAGAATCTTTGGATCAGGATCAATGCTACCTTCAGTTTTTAACAAGTATTAATAGGAAAACATGACATTTCTGTTGCAAGAAGTTTTTGCGTTGGATTATTGTCAAGAAAACATGACATTTCATGTGTCCTGTTCTTCATGATTTGTAACTTTTTTATATTTAAATAAATCAGAATTCTATTTGTTTTGTGTTCTAAACAACATTCCTGAGTAATGGTATGGTATGGGGAGAGAAATGATGTTCAGGTTACAATTGTGAGAATTATCTTAAGAGTAATTGATATTTGATTGAAACTGACTTGTAAGGAACTTCAGTTTTGAAGTTTTCCGGCTGAACTCTAGTTTTGACAGTTCCGGCTGAAGTTAAAGCGGAACTACAACTTCAAGCGGAACAACAAGTTCAAGCGGAAAGAAGCAGTTTTGTCACTTAGTGAATATTCCGGGTGAACTCGATTATCCATCAGATAATGAGTTCAACCTGAATTTTCTTGTGAAGTCTTTTCAGCAGTCCCATCCTGCAAAAGATTCTCGTATGCTTCTACATCTGCCCAAGCCGCTCTCCAAAAGTAGATTGTTGCTGTCAACACGCAAGACGTTTCAAATGTCGAAGTTCATTCTTTTGGTAGCTTAGATTTGACTTTGTAATGTACGGTCTAGATTAGATCACATGAGATCAATGGCTGTGATTGATCTCATCTGCACTATATATAGCTTGTTTTCTCTCAGTTTACATATCAGTGTGGTTATCACTTGTAATAGTGTAGCTTTGAGTTAATGCAAATAGTGCCGAATGTTCGATATTTCGTTGTCTCTACTATTTTGCAAATCAAGCCTTTACATTATTCAAGAGTTTAACATTGCTTAAGAAAAGTAAAATATAACTTAATTCCGCAAGGTTATATTTGCAAGTAAAGTGAATTGTTTAAGTTTAACTCTCACTTATATCGATCCTACAATTGGTATCAGAGCCATTGGCTCTTTACTTTGAAGACTTCTAGTGCTTCAAAGCTGATACTCTACTTGCATACTTATTTTCTTTAAGTCTTTTCTGTTTTACAAAACTGTTTTTCACAATGACTGATTTAACTCTTGGTTCACTTAACGGCAGCTCTAACAAACCACCAATTTTCACTCCTGATGACTTTGATACTTGGAAACTCAGGATGAAAGGTTTTGTTAGAAGCCTAGACAGACGCATTTGGAACAGGTTGACTGTAGGTCCTTACAATCCAACTGTTCAATCTGCTGATGATGCCCAAGTGCAAATACCAAAACCACTAGACAAATATGTTGAAGCTGATTACACTGAACTTGAGTATGATCACAAGGCCTACTGGACACTCCAGGCTGCATTACCCAACTCTATACTTGTAGGGTTCAAGGGATATAAGACAGCACACGGCTTGTGGATTGCTCTTAGTGAAATGTATGAAGGGTCTAGTGAGGTTAAGGAAAACAAGAAAGATGTTTTGAAACAAAGATATGAAAACTTTACTTACAAAACTGGTGAATCTATGACCAACCAGTATCTTAGATTTGTTTCACTTCTTGATGAATTGCAAAAGGTAGAAGTAAAAACTGAACAGGCTGATGCCAACAGAAAGTTCCTGAGATCATTACCTCCAGCTTGGACTGTCTACACAGTCAGCATCAGGGAGTGTAAAGATCTCAAAAAGCTTAAACTAAGTGAACTCCATGGAATCCTTAGTGCTTATGAAATGGAACTTACTTTTAAGCAGAATAGCTTTCCTGAGGCATCACCACAGTTGCAAACCACTTCTTTGGTTACAACTGATTTTCAAAAGATCTCAAACTCTTCTCAATATCACTTACCCTCAGTCAGTTTCATTGAGTCACCTAGAGGCTCAGAGAGTTCTTCAACACTTTTTGACAACTCTCACTCTGCCTATGTGGCAACTGACTCATCACAAGGCTTCACACGTGAAGACTTGGAATGCATAGGGGCAGATGATCTAGACGAAATGGACATTTTAACTCAATTAGCTATGGTTTCTGTGAGGGCCCAAAGATTTTATAAAAGAACTGGAAGAACTTATAAAGGGTCAAAGGGATCATCAATTGGGTTGGACAAATCTAAAGTTAAATGCTATAACTGTCACCAACTTGGTCATTTTGCCAGGGAATGCAAGCAGCCAAGAAGAGATGGACAGAACAACAACAACAATGTCCAACAGAGATCAAACCATGGAAGCAACAACAACAGCAGTCAACAAAATAGCAACAACAACAACCAACAGCCAACTCAACCAAAACCACTTGGAAATCAAAATGTGGTGGCAAATGTTGCTAATCAGACTGAATGCTTTGAGTGGGATGACTTTGTCACTGAGTATGAGCCAATCAACCATGCTTTGATGGCTAAATAAGATTCAACTGAACAGGTAAATGAAATTCCTGAAAACGTGTTGGAAAATCTGTGCAGTCCTGCCTGCATAGAACAAGTGGCAAAATACAGGAAACACAACACTGATCTGATTGATGAAGTTTCCAACTTAAATGAGTTAAAGAATTGCTTTAAGAAAACTGAAACTGCTTACATTACCAAAATTGAAAATCTAAACAAAGAATTTGAAGTTTTGAAGCAAACTAACTCCATTTTGGAAACACAATTAGAGGACTTGTTAAGCAAGCTGACTATTTCAAGACAAGAAACAAAAGATGCAAAAGCAGAAAATGATGTTCTTGAAATTAAGCTAAAAGATGCCTTGTTCACTTGTGACAAATTCCAAACAGCTAACAAGAAAGCTGAGAAACTTTGGAATGGGGCAATGCATGGGAAAACAGGTATTGGGTACAACAATGTTGAACCACCCAAGGAATACTCACCTGCTATTGCTCCAATCCAAGCACTTCAGAAGGAGTGCAGTGTGAGTCTAATGGTTGATAGCACTGCATCTTCACTACCTGAATCAAAATCTGTTGAATCATCATCAAACTGTGAAGTCAAAGATGCTAGCACATCAGCATCTATTGACCAATCCAAGGTCTTAAAACCAAAAGTTGCTTTTCCACCACCAACTATTTATGAGCCCAAGGACTCAAAAGTTGGAGGTAAACTACCTGAATAGCCAAAATCAACTGAAACTAAAAGAATGGGTAAACTTATTTACCATCAAGTTACTAATGACCAAATGACCAAAAACACTGATTCTTTCCAAAGAAAAATGTTTGAATGCGTTTTCTGTGGTGAAAAAGGTCACATGGCTGCTATGTGCAAATTCAATCCTTTGAGCAAAACTCAAAACTTGTTGAAACCCAAAACTGTTTTTACTCAGAAAAGATCTACAGGTAAAATATCACATGTAAGAAGTAACACAATGAAGTATTTTGATACTGAGTCAAATAAGGTTTTAATTGGGAATAACAAAAATGGAAGTTTTTCAGTCATAAAATCAAACAGGGTTCCGGCTGAACTTCAATCGGAAAAATTTTCAACCGGAAGAGAAGTTCAACCGGAAAACTCCAAAACACTCAGATCAGTTACTGCACCTAGACAACGACCCAGAGTTCAGTTTACTGATGAGTATGACCACTTTGAAGGTCAAGGAAGGAGAAACCCATCTAGAGGCAAGACCACCTCTAGAGAAAATTTTGTGAAAAACAAACACAACTTTCAACCTGAAATTCCCTCTAGTTCAAGCGGAAATGCCTCTGTTGCATTTCGCAGTGAGAGATCTAGCCAGTCAAACAAATTTTCAAAACTTAATGCTAGAATCTCACCAGTGACTAGTGTTGATCAGACCTACACCTCACCCAGTGAGTTGCCAAAGGCTTTGACCAACAAACAGAAGAAATATAGGGAATACAGAGAAAGGAAGATTGCTGAAAGAAGGCTTAGCAAATCAAACAGGCAATGTGAATCAAGTGAACAGTCTGAACACTTGAACATTGATCAAGATGACCTGTTAAATGAGGATCCAATATTAAATACTTTAATACTTAAAGAGTATAAGTATTATGATGCTTCTGGCAAGCCCAAGACCTCAAAGGCTTGGGTTCCCTTTAGAAATTAATCCATTTTCTCTGTGTGTAGGTGCATAATAAAGGCCAACAGAGCCTATGGGTAGTTGATAGTGGATGCACCTGCCACATGACTGGAAACAAGCAAGTATTGGAAAATCCCAAAATCATAAATGGAGGTCCTGTAGCTTTTGGAAGTGCAAAAGGACACATTACTGCACAAAGTGCTGTCAGTAATGGGATGCTTACCTTTGACAAGGTAAATTTTGTTGACACATTAAATTTTAATTTACTTAGTGTCTCACAAATGTGTGACAAGAATTTGAACTTGATGTTTACTGAGAAAGAGGCCATAGTCTTGAAACCTGGTGTTAAAATCCCTGAGGAACTTGTTTTGCTCAGAGCACCTAGGAGAGAAGGACTATATATTTTGGATATGTCTGCTGCCACTCCAGCCAGTGGAATTGCATGCTTTATATCCAAAGCCTCAGTGGATGAGTCTGATTTGTGGCATAGGAGGTTATGTCATGTTAATTTCAAGAACATGAACAGAATAGTGAATCTCGGCTTGGTTAAGGGTCTTCCTAACAAGCAATTCAACTGTTCTGAACACTGTGTTTCTTGCCTCAAGGGTAAGCAACACAAAACCTCCTTTAAACCCAAAACTGAGTCTTCTATTACTCAACCTCTAGAACTTTTGCATATGGATCTGTTTGGTCCAACTAGAGTGATGAGCATAGGGAAAAGGTCATACTGTTTTGTCATAATTGATGATTTTACTAGATATACATGGGTGTTTTTCTTAAAAACAAAAGATGAAACTGCTGAATTGTTGAAAACACTAATTATATCTTTAGAAAATCAAGCAAAATTGAAAGTTAGGACAATCAGAAGTGACAATGGCACTGAGTTTAAAAATCATGTTTTGAACTCATTTTGTGAGGAAAAAGGAATCTTTAGGCAATTCAGTGCTCCTAGAACTCCACAGCAAAATGGTGTTGCTGAAAGAAGAAATAGGACATTAATTGAAGCTGCTAGAGCTATGCTAGCAGATTCTAAGTTGCCTGTGATATTTTGGGCAGAAGCAGTAAACACTGCCTGCTATGTCCAAAATAGGACTTTGATTGTTAAGGGTAAAAACAAAACTTCTTATGAAC
The DNA here is from genome assembly GCA_039602395.1 of Deinandra increscens subsp. villosa. Lineage (NCBI taxonomy): Eukaryota > Viridiplantae > Streptophyta > Magnoliopsida > Asterales > Asteraceae > Deinandra > Deinandra increscens. The sequence continues at coordinate 64,397,405 of JBCNJP010000003.1, forward strand.
TTTGGAGAGGTAGAAAACCCAATATTTACTTCTTTAAATCTTTCGGTTGTCCTGTTACTATTTTGATAACTAATAGGTTGTTGCCTAAGTTTGCTGAAAAGGCAGATGAAGGATATTTTGTTGGATATTCTGGTGTTTCAAAAGCATTCAGAGTATACAATAAAAGTACTAAAATTGTTGAGGAAACCATTAATGTGACTTTCAATGAGAAATCTCTTAACAATTTTGTATCTCAAGTTGAATGGCTATTTGACATAGATGCACTAACCACTGCTTTCAATTTTACCATTGAGAAGCCATTGAGTTCAAAAGTGCAGGAACAGGAACATAAGCAAAATTACATAAGATCGGCTGATGATATCTGGAAGACAAGCACCAAGGAACTGCAAATGCAACCTACCTTCTTTTCATCCATCATCACCAAGCCTGTGAAACCCAACAACTCAAAGAAAACCTCTGAAATTGTTCCTGCTGATACAGAAGTTTTTCCGGTCGAACTTCCGGTTAATGTTCAAGCGGATCCTGTAACTGTAGAATCTCCGGTTGAAGTTCAATCTGAAAACAAATTTTCAGAAAATTCTGAGAACAATGAATCCAATGACTCAACAGATGCTGGTTCAAATGAGTACAGTTTTGAGCATCTGATTTCAGATTCAGTCCCCATTTCTCATGAAGAAAGCTCTGATCCTATATCACAAACCAACAATATTGAGTTATTACCTCAACTCAATATTCCTCACAATGGAAGAAGCCATGAATTTCCACTATTTCCTGATAGAAGAATTGGAAAGAACCATCCAAGGGAGAACATTATCGGAGACTTGTCAGCTCCTGTGCTGACAAGAAGCAAGTCTATTGATGCAAACATTTGCCTCCATGCTGCATATCTGTCTCAAGAAGTACCCACAAAGATCAATGATGCATTGGAAGTTGAAAGTTGGGTAGAGGCAATGCAAGAGGAACTGTTTCAGATCAATAAACAGAAGGTTTGGGTATTGGTTGACTTACCTGAAGGTGAAGAACCAATTGGAACTAAATGGGTATTCAGAAACAAGAAGGATGATAGGGAAATTGTAATAAAAAACAAGGCCAGACTTGTAGCTCAAGGCTACACACAGGAAGAAGGCATTGATTATGATGAAGATTTTGCTCCTGTAGCCAGGCTTGAAGCAATCAGAATATTTCTTGCCTATGCTGCATTCAAAAACTTTCTGGTATTTCAAATGGATGTTAAATGTGCTTTTCTGTATGGTCTTTTGGAACAGGATGTGTATGTCAAGCAACCTCCAGGCTTTGAAGACCCTCATTACCCCAACAGGGTGTGCAAGTTGATTAAAGCTTTATATGGTCTCAAGCAAGCTCCTAGGACATGGTATGAGACACTCTCAAACTATCTCCTAGTGAATGGCTACAAAAGGGGAGCTATTGACAAAACACTGTTTGTGAAATCTGATGGCAAAGATACTCTAATGGTACAAATCTATGTTGATGACATCATCTTTGGTTCATCCAGTGCTGCCTTGTGTAAAGAATTTGAGAGCTTAATGCAATCTAAGTTTGAGATGAGTTCAATGGGAGAACTGAACTTCTTCTTAGGGTTGCAAGTGAAGCAAACTGCAAATGGAATTTTCTTGAATCAATCCAAATATATTCAAGATATGCTGAAAAGATTTGATATGCAGTCTGTCTCAACCTCAAAAACTCCCATCTCCACTTCTCATAAGTTACACAGTGACTTGAGTGGGAAACCAGTAGATGTTCACCTTTACAGGGCAATGATTGGATCACTGCTCTATCTCACAGCAAGCAGACCTGACATCATGTTTAGTGTCTGTTTGTGTGCTAGATACCAGTGTCAACCAAAGGAATCACACATGTTAGCTGTGAAGAGAATCTTTAGATACCTTAAAGGACAACCAAAGCTTGGGTTGTGGTATCCAAAGAACTCAGATTTTTCCTTCAAAGCTTACACTGATAGTGATTATGCTGGCTGCAACTTGGATAAGAAGTCTACTTCAGGAGGAGGTCAATTTTTGGGAGAAAGACTTGTGTCTTGGCAATGCAAGAAGCAAACCTGCGTGTCTACTTCTACTGCTGAGGCTGAATACATTGCTGCATCAAGCTGCTGCAGTCAAGTTTTATCGATCCAGAATCAAATGTTGGATTATGGCATCAAATTCATGGAAACTCCTATTCTTGCACACAACAACAGTGCCATTTCAATCACAAACAACCCTGTTCAACACTCAAAGGCAAAACACATTGATATCAGGTACCATTTTATTAGAGATTGTGCTGAGAAACACTTGATTAGAATGGTTAAAGTTCATACAGATCAACAATTGGCTGATTTGTTTACCAAAGCATTTGATGAAGCTAGATTTTTCCATCTCATTAGTGCCATTGGCATGATGAACTTTGACTAATTTAAACTAATTTTTCTCAAAATCTAATAAAAAGGAGACATGAGCTCAAAGAGCCCGTCTCTTGATACAAAAAGAAAATGAAAATGAAAATCTTTAGTGTTAATCAGACAACATTTCAGTTCATAGTCAGTAACTACTGATAATACTATGAATAATTAACACAAATTTTCAAAAATCAAGTGTTTTGGATTTCCGGTTCAAGTTCAGGCTCAACCTGAAAAGACAACTTTTGAAATTCACCGGGTGAACTTCAACCGGAAAAATGTTTTACAATGATGTGGAAATTTATTTTAGAAAACAATTCTCTCAAGCGGAAAAATTGTCCGCTTGATGTTCAGACGGAAGAATTTTTGTTTTTAAAATAAAAAGGAGAAAATGGGTTCCGCTTGAACTTCCGGGTCAACAAAGTCAACGTTTCATTTAATTACTCGGAAGGCACAATCTTCTAAGCGGATACACATTTATTTACCCATTGAATTTTTAACTGTTTTAAATCCGAGGTTTCAGCAAATTAACTTTTGGATAAGGACATGCTTTAACCAGTTGTACCGTCCAACCTATAAAGCACCTATCCCATCAGTCACTGAACCGTCGATTTTTAACCTCTCTCCTCCACGTCAGCACTGAAAAAGGTAAAAAGCCCTAATTTACCGTCAGTTTCCCCATTTCCATCATTCCCATTCCGAAATTACTCCAAATTTCTCTCAAACCCTCTCCGATAAGCATTCGTAAACCGTCAACCTGCGTCAACAATGGCTCCCAAGGGGAAGGCAAGTGGCGAGCGGCCCATAAGTGACTCGAAGTTTCCTGTAGAACACAATCTCGTGGCATATCTGGAGCCACCGAGCAAAACATACATCTACAACGAAATGATTGACTTTATCAAAAGTTCTCATCTTCACCATGCGCTTACTGTCGAAGCGGAAATTTTTGAAGAAATTCTCGAGGATTTTTGGTTACACGCCAGGGTTACCGAAAGGGAGAATGGTAGTGAAGCGATTGTGTCAACCGTACCAGGAAAGGAAGTGGAAATTGATGAGGCAAAGGTGCGAAGTCTGCTGAAATTAAAGGATGAAGGAGGATATGAAACGGTTGATCACACCAAATATCTCCGTTTGTTCAGAAACATTGGTTACGGTGGTTCGCTGCAAAGCAAAACCATCAAGAAAGCGCAATTGCCATAAAAGTGGAGATTTCTTGCACATACACTTCTGGTATGTCTGTCCCCAAAGAAGGGAGGATTTGATGAACTCTCCAGCGAGCAAGCTTCTGCTTTCTTCGCTATTGTAAAATGTGAAAACTTTAACTTTTCAAAACTTATTTTTCAAGCCCTAAAATCAAATGTCAATTCTGAATATATTTAGCTGTATCCTAGATTTTTTACTTACATTCTCAAAGAAGAGTACCCCCACATAGTTTGGCTAGGTACAATTTTGCATCAAAAACTTCTGAATGAGAAAACCTTTTCAAACCTTGCTTTAAACAAATCTCCATTTCTTGGAAGGGATACTGACCACCCCTTACCAATTCCAAGGCAGTTTCCTGATGAACCTGCTACATCAGAGGTTCAACCGGAAACTGTAAGAGTGACTGAGCTCCCTGCTCAAGATGATAGAACTGTAGACCTAACAGTTACTGACTGTCCCTGCTTCCTCAACACTAAAAACCTTTCAATCCAGAAAGTGGAAAGCACACAATCAATCTACCACTGCCACCTCCTCAACTGAAACTCCTCCTGTCACTTTCAAAAGACAGAGACAAGTGGTTATTAGGTCTCCTCCACCTAGTGCCACCACCCAACTCGAAGCTTCTAACCCCGCTCCAGGCAAAAAGTCCAAGCGGAAACTTGTCAAATTAGGATTCTCTCTTAGGGACGAACCCTCATTTGAGGGGGAGTCATTAGAAGCAGATGCACAATCCCCATCTGAACATATGTCACTACTTCAACCCCAATCACCCAGGAGTGATAGTGCTATCAATCTTGGCTTAAGTGAAGGTGTTATTAACTCACCTGCCACCTCACATGAGAACATCATGATAAGTCAGGACCCTGCAGCACAGAACCCACACTCCTTACTGGAGGTGAATCTCGGGAGTACTGATGAGATTCATGCGGAAAGGGCTGCTGCTGCCCAGGGATCCCACTGGACCCTGGTGTTAGCAGTAACATCAATAAGACCCAATTTGCGGCAATCTTCTCTGAATCAGCACTTGAAGTTCCTTCATTGGAACCAAGAGTTGTTGTGACAGATGAAGAGAATCCCAGGTGCCAAGAAGCCATGGGTACCACTGCTGATCAATCTAGGATTGATAGCTTGGTTTCGTCCAAGGATGCTGGCAAAAAGCCAGTTGAGGACAGTCTTTCACTACCTGAATTGACGAATTTGTACCTATCTCTCCAAGCACAGGTTGATACTCTAAATGCAACTGTTGCCAAACTGGTGAACGTTACTCCAACTGATGCTGAAGCAGGTCCTTCAACCCTTCACAGTGATGCTGATGAAGCTGTAATAGCTAAAGAAGCTGATACTGTCAAATTGGGGGAGAAGATGCCCTCAAGGCCTGTCATTACAGAGATTGAAGAAGATCAAAGGATACCGGCTGAAGTCAGAGCCACAGCTTGTCAAAGAATTGGCATAAATCCCTTTGGTGTTGAAGAGTGTTGGGCCAACATCAAAAGTAGTCAATTGATTGCTATCTCACCTTTTGAGGATCCCAACCTCACAGAGCTGGTCCAATATTCGATGTTGATTGCTGGTGCTCTACCTGAGCACATCAACATGATCACTACACTTCTGAAAGATGTTATATTTCTGGCTGAAAGAGCCAGTGATCACAGCAAGGCAATCGAAGACAGCGCTGCAACCACTGTAGTTGCTACAATCTCTGAAGGAGAAGACGAGAATCCTATTGGTGAAGATGAAGGGACTGAGCTGTTGGAAGTTGCTGATATAGAATCTGAAGTCACCAAACCCCAGGTGGTGACTGAAGATCAATCTGATGTCCAAGCGGAAGTTCAGGCGGAACTTCAGGCGGAAGTGTTTGTGAAAGCTGAGAATATTATTCAACTGGAAACCCATTCGATTGCCTAGGTGGAAACTTCTGGCCCTGGCAATTCAGTTTTTGGTGTTGATGGGTCTACTAAACCAACTGAGGTTCAACCGGAAGAAAGGAGTAATGCTGAAATAGCATAAATGGCTGAAACCCTTATAACCTTAGGGAGCACTGAACCAACCCAAGCGGAAGAACCTGTTCATGCTGAAATTCCTAAAACAATTCAACAAGTGGTTCAAACTCCAGAGTCTGAAGCTATACAGAAGATGGTAGAGGATGCCAAGAGAATAGCAGAGGATGAGAGGCTTGCTAAAGAAATTCAAGAGGAATTTGATCTTTACATGCAAAATTCTGTTTTTGAAAATTTATTGGAAGAGGCAAAGACCAGGTCTTTCAACTGGAGAATGAAGGATTATGATTTAGATGCTGTGACTGAAGCCGATAGGCAGAGGCTAAACTCCATTGCCTCTCATTTGCCTACCAAGCTGGTAAAGTGTGTGATGTGTTCGGAACGACCCTATAAATACTATTAAAACCTAGACCTAAACCTAGACCTAGACACACCTAATTTTACCGAAAATACCTAAACTAAACTGAACCCTAAGGCAAGTGTACCTATCGGATTGTAGCTAAGCTAAGGCAAGACCGGGAATATCGAACCCTAGAGACACTCTATAGACAAGACTTAACCTAGACCTATGAAATGGGAAATACTGAGTAATTTGGGGTTTTTGAATTGAGATTGGATTAAGATTTAACCGAATTAACTAAATAATGAGCAACAGACGAACACAGGAAACTTCGGGAAACTTCAGATGAGAAGAAGGCACCACCTAGACCTAGACTTGCAATTGACACTTAACTTTACCTCGGCTCTAACTAATCTGATGGTCGCTAGTTCACCTTTTAAGTCCTTCCTAGACAACGATTCTAACGCTCGAACAGGAGTTCACCTTTTGAGTACTTCCTACCTCAATTAGACCTAACCACCTCCGAACCTAATCTCGGGCACCTTAGACCTAACAGGAGCTACCAATAACTACTATGACCGACATGGAATACCAAGATAATCAAAACCCTAGGACACTTCCTTTTGAGACAATGCAACCCTAGAATTCTAACCACCCCAACTACCCGACAATTCCTTACCTTTTAAGTCGCAGAATAGGTAGCACATCACAAGAAAATCACCAACTAACTATCAATGCAATAGTCAAGGAACCCCAACTATACTTTAACAGTTAACCCTAAAGTTAACTACTTTAGTTAATCTACCTAAACCGAAAGACATTTGCGGGTAAATTAAGCATTAACAATCAATTCACAATCCGCTCATAACACACTCATACATCAACCATAGCAATTATTGGAATTTACTAGAATCGCAACATCAATCAATAAGACAAAACCGAGAATAAAGTCAAAATGTCAATTACTCATCATAACGGTCTAGATGGCACAATTAGTTTAGCCTACAATCATGTTCATAGCAGAAAACACAATAAAAATCATATCTTGCATAGCAACCATAACTGAGTCTAAAGTTTAAAACAAGAATCAAGAAGAACCAGATCAATTGGTAATGATTTGATGATGAATTGTTGATCCTTTGATGATTCTCCTTATTCCCAGCTCTCACCTGTCTCTCAAAGTCGCCTGAAATCGCCCCTCTGCCGTCTGGAAGTCGAAGAATGCGAATTACAAACCCTAACATCGAATTTATATCGATTAAGCAATTTTTGCGGGTTTTAGACCTCCAAGCGTATCGCTTGGAAGTGTGTTCTCTCTAGGCGATACGCCTACTGCCTATGTCGCGACAAAACAGTCGATCAAATCGACTTATGACTTCTGTTGACTTCTTCTTTCCGCGCGTAACTCCTACAAAGGTAAGGTCCCAGGCGATACGCCTGGAGACCAATCTTCAGCTCTTCTCTTTATTTTCTTCTTCACAGTTTATCATCTTCACACTCGGCCTCGGGATTCTACTAAACACCTGCAAAACTTTCATAAAACATAAAAACGACCCAAAGACACTAACTTAACTAAAAACAACTAAAACTAATGAAAACCGACTAAATTAGACTCAAATACATAACAAAAGACTTAGGAAAACCGGATGTGTTTGCGACACATCAGTGTGATGAGAATTATCAACTGTTGAAAAAGGTAAAAAGGGCATTTGTGGTTAGAAATATAAGAACTGAAGAAGAGGTAGCTCAAATGAAAGTCAAAGAACTATGCCAAGTGATTGACTCAATCTTTCATAAGCTAAAAGGAGACACAGCTGCTGTCAACCCAAAGCTTGTGATGCCTACACCCTCAGAGCTCACCTCAGGTATGTCAACTCACATAAATGTTAAACCTGAGATCACTGATGATGCAGATATCCCTCCTCCACCTTCCTTCATATATGACCCAAATCCTATGCCTACATCAGTTCCATCCCTGTTACAGTCTCTAGCCATCATTCCATACCAACCTCCCAAAATCTCCAAGAAAGTAGCCGCCAAACTTGCCAATCCAAAATTCAGAGCTGACAATTTCACACCCATCATTCCTTTCAAGAAGAAGCCTCCTCCTACTATGGATTTTTCTGATATCTTTCCACCTACTCCACCTTCTAGCCCAACTCCTGAAACCAGTAAACCACCCTCACAAACCTCACTTCCTCCACTCACCATCAATGAACCCTCCACCACCATCACCAAACCTACTGAAGTCCAAGCTGGTCCTTCTTCATCTGACAGAGGCAAGAAACCCATTGTGCCAGAAACTAGTGTTGACTCTGATGAAGATAGATCGGCCAGGAAAAGAAAGCTGATGCATGCCAAGAATAAAAGAAATAAAAAACTAAAGAGAAGAGCTCCACCCAGCAAAAGACAAATTGTGGGTTGGACAGTGGATGAAGCCACATTTGATTTCACTTTTACTATGGCCAGTGGCATAACTCAAGTGGTAAATGTTCGCAAGGCAACTTCTCAACTCACTTTGCAGCAAATGACAGACATCATTCTAAAACTCAGAGAAATTATGAATCCTTCAAGAGCAGAGCACATGTTAAGGCTTTTCATTGAGCCAACTGTGCTGGAATGTGGAATGCTCTACCGAAGCAATTTAGATGATGAATCAGCAGGAGAAGAAGATGAAATGCCCACCAGTGAAATAAAATTTATCATTTGGGAAGAGGAGGAGAAGCTCTTCTATGTTCATAGAGCTGATGGCATCTTTACAATCCATGAGTCCATTTCTGTTCAAGAAGAATGGAACGAAATGGACTGGGATTCAATTAAACACGTAAAGGTGACCAAAACAAACACCAAAGAGCTATCTCAGAATCCTGATGCCAGCGTCAGAACTACGGACAAGTAGAACAAGGTGAAGACGATTTTTGGGTACAAGTCAATTTTGAAGAAGAACTTTGACTTAGAAGAATAATTTGACAGCATCAGCTTAGGGGGAGATTGTAAGGAACTTCAGTTTTGAAGTTTTCCGGCTGAACTCTAGTTTTGACAGTTCCGGCTGAAGTTGAAGCGGAACTACAACTTCAAGCGGAACAACAAGTTCAAGCGGAAAGAAGCAGTTTTGTCACTTAGTGAATATTCCGGGTGAACTCGATTATCCATCAGATAATGAGTTCAACCTGACTTTTCTTGTGAAGTCTTTTCAGCAGTCCCATCCTGCAAAAGCTTCTCGTATGCTTCTACATCTGCCCAAGCCGCTCTCCAAAAGTAGATTGTTGCTGTCAACACGCAAGACGTTTCAAATGTCGAAGTTCATTCTTTTGGTAGCTTAGATTTGGCTTTGTAATGTACGGTCTAGATTAGATCACATGAGATCAATGGCTGTGATTGATCTCATCTGCACTATATATAGCTTGTTTTCTCTCAGTTTACATATCAGTGTGGTTATCACTTGTAATAGTGTAGCTTTGAGTTAATGCAAATAGTGCCGAATATTCGATATTTCGTTGTCTCTACTATTTTGCAAATCAAGCCTTTACATTATTCAAGAGTTTAACATTGCTTAAGAAAAGTAAAATATAACTTAATTCCGCAATGTTATATTTGCAAGTAAAGTGAATTGTTTAAGTTTAACTCTCACTTATATCGATCCTACATGACTATTCATGATGAACAGGGAAATATGGATACAACTTTGGGAATTTATGATAAAGCACTCAAAAGGGCAGCAAAGGAGCAGAAAATCAGCGCGACCCCAATCCTGTATATTCACTTTTTTGGCCTAAAATTTCTGGTATGGAGTTCTATAAGATTATGCCAGATATAAACTTTGAATTCTAGCTATTGCACGTTCTTTAATTATTTATATTCAATTGACTATACTTCAGTTCTTACTATTAATGGATGAAACTCTGCACCTTATTAACACATACATGATGCAATTCTTAACATTCAACATACATGCAGTCATTGTAGCTTTGATATCATCGACGACATGGATTGGTTCACTTCTACAGAATTGTTTTTCATGTACGATGTAGTATGAGGCAAACAACCCCTTCACAGCAATAGGTGCAGCCCTGTTGTGGTGGCAAACATTAGCAAAATAGCAGCAATCTGCTGTTGTTTGTCGACTACTGTTAGGTGGCCAAATATGTATGGACTATGGACCAGCAAAACATCAGCAAAACAACATTTGCTGTAAATTGTTTATTTATGCTCTAAAGTTTGCTTCCTTGTCGTATGCAATTGCAAACAAGATTTGATAATATGTTCCGTCTTGTCGTCTATATCGTGTAGGTTGGAGTTCGATAATGCAGATAGGCCTGAATGCAATAATCTTCTTTCAGTATAATAAATCATTACAAATAAGACAAAGGAGGTTTCTGCTTTAATTTTCATATATTTAATATTTTATTTCATTTTCTGATGAACTGGGATATTTAACCTAAACAAATTTTTCATTGCAGGAAGTTGCACATGAATGCTAGGATATGAACTGGGGCATTTTTAAAACTGTTCTTATTGATACTTTGATTGATCATCTCCATCCAATCGAGGTTTATATTTAAGGTTAAACCTTTTTCATACTACAAGCTTCCTTTGCAGATCAATTTAAAAAAAAATACATATTGTGATTCATGCGATCATTAAATCTTACTTTTTTGCAGACATGATACGAGGAAATTATGTCTGATACAGGTTATTTGAACCAAGTTTTAGCAGAGGGTGCAAGCAAAGCTGCAGATATGGCATATTAACAGGCATGTTTTCATTCTTTTAGCACGTTTATATTGATGTATGGAGTCTCAAAAATGTTTTTAGACTTGGTTGGCTGGCTCTTTTGAAGCCTAAAACCGTCCTTAATTTTATGTACACACAAGTGTGTTGAAGACTTTCACTTGAACTTCTGTTGGACATAACCATATACTCATTAACCTTGTCAGGACTATTAATGAGTATATTTTTTTTCAGCTAGCATCATACGGTATTAAGAATTGAAGAAAAGAAATGTCCAGCTGGAGCAAGCTATGGTGCAGGTCAATGGTATGGGTTCTTGGCTAAAGATGTGAGGAGAATGTTGGTCGAGAGAGAGGAGAGCCATCCGGATTTCATTCTTAATTGGAGCCAACAAGAGAGCTGTTAATATCACCACAAACAGGTGTTGTAATTATGTCTAAACATGCCTCCTTAATATCATGTTTTATTTCAATACTTAAGTGTCTAACAACAAAATGATGTGTTTCTTCCTCTTTTCTCAGGATTATAGCTTTGAGGTGCTTAGCTTTGCTACTAGACATGAGGTTGTTATTGAAATTAATTAGGTTGATAGGGTAGGGTGATTGACACTAGTGACCTTAGAGATAAATTTTGAAGTATTTCTTAGTATGTATGAAATGAATTTGTTTTGCTATTTATAAAATGTATTATTTTACTATTAGTGTATATTTATTTTGTATTATCTGGTTAATTGTTACTTAATGTTAAATTAGTGATTCTATTAATTTTTTTTTAATTTTTTTTTAAATTCATGACGCGCAAGAATGTTTATCATAAACAGACGACACTAAAAATATATTTTAAATAAAAATGTATTAAACACAGATGACACCCGAAGATGACGCGTGTGACAACTGTAACCTCCCAAGTTAACTCCGTTAAGTTTTTCCGTTAATTCCATTAGTTCCGTTAGGCAATCTCCGTTAGTCACATTACAAATAATAACTAATACATAACTAGACCGCATACGTCCACGACCTTTGGTTGATCACCGAAACCGCCCATATGTGTTATATGATTTGTTACTTATTACCACTGTATGAAGTAATGCAACATGCTTATTTAATTAGTTGTGCAATTTTGTGATTTATCGAGAAATCGTGTTTATCTTACTTAGAATGTAAATTGACCCCTTTTTGGTGGCCAGCGAAACTATCGAGCGAAATTACAGTTTCGCCCGGTAGCTAATGCATGACCAGTTTCGCGTGGCTAGCGAAACTGCCAGCGAAACTAGCACCAGATATATAGAAACCCCAAGCCAAACTTCTCATTTTTACTTGCACCTCTCAACACACACACACTTCTGCACTCTCTCCCTCTCGAGATTTCTGACCAGCAAGGAATCAGCACGAACCAAGGAGACCAGCCCCAAATCACCATCCATTTGAGCTTGGAAATCAACCGTGAGTCCCCAAGACCACTTCTTCTATGTTTCCCTTTGTGCATTACTTGATTAGATGACCAAACCTACATGCAAATGTGTATACTTCTGTTATAATGCCTAGGGATGCTAGACATAACATAAATTCTGTAACTTGCCATGTCAATATGAAGATCCATGCTAATTAGGTTCCTTTATGTGAGAATGCATTCTTGGTAAATTGATGACTAGAAACCATGTTTTAGGTGTTAAAATTGCTCACATGATGTTGGTAAACGTTTAGGTATGCTAGATATCGAATTGCATGTGATACAGAAGCTGTTAGAAAGGTTTTTAGTCAAATTTACGGGTTTTTTTAGCGACTAGCGAAACTGTGCCTTCATCAGGCGAAATTAGGTAGCGAAACTATGTATATCTTCATCCAGCGACACTAGGTAGCGAAACTGTAGTGTCGCCGGGTAAACCAACCAGACCTGTCCGAACGAAATTACTGAGCGAAATTCCCTGAACGAAAGTTCAAACCAGTTTCGGGCGAAACTAGGCTAGCGAAACTGTGTCAACAGTTTCGAGCGAAACTAGCCTAGCGAAACTGTGTCATCGGGTATTGCCCAGCGAAAGTGCTGCCCGTGCACACAGCGAAACTGCCTAGCGAAACTGCTAGCGAAATTGTGACCAGAATCCAAACTTGTGCAATTTACTTGTAATGATATGCCATGACTTATATGCTTTATACTATAATAATACTTGCTTGGACTTCTGATGTATATGAACCCTTGTGTATGATCAACCATCGGTGTCGTGTGTCGTTATGTCGTGTCGTATTTTCCAACGTACTAGTAGTTTTAAACACAACCTTACACCTAAGACCTTAATGTGATTACTAGGTCCTCGTTAACAATCATAACCGGATTTATTGAAGAGTAAGCCGAGCAACCTAAGGTGAGTTCATTTACATTATTGTTATGTCCATTCAGGGACGATAACGCGCAGGTGGTTGCATCCGGTAAGGATGGTGACCCAAACGGTAAGGTATTACTTACTGGGTAAATTTCCGACATAATATCATATGTTTCACTGAATTGAACTTAAATTATAAAAAGTCCTTACTTTCGGGCCGTTAATATACAATAGCGAGGTAATATTGAGTAGTACTACTGGGGATTGACACCCCCGCTCAGCGGTGCACGGGATGCACCCTCCCGACTGGCGGTCGGACTGAGATCAATGTTAGCCTACCCTCCGTGATCCGTAAAGACACGGGAAGGCAAGGTTCATAGGTATTCCCTATCAAAACATTGTCAGCTTCGGTTACGAACAATTCAGGTGTACATAACTATAGGCTAGCTACCTACGATATGGAATTTTACTGGTCGTATGATATTGATTGTGTTTTACCTGTCTTTATTCATAAACATTAGGTCTACTTGTGACGGGTAGACTGCTTTAGTGAACTCACCAGCCTTGGCTGACACTTGATTGTTGATTTCTTTTCAGGTCGTTAGGTGGATCATGGACGGCACCAGTGGCGGCAGTACTTCCTATGGATATCTTTTGAAAAACTTGGAAAAAATTAAATACTCAAATCCATCGTTTTGTAACACCATAACTGCAAACTTTATTTATGCTTCCGCTGAACTGTTGAATTTACTATTTTGGACTGTAACTAAAACTTTATGTTAATTTATAATTCCTGTTATGGTTTGGTTGTAACTAAAGTCTGGGATCCTGGTCTGGATCACACCCCACACGGTTATACTCCATTAGTGGAAATTGGGGGTGTGACAGATTGGTATCAGAGCCCTTGGTTACAGCGAACCAGAACATTTTAAAAGAAAATTTTCTGAACTGTAACTGTTTTGAAAACTTTGGTTGCAACCCGTTCCGCAAAGTACTGCCCCGCGTGCTGAAGATGATCCTCATTTAGAATTCTTGTCTTGTGACGGTATTAAAAACCTGAAAATTTTGGGTGGAAATTTTCTTTTCACTGTTCATGTAAATGAATGCCTTATGTGAATTTACTAGTATGAACCTTAACGGAACTTAGCAACCTTTCTAGTATTTGGAATACTAACCTTTGGAAGTTTTGCATTGATTTGCTAGAAATCATGCCTCCGCGGAGAGATCCCGAAACCAACCCAGGAACCTTTACTGCTGCACAGGTTCAGAATATGATTAATCAAGGGGTTGCAGCAGCCCTAGCAGCCGCTCAGCAACATTTCCAAGGTCAACCGCCTCAATGCACATTCAAAGCCTTCATGGATTGCAAGCCAATGGTATTCAAGGGTGACGAAGGTGCTGTGGGTCTACTTAGATGGATTGAAAAGTCAGAGAAGGTGTTTCTAATGTGCAACTGCCCAGACGGGGATAAGGTGAAATATGCTACTGGCACACTTGAGGATTCCGCACTAACCTGGTGGAATGCTCAGATTCAGATATTGGGACTGAATGAGGCAAACGCCATGACATGGCAAGAATTCAGGGAAGCAATCATGGAGGAGTATTGTCCTCGTGATCAAGTCAGAAGACTGGAAGTCGAGTTTGGAAGCTCCAAGATGGAAGGCTCGGAAATAGAGGAGTACACCACCCGTTATCAAGCTTACTCCCGACTCTGTCCGACAATGGTGGATGCTGAATATAAGCGAATTGAGTTGTATGTGGAAGGACTGGTACCACAAATCAAGGGTATGGTTACCTCATCTAATCCCACTTATGTGCGACAGGCAATCCGGCTGGCGCACAAACTGACTGATCAGGCGGTGGCTCAAGGAACTTTGCCACCAAGGAAAACCCCAAAAGCTGCCCTTGATGGGAAAAGGCAGAGAGATGAGGAACCAAGTAACCTCACAAATACTGGCAACAACACTGGGAGGTCTTCAAACTCCCAGAATCAGAACAAGAAGTTTGATGACTCCAAGGGAGGTTATGGCAACAACGGTGGCGGTGGAAACCAAAACCGACAAGGTAACAGTGGGCAGGGTTCCAGCAGGTACAGGGGAAAGTCACCCTACTGTAACAAGTGCAACACACATCACAATGGTGACTGTAAACGACCAGTGTGCGAGCGATGTGGCAAAACCGGGCATGTTGCCAAAAATTGCTGGGGTGACATGCTGAATAAACCCAAGCAGAATAATGAAGGCCCCCGAGGGTGTTTCGAGTGCGGAAAACCAGGGCACTTGAAGAAAGACTGCCCCCAGTTGAAGAAAGGTGGGAACGACAACAACAACAATGGTGGTGGAAATGGCAATGGGGGAAATGGTGGTCGCGGACGAGCATTTGTCATGGGTTCTGGTGAAGCGAAGGAAGACGCTAACGTGATTACTGGTAAGTTTCTCCTCAACAACTACTTTGCGAATGTGTTATTTGATTCTGGTGCCGAGAAAAGTTTCATTTCAACTAAGTTTTGCAAATTAATAAAGGCTAAGACGGAACCCCTAGGAGCCAAATACACTGTTGAATTAGCTAACGGTAAGCTTGTCGATGCAACACATATAGTCAAGAATTGTACCCTAGAACTCTCAGGCCGTAAGTTCGACATAGATTTGATGCCTTTTACAATCGGTAGCTTCGACGTAATAATTGGTATGGACTGGTTGTCCATGCACCACGCAGAACTCGTCTGTCGAGAAAAAGTCATACGTATTCCCTCCGCAAACGGAGAAGTACTCTCGATTCAGGGTGAAAAGGGAGGTACTGTCTCCGGAATCATATCTTACCTCAAGGCACAGAAGTACCTTCGGAAAGGACACATGGCCGTTCTGGCAACGGTTACGGATCAAAGCCTCGTAGCGAAGAAAATTGAAGATTTTCCGATAGTTCGTGATTTCCCCGATGTATTCCCGGAAGAATTACCTGGTCTACCTCCACATAGACAAGTCGAGTTCGGAATCGACCTCGTTCCCGGTGCAGCTCCAATTGCCCGAGCCCCGTACCGTTTGGCAGTGAACGAGTTACACGAGTTATCCACTCAACTGCAAGAGCTGTTAGATAAAGGTTTTATCAGGCCTAGCTCATCGCCATGGGGCGCGCCAGTTCTATTCGTCAAGAAGAAAGATGGGACGTTCAGGATGTGCATAGATTACCGCGAGCTCAACAAAGTCACTATCAAGAACCGATATCCTCTCCCTCGGATCGACGACCTCTTCGACCAACTGCAAGGATCCAGCTACTTCTCAAAAATTGACTTAAGGTCCGGGTATCATCAACTCAGAGTCCGCGAGGAGGACATTTCAAAGACGGCTTTCAGAACGCGTTACGGTCATTACGAATTCCTAGTCATGCCTTTCGGCTTAACGAACGCACCGGCGGTGTTCATGGACCTCATGAACCGCGTGTGCAAACCTTACCTGGATCAGTTCGTGATTGTTTTCATCGACGACATACTCGTTTACTCAAGGACGAAAGAAGAACACGAAGAACACCTGCGGTTAATACTAGAATTGTTAAGGAAGGAGCAACTCTACGCCAAATTCTCCAAATGTGACTTCTGGATCCGAGAAGTCCAATTTTTGGGCCACATCGTCAACGAGCAGGGTATTCATGTTGACCCAGCCAAAGTAGAGGCGATCAAGAATTGGTCTACACCACGAGCACCAACGGAAATTCGGCAATTTTTAGGGTTAGCGGGTTACTACCGTCGTTTTATTAAAGGATTCTCTCAGATAGCCCAACCGCTAACCGCTCTCACGCATAAAGGTGTTCAGTACCGATGGGGTGAAAAAGAAGAAACAGCTTTTCAGACTTTGAAAGAAAAACTTTGTACCGCGCCTGTATTATCTCTACCAGATGGTGTTGACGACTTCGAGGTCTATTGTGACGCTTCTCTCCAAGGACTTGGATGTGTTTTAATGCAAAGGGGTAAAGTCATCGCTTACGGGTCAAGACAGTTAAAGTCCCACGAAAAGAATTACACAACGCATGATCTGGAGTTAGGAGCTGTTGTATTCGCCTTAAAGTTTTGGAGACACTACCTGTATGGTACCAAGTGCACAATATTCACCGACCATAAAAGCCTCCAGCATATAATGGGACAGAAAGATCTCAACATGAGACAGCGTAGGTGGATCGAGGTGCTTAACGACTACGACTTGGCAATAAAGTATCACCCGGGTAAGGCCAACGTTGTGGCCGATGCATTAAGCAGAAAAGAACATGCAAAACCTAGAAGGGTTCGAGCTCTACAACTCACGATCCATGCTGGGTTACCGGATAGACTTCGGGATGCCCAGAAGGAAGCTTTGAAAGAGGAAAACTACGAGTCTGAATCCTTAAATGGCATAGATGGAACTTCGGAGGTTAAGTCGGATGGACTCCGCTACTACAAGGATCGTATTTGGGTGCCCCTTCACGGAAATCTTCGAGAGCTGGTGATGGACGAAGCTCACAAGTCTCGATATTCGGTCCATCCCGGTTCAGATAAAATGTACCAAGATCTGAAGGGATTATACTGGTGGCCCAAGATGAAGGCTGATATTGCTACGTATGTCGGCAAGTGCTTAACATGCTCAAAGGTCAAAGCAGAACATCGAAAGCCTCCAGGATTACTGCAACAACCGACGATTCCCGAATGGAAATGGGAGGAAATATCCATGGATTTCATCACGGGACTGCCCCGTACACCTCGTGGAAATGACATGATTTGGGTCATTGTGGATAGACTAACAAAATCCGCTCATTTCATAGCCCTCAAGGAAAGTGACAAGACTGACAAGCTAGCACAAATCTACATTGACGAGATCGTCAAGCTCCACGGAGTACCCTTGTCTATTATCTCCGATCGAGACCCCAGATTTGCTTCACACTTTTGGAGATCACTACAATCAGCGTTAGGTACTCGCTTGGATATGAGCACCGCATACCATCCGCAGACGGATGGCCAAACTGAACGCACAATCCAGACTCTTGAGGATATGCTCCGAGCGTGTGTTATGGATTTCGGAAAGAATTGGGAAACTCACTTGGCATTGGTCGAATTCTCCTACAACAATAGCTACCATTCCAGTATTGGAGCCGCTCCCTTTGAGGCTCTCTATGGACGAAAGTGTAGATCACCGGTCTGTTGGGCTGAAGTCGGTGATAGCCAACTCACTGGACCAGAGATGGTGTACGAAACGACAGAAAGAATTGTGCAAATCAGAAACCGTATGAAAGCCGCAAGAGACCGACAAAAGAGTTATGCAGACAAACGTAGAAGGCCATTAGAATTCGAGGTGGGCGACCGTGTACTGTTGAAAGTCTCGCCCTGGAAGGGTGTTGTGCGTTTTGGAAAGCGCGGGAAGTTGAACCCCCGCTACATAGGACCTTTCCCGATAACAGAAAAGATTGGAACGGTGGCGTATCGTTTGGACTTGCCACCTGAGCTGGATGGGGTACACAACGTGTTTCACGTTTCTAACTTGAAGAAGTGTCTGGCTGATGACACTCTAGTGGTTCCACTCGAGGAGCTCCACATCGACGAGCAACTCCGATTTATAGAACAACCCGTTGAGATAATGGGACGCGAAGAAAAAGCGTTGAAACGAAGCAAGATCCCAATTGTCAAGGTCAGATGGCATTCAAAACGTGGACCGGAGTTCACGTGGGAACGGGAAGACCAGATGAGGAAGAAGTATCCTCACCTGTTCGATCAAACCTCCGCATCAACCCAAGGTACTAGCTAATTTTCGGGACGAAAATTCCTTAACATGGGGAGGCTGTGACAACTGTAACCTCCCAAGTTAACTCCGTTAAGTTTTTCCGTTAATTCCATTAGTTCCGTTAGGCAATCTCCGTTAGTCACATTACAAATAATAACTAATACATAACTAGACCGCATACGTCCACGACCTTTGGTTGATCACCGAAACCGCCCATATGTGTTATATGATTTGTTACTTATTACCACTGTATGAAGTAATGCAACATGCTTATTTAATTAATTGTGCAATTATGTGATTTATCGAGAAATCGTGTTTATCTTACTTAGAATGTAAATTGACCCCTTTTTGGTGGCCAGCGAAACTACCGAGCGAAATTACAGTTTCGCCCGGTAGCTAATGCATGACCAGTTTCGCGTGGCTAGCGAAACTGCCAGCGAAACTAGCACCAGATATATAGAAACCCCAAGCCAAACTTCTCATTTTTACTTGCACCTCTCAACACACACACACTTCTGCACTCTCTCCCTCTCGAGATTTCTGACCAGCAAGGAATCAGCACGAACCAAGGAGACCAGCCCCAAATCACCATCCATTTGAGCTTGGAAATCAACCGTGAGTCCCCAAGACCACTTCTTCTATGTTTCCCTTTGTGCATTACTTGATTAGATGACCAAACCTACATGCAAATGTGTATACTTCTGTTATAATGCCTAGGGATGCTAGACATAACATAAATTCTGTAACTTGCCATGTCAATATGAAGATCCATGCTAATTAGGTTCCTTTATGTGAGAATGCATTCTTGGTAAATTGATGACTAGAAACCATGTTTTAGGTGTTAAAATTGCTCACATGATGTTGGTAAACGTTTAGGTATGCTAGATATCGAATTGCATGTGATACAGAAGCTGTTAGAAAGGTTTTTAGTCAAATTTACGGGTTTTTTTAGCGACTAGCGAAACTGTGCCTTCATCAGGCGAAATTAGGTAGCGAAACTATGTATATCTTCATCCAGCGACACTAGGTAGCGAAACTGTAGTGTCGCCGGGTAAACCAACCAGACCTGTCCGAACGAAATTACTGAGCGAAATTCCCTGAACGAAAGTTCAAACCAGTTTCGGGCGAAACTAGGCTAGCGAAACTGTGTCAACAGTTTCGAGCGAAACTAGCCTAGCGAAACTGTGTCATCGGGTATTGCCCAGCGAAAGTGCTGCCCGTGCACACAGCGAAACTGCCTAGCGAAACTGCTAGCGAAATTGTGACCAGAATCCAAACTTGTGCAATTTACTTGTAATGATATGCCATGACTTATATGCTTTATACTATGATAATACTTGCTTGGACTTCTGATGTATATGAACCCTTGTGTATGATCAACCATCGGTGTCGTGTGTCGTTATGTCGTGTCGTATTTTCCAACGTGCTAGTAGTTTTAAACACAACCTTACACCTAAGACCTTAATGTGATTACTAGGTCCTCGTTAACAATCATAACCGGATTTATTGAAGAGTAAGCCGAGCAACCTAAGGTGAGTTCATTTACATTATTGTTATGTCCGTTCAGGGACGATAACGCGCAGGTGGTTGCATCCGGTAAGGATGATGACCCAAACGGTAAGGTATTACTTACTGGGTAAATTTCCGACATAATATCATATGTTTCACTGAATTGAACTTAATTTATAAAAAGTCCTTACTTTCGGGCCGTTAATATACAATAGCGAGGTAATATTGAGTAGTACTACTGGGGATTGACACCCCCGCTCAGCGGTGCACAGGATGCACCCTCCCGACTGGCGGTCGGACTGAGATCAATGTTAGCCTACCCTCCGTGATCCGTAAAGACACGGGAAGGCAAGGTTCATAGGTATTCCCTATCAAAACATTGTCAGCTTCGGTTACGAACAATTCAGGTGTACATAACTATAGGCTAGCTACCTACGATATGGAATTTTACTGGTCGTATGATATTGATTGTGTTTTACCTGTCTTTATTCATAAGCATTAGGTCTACTTGTGACGGGTAGACTGCTTTAGTGAACTCACCAGCCTTGGCTGACACTTGATTGTTGATTTCTTTTCAGGTCGTTAGGTGGATCATGGACGGCACCAGTGGCGGCAGTACTTCCTATGGATATCTTTTGAAAAACTTGGAAAATTTTAAATACTCAAATCCATCGTTTTGTAACACCATAACTGCAAACTTTATTTATGCTTCCGCTGAACTGTTGAATTTACTATTTTGGACTGTAACTAAAACTTTATGTTAAATTATAATTCCTGTTATGGTTTGGTTGTAACTAAAGTCTGGGATCCTGGTCTGGATCACACCCCACACGGTTATACTCCGTTAGTGGAAATTGGGGGTGTGACAACGCGCATTATGGGCGTCATGAATGGAGTGTCATAGATGGCGTGTCATTGTTCGCGCGTCAAGAAGCTTCTTGACCCCGGCTTCCTTGACGCGCATTTGCGTGTCAAGAAGACCCTTTCTTGACACGCAATGCACGTCAAGAAAGGCCTTTTTTGTAGTAGTGAGGGGTGTCAGCGGCGGCGTGTTTTAGAGGAACTAGGGTTCTTAGTATTTTTTTTTCTTTTGGTTGTGAGATATTAGTGAAATCTAGGTTAAGTTCAATAGAAATCAAGGTTAGATACTTCAAATACTGTTTTCAGTTGTTCAATTGTAACCTACCCACTGTTAAGTGAGATTAGGAGGATGTGGAAATAGATATTTTTTGAAATTTGTTATTGCACTTGGTTAATTTTTTGTATTGAACTATGTTCCAAACTAAATAACCATTGAGGTTGTCAAGTTAAGATGATTGTTTAGCTTGATAAATGATTAAGTTGATTTCTCATCATAGCCTACAACTCATGTGTGTTAGTTTGTAGAATCTGACTCTTTCTTGTCACCTTTAAAGTTTAAGTAATTATAATCTCAAGTAAATTTGATTGAATTGAGTTGTTGATTCAACACATGACTCTTTGGTCAAATAATAGAAAGTTTTCTTTTAATATATTAATTTGATGTTAAAATGTATTAGACATTGCTTAATATGTGCCTGATTTATCTAAATGGATGTGATTAGGTTTGACATGTAGCAATTGAAATGCATAAGACTCAGAGTTAAATTTTATGATTTATTTTGTTTAGTTAACTTTGACTTCACTTAGAATGTTCCAAAGCTTGTAAAAATGAAGTTAGATAAACTCTCATTAGGTCATCCTAACTTCAAATATGCATGACTCTTTGTTGAACTTTGAAGTAAGTCAGGTTGTCATTTATCTTTTAATTTTACTAAATCATGTATTGATAATGTGATTGTCATGCTAACAGTTGACTTGTCTTAATTACATGGTTTTATTGCATATTTGCCTGATCCTAAATAGATTATTCTGTGATTACGAGTGATATCATTCCCGTGTGATCTTTACAAACTGTTAGATCATCAAAAGGTATGTCATTACTTGTTATTCAGGCACTGTTGCATAATCAAGAATCGAGCTAAACAGGGGCATACTCTCACTTTATTGATATTATTTATCTCTAATTTTGTCAATTTATTAATTCAATTTTGCTTGATTAAACACAGATTATTTAGGAAGCAATAGCTCTCTAAATTCATTTATCTCTTACAGATCATAGAAATACCTAGATCTACTTCGAGGTATGTGCTTCTGTGAACTTATTTCAAGTATGCTGAGGTCTCATTTGCCTCATTTGTATTTTATATTATCAAACTCTTGGTTCAAGTTGCTTCAGTTTAGATAGGTCCTTAGGATGAAGTGTGTTGATTTGATATTGCATTTCTTCAATATTTAACCTGCATAACCTGATTGTTTGATCTACTTCAAGATTAGCAATGAACCATTGTTTGAATGGTTGTCTGACCACTGTGTTATAACAATCTGTCATTGATATGATTGATAGTTACTCATTGATGCTAGTTAGTGGAATTGATTTATCCATTATTCCTAACTTTAGCTCATGAATTGTCTCATATACTTGATTGATTGATTGTTATGATGCAAGGTCAAAATCTTTATCTATACTGGATTGCTCTCAAATTGATGTCATAGGGTTCATAATTCCATACTTAGGACTTGATCTGGCCTACATAGCTATTCATTTAGGTCCATGCTAGTCGAGTCTTTAGTGTGTTGAGTATAGAACATGTGATTTCATTATGATGATTCAGTCTGACAAGTGCTTCTTGCTATGTCAATGTGTGTTGTAATTTGGGTGATTTGTATACCAGATAGTCACATGTTTAGGGGGAACAAACACATTATGTTGTCCACCTGAATAATTTGAGCATGATCATTTATTTGCTTTATTCTCAAAATTTGAAAGTTAAGTTTAAATTTTTTCAATTTATCTCGAATATTAATTTCTATGCTCAAAGTGACATCTTGTTAATTACTCCTCAAGTTGCATTATATTGATCTGGCGCAATTTAGCCTTTGTCTAGGTAAAGTCTATGTTTCTTTTCTCAGTTATTCATGTTTTATGATTAATTGAAAGTATGAATATCTGGTTCAATTGTGGGTTTCCACAGATATCTGTTGCAAATGTTAATTGACTATGTGCTATGTCATTCTAGGAACCTACCTAGTTGAACCCAAATATACCTTGATTTTACTTTAAACAGTTCTGTCATTATCCGGGTTTAGTGTTGACATGACATTTTAAGATAAAACCAATTGGTTGTAATTGTGTTGTCTCACTTGTGCAGATGCCTCCTAGACGAGCGGGGAATGAGCCATTAGGCTATGGTGTAGCCCACAATCAAATAAGCATTTTTAACAGAGAATGGAAATATACTGATGCTTTCGAACAAACTTTTCAGATTCTGGAATACTCCAACTGGGGTTATTGTATGCTTTTGGATCTTCCAATATACAAATCAATAGTGGAGAGTTTCTGGATGAATGCTCAAAAGGTGGTAAATGAAGATGGGTCAGAATACTTGAGCTCCAGAATTCAGGAAACTGACGTGGTGATGACTGAAAATATGATCAGAACGGCCCTTCGTCTAGATGATGCTGGCTGCCCTGATTCTTACACTAAGCAAGAGTGGCATGATAGCATGAGGAACATGGGTTATACTGGTCCACTTCCAGTTACTAAAAATCCCATGATCAAGAAACCTTTGTTTCGTCTCAACTGGAGAAAAATGCTAGGCTTCCTCATTCTGACCTTCTCCCCGAGGAAGTCAGGAACTGATGACTTCAAAGATGAGCTGGCTCATGCCCTTCATGGTTTTGTTGCAGGAACTGGCTACAACATGTCAAGATTTCTCCTCAGAAGTATGATTAGGAACCTGACTCCTGCAGGTCGTGCTGAGAAGTTCATTATGTATCCCAAGTTTCTGCAAGCCATCTTGAACCACTACTACCCAAATTTGGTGAAAGCAGGAGAAAAGTTTGCTCCCCGAAAGACAGATCATGATTCCTACAGAAAATATATGTTACCTGGTAATGAAGGACCAGATGCACCTTACTTTCAAAATTTGGTGGATACTATTGGTGATCTAGGCCACGCCCAGTACTACCAAAATTCAATGAGTGCAACTGCAGCTGCTGCCGCTCAAGATCAGCCAAATTTAAATGAGCCCGCAGCAGAGGCAGATCCCTTTGCACACTTGGAACTTGTGGTTGTTGGCCAAAACCTGTCACCTGGTCATCAGGACTCTGAGCACACTGATTCAGAAGAAAGTGAAGATGAGAGTGATGCTAGTGGATCTAAAGGAGATTCTGACAATGATTCAGACGACGATTCAAACAGTGACGCCGGAAATATTTCAGCACAATCATTACCTAAAAAATCCCAGCATGAAGCTGAAGCAAGCGGTTCTAGGTTTGAACCTTCTCAATCTGATTCTAAAACTTCTGATGCTCGAGTCCCACCGAAAAAGAAACGGAAGACCGGAGCTGACACCACCGGATCTTCTCGTACCAGAACACAGGGAGACGTACGATCTCAAGTAGAACCTTATTCATCAAGTGTTGAGTCAGATAAGGTCGTCTACGAAGAAAAGCATTGGATAGCCACTTCTTATCCCAGACCGGCTAGGAAGAAGAAGTTCTATGTGGAACACAAGAAACGCCTGACTGAGCAAGCTAAGTCAGACGCTACTACTCATTCCACTAGAGCTGACATTGAAGAACCTGTTGATCAAGAATGTCAGAATGTTCAAGACGAGCCGATGCCAGACATTGCTGCTCAAACAGAACCTGAAACTGAAAAGATGGTGGAAACAGTTGAGGTTGGTGTTAACAAGTCTGCAGAGACTGAACCTGTGACTGTTGAAGCTGAAACAGAAGCTGTTACAGAACCTGTCACCCTCCCAAATGAACATGTTGTTTCACCTAAACAGGGTCAAATGGTACAAGTGACAGCAACTCCAACCGCTGTCATTACTACCCAACCTGAGGTTAGAACTAGCCTGGTTGCCAAAACAGGAACTTCTGAAACTAGACCATCAGGAACAAACCCTTATGATGTTTATGACTATGAGGAGATGAACTCAGAAATTGAGATCCTGACTATCCAAAACTCTCACCTTGAGGCCGAATTAAGAGCTACAAATCAGACAATTCTGGATCAAGCAGTTGAGATTAGAAAGCTCAAGGATTTGCCTGATAAAGTGCATAATGATAGGCAACAGAATGTTCCAAAAGATGGTAGAGACGGAGATGGGGATACAGGTACAAACACACAGGATGGTGAACAACCCTCAATAACTGAACCATCTGTTCAACCGAGTTCACATGCTCCTGGAAAAGAATCGATATTCCCAAGTTCTGAAGAAAAAGGCCCAAAAGACAGTGAGTCCGATGACTCTGTTGATGATGATTTTGATTCTGAAGTGGATGCATCATATGGTGACGCATTCTTGAATAGTGAACCATGTGAAGATGAAGAAACGCAAATGCAGATCTACAACAGCTTACAGTATCTGGTGCCACCGCCTGAAAAACCAAAGCTCACAAGGTTTACTACGGCTGCACTAGGAACTGCTGCTGCTTCTTTCTCAGGAGCCCCACTGGCTATCACTGCTGGTGAAATTGGAGTTGCTCCAGACATTCCTAGGAGTGTATCATTACAGCTCCAACTTGCTCCTCCAGTCCAACCATCACAGACGAACCTTTCTAGTGCACTGATTCCAGCAATGGAAGATGTTCAACATATGTCTGTTGACCCAGCCTTTCTGGATGCTAGTAGAGAAACCTTCAAGGACTTCTATTCTACTGTTCTTGCTACTGATCCCAGCTGTAGAAGTATTGTGACTGTCAATGATGAAAATCCAGAAGAGCAAGCAATGGAAGATATCTCAGTAAATCCAGATGATTTGAATGACGCTGAAGAGTTGGGTGACCGTCTTGACCTACTGGTAAACCGGTCAAATCCTCTAAACTTCATAGATTTGGAGTTTGCTGGTGATGATATGATGATGACATCGTGGACAATGTCAAGGAAGAAGAATTTGAAGAAGAAACAGAGGCTGATATGACACACCCTCATCCCATATCTCCAATCAATGCAGTGCCATTTGTGGGAGAACAGGTAGAGATGGAGGAACATCAATTAGCTCTGGCATTACCCTCCATTGAAAGAGATCAGAATGAGCCATTAGACCATGTCACTGAAGAGTAAACCTCTAGTTTACCCTCCAACTCTGCTGAAGCTGCCATTGGTTCATCTGTGATGGCTACTCAAGCTGTCCAGAGAAGACCATATCCCGAGGATATTATTGGACTAGAGCCTGATGATCGTCCTGCAAACCCTGGAAGAAACTAGTTGAACATGGCAAGCAGGATTGATCGAAACAGAGGCTTTTATCCATTAACGCTTGAAGAACATGAATTCAAGACAGGGATAAGGCAGATTGCTCTAGAACGGTTAAGATATCGTCCTATGGGTCTCCCTCCTCGACCAGAATCACCATTGGTTGGTGATACCGTACCTGTAAACGTGGTGGATCCAGAGCTTCTGGAACAACCTACTGCTGTGAGAACTTCCGCAGAAACAGGTCCATCTGGTACCACTCGAACACTGAGTCGAAGAGACAAGGGGAAACAGAAGATGACACCGCAAGAGGAGTTTGAGGATGCAGAGAATAAGAGGAAAGCTAAAGAAGAAGAGTTTAGATTAGCTCAACAGGAAAGGGCAGAGGAAATTTTGAAGGTGATTGATGATAGAGAAGCTGAAATACTTCGTCAAACCCAACACCTGAATACCACTATATTGGGAAACGACTCAATGCCAATGAAGCCAAACTCAAATCTCTCTGACCCCTTGATCCAGGTGATTCCCAATGAAACTAGTGATGGTGTACACCCTGATGATCACTCTGAGGCTGCAAGATACATTAGAGCACTGGTAGAGCATGGCTTATCCTTTTAATATCTCATGACTTTCAACACTTACCAAATTGTTGAGATGTATATCATGAAATGGATATGGAAAAGCTACTGAAAGAGAACCCTTAATGTAGTCTCAGAGACCCAAAGAAGGCATTTGTGAATCCGTATGCTGACACAGATCAAGATGTAGACTGCGTCCAATTCAATGACGGCTTGTCGGAAAAACTTCATCAAATGCATACTAGATATCGGGCACCTCCGGCCGACCCAGATTGTCAACTACCTAGCCCTCCTAGTCCCAAGTCTATCCAGGTCAACGTCAACTCCATGACCAAACGAGAGCTTCGAGACTTCTTAGCAGTCAGGAATGTTGCAAGAAAATACTACATTTTCAAGCAAATGCCCGGACTAAGAAAGATGGTCAAGCAATTCATGGATGATGACGCTGAGACCAGGAACAGAAAAATCAATATAATGGAACAGGAGAGGGTAGAAAGCCATCGTGTCAATGATGCTCCCACATTGGTAGACGAATGGAAGGAGATGCTCCCTCACACTAAAGCTATGATGCAGTTCACTACACGTAAAAGGAGATGCCTTCTACTTTCGAGCATCCTGATGCAATGAAAATACTGGGATGGAAGTATGATCACGAGTTCGGGGCCTTCATCATTAAAAGAAGAAATGGGTTCGTTCAATTCTTCGCAACTATCAGAGACCTCATGAAGCTATTCTCCTGGGAACTTAAAGAATTGAGACGGTTCGACATTGTCAATCACTCAAACGCTGAGATTGTTGTGATAGCTCAGATTTTAGTGCATAACACATACCTCAACAGATATCACAAGCAGACCAGAGAGCAAGAGAAGAAGGAACATGAACGGTTTGAGAAGAAACGAGCTAAAGTCCCTTACAAGCATATCTACTCCAATATTGGCAAGAACATAAAGACTAAGAAGATTGAGGGTAATCTGAAGAAAAATCCCATCAAGAATTGGTACTACAGTGCTCAAACACATGAGTTAGTGATTTAACGAGAAAATGCAGAACCAATCAGACTCTTTGCTTCCATAGAGCTCAGGCTGTTACCCATCTGCTACTTACATTGGATCTTCTATGGTTGCCTTGAAACTGTTCCACCCAGACTGAAGCCCTATGAGGTTGTTCATGCTAATTACTTCCTATTGTTCCTTAAATGGTGGAGCTGGGAATGCATTAACGCCGGAAGGATGAAAACTGAAAGTCTGGTGAACTTTGAAAGATGGGAAATAGATAGTCGTGGAATAAGTCATTTGTGTAGAGGCTCAGACAGGAATCTTGAAATGTGGCACTACTCAGATCTGAAGAAATTTGCAAGAAAAGATCTTTGGATGCTGTGGCAAACCCAGATCTACTTCTATGACCGCAAGTATAACAGGTTGGCAAGGAGATACTGGCGTTTCCTTTTAAAGCTTCTTAGACAGTTAAGATGATGATGATGGAGGGTTTTCGCATTACCACCAAAGGGGGAATTGTTGGAACCTGGAGGTTGGTGATAACACGAACACACGAACCCAAGAATAAGATCACAGGTAAAGCTGCAGAACCAACATGTATTTTGCTACTTATGTATTTGAACATTTTGGTTTGTAATAACTTAGTTAATGTTGAACTTTGAATCCTTACTTTGAATGTTTACTTGTTATCATATGTTGGTTCAGCTTGATATACTTTTGTGTTGATCTTGTGATTGTTTGTTTGTTTGGTTGTTCTACACTTAGAATGTTTTCATGCTTAAGTTGCACTTAACGATCAGGCCGAAATACTCTTAACGATCTGACCCTTGTTGTGCTTAACGATCTGCCTGACAAAGGTCGTAACGACTTGAGTACATTGGCCTTAACGACTTGCATGTGAAATATACTTAACGATCTGAAAGTATTCTATTAAACGATCTGCCTCACATGTCTTAAAGACTTGACCTGGTCGTTTAACCTTAACGACCTGGCTAGTCTGCAGGAGCCTTAACGATTTGACTATATGGTTAACGATCTGGATAAGTTGGCTAACGATCTGACTATGTGGTTAACGATCTGGCTAAGTTGGCTAACGATCTGACTATGTGGTTAACGATCTGGCTAAGTTGGCTAACGATCTGACTATGTGGTTAATGATCTGGCTAAGTTGGCTAACGATCTGACAATTTGGTTAATGATCTGACCTGGGCAAACTAACGACCTGACATTCTGGCTTAGACGAATTTAATGATTCCTTGATGTGATGTGTGATTCTCCTTGTATTCTGTGCATAGACACTTGTGCTCCTCATTGGGTATAAATAGGAATTCTTAGGAAACCCTAAATAAGCCTTGAGAGAACCTCCTGAGGAGCACTGTGTGTTTGTGTGTGTGTTCTTGGTGTTTTTCTTGAGTTTCAGAGGCGATGGAGAGGCAATGTTGCTGATCCAACCAAGAGTGATCATCAACACGTGATTTCCGCACTCGTGTGATGAATCAAATGATGATCTTTGGCTAAGAAATCGGTCCTGACAGTTCTTGAAGAACACTTTCTCTCTTCTGTTTATAGATCTCAACATCATTAGTTAATACTTCATTCTTGTCCCGGTACAGGACATTCTCATCTTGAAGCATAGAGATCTTATTTTGCAAATTTTCAACAGTAACAGCAATTGTAGCAATAAGAGTAGTAGCTTCTTCATATTTTTGCTGAACTGGATAACTTTTCTCAAACAGATTTTCAAAATCTTGAGCTGCGTCTAAAGCTTCAGCTTTGGCCTTCGCACGCTCCTCAGTCAATTGAGCCTTTTCCTTCAAAACATCTTCATGAACATGAACTAATTCATAATACTTCTTTTGAAAATCTTCCACCTCTTTCTTGAGCACCACAATTTCTTCAGTTGATAGTTGACATCTTTGTTCAAACCTGCAACCTGCTGAAGCAATCTTTTACATTTTAAGACATTCAAACTCATCAACCTTTGAACTTGTAGAAACTTTAGGTAATTCTTCTTGAACCAAAGATACACTTGAAGAAGAATCAAACTCAGTTAAAAAATTGTCATCATCAGCATGTTGAACAGTTAAAGCAATTGAGATTGGAGTATGATTCTTTTTAACTGCTGAATCTGCATTCCAAGCAAATTCATTTGAATGCACAAATGTATCAGTCCAATCATGAGCAAGAGTAGCATATTTCCTCTCAACCTTTTCAGCTTCATTTGATGGATGAAAAACTAAATGTGCATGTTGACCAGTTTTCAATTTACTATCTGCAGAACTTGGACATTCTCGAGCAAAGTGACCATAAACTGAACACTTATAACATTTCACCTTAGACTTGTCCAATCCAATCTTCCCTTCCTGATTCAGTCTCTTCTTACCAGTTCTATTGAAGAATTTCTTTGTTCTACGAACCAACATAGCATATTGCCAATTTAAGACCATTTTCTCTAAATGATCATAATCAATCTGATCGTAATCTTTATTTGCTAACTCAGCATTATTCACAGCACCAGTGATAACACCAAAGTATGAAGATACTAATGCAGACATCAACGCATTATAATCATCGACAGTTTGAACAGACAATGCACTTTGAGTCGAAGAACTTGGAATTGACACAGTACAACCAGCAGAAGAATAACTTGGAATTTCAGATTTACCTGCCAGAAATGTTGTAGGAGGTGCAGAACTAAGAATATTAGACTTCCCAGCATTCATTGTAGAGTCATTTTCACCATGATACACTGCAGGATTTTGAATTTGTGTAGGAAGTGATTTATTCACCATTAACTCCATATCTCGAGCCTGAATTCTTTGAACCAAATCATTGAAAGACAATCCTGAAAAATCCTTATCGTGAGTAATTATCATCACATAATTCTCCCATTTTTAAGGCAAAGCTTCCAAGATCTTTTCTTTCATATCAGCCTCTTCTTTAGTAAGATTCACCAAACACATTTCACTCATCAGATGAGCGAATCTAGCAATCAAATTGGGAATCGTTTCATTTTGATAATGCTTAAAACTATCAAACTCTTTCTTCAAAACCTTTTGTCGACTTTTCTTGTATTGGTCATTGCCTTCACATCGTTTTTCCAAAGCATCCCATAGACTTTTTGATGTGAGTTACCAGCAAATTGATGAAGTAGCTCTTTAGGCAATGCCATCGTTAAAGTACCATACGCCTTTTTCTAAGCTTGATAAGCTTTCTTTTGTTCAGATGACATTTTTCTTTAAAGAATAGGTTCACCAGTTTCATCTTTAGGGTAAACATATTGCTCAGTGAAAGATAACCACATATCAATGTCATTTGTATCGACAAACGCTTCAAACCGTTTAACCCAACTATGATAATCTTCCAATTTTAGCAATTTGGGAACTTTCTGACTTGTTCCGATTTCATTATCATAATTCATCATTGTTTGCATCGTAGCTTGAACCGAATTTTGAATAGCCGCGAACGCTTGAAAATCGGACATTTTCGAAAAAATGGTTACTGCTCACTCCGAACCTCGTCCGAACCTCCTCTGAACTTAGTCCGAACTTAGCTACGCCGAACTCTCTCCGAACCTAACCTTCGGACGAGCAAAAACCAAACAACTCCGAACAATCACCGAACTCTATCCTAACGTCGACCGATCCCTCACCGAACTCTCACCGAACCACGATAATGACCGAACTCCGTCCGAACTTGGAGTTCGGAGCGGTTATGCCAAGCTTGTCCGAACCTCAAACGAGACAGATTTGACTCGACGTCATTTTCTTGATTTTCAACGTTTTTTACTAGAATTTTCGACAGGAATTCAAGCAAACTTGATAGAAACAACTCAGGAATGAATTTTGAATGAAAAGCACACTCGAAACAATCAAACGAGCTCAAAGATGATTGACATATTCGCAAAATCGTGAATTTGAACTCAAAACTCCGAGAAACACTGATTTCCAACTAGTAGAGCAAACCAAATGCTCTGATACCACCTGAAATTGCTTGAGCGTGTGGATCTTCTACTTAGTCGTAATGAAATCAATGTAAACGATTAAAACACAAAGAGTAAATACAAATGACTTGTATTAACCACAGAGATGAACACAAAGTACACAGAGAAGATATGACTCGGAAGCTTCACAATTCTATACAAGATGATCTATTTATACAAGCTGAAATACGATTGGCCGAACCTCAAGTTCGGCCACACGTTCGGAGCTGTCCGAACTCCAAGTTCGCTGGAAGTTCGGACCTCAGCAGTCTTGTGTGATCCGTCTTGTATTCTATACTTCACATTGTATGCCTTTTAAACTGATGCAGAATATCTTTTGGTAAAGCCATTGATAAGTTTGAATAGGCTTTCTTTTCCAGCTTAAAAGATTCTTTCTTAGCATCATTCGTCTTGTTATACGGCTTGATTTGGCCAGCAAATTCACCAGTTGTAAACTTTGGAACTTAATAACCATCCAGCATTGGAGTCCATACTGTAACATCCGTCACACTGATGTATGATTCATAACGAGTTTTCCAGTTATGGAAATCTTCAAATTTCATCAATTTAGGAACTTTGTTTGTAGTTCCTATCTCGTTATCGTAATTCAGTAAAGCTTGAACGGTCGTAGACATTGCTGCAAAAGCCTGGAACGGATCCATGATTGTAGAATCAAAAACTGATCCAACGAACCAAATTAGCGATTTGCGTA
Source organism: Deinandra increscens subsp. villosa (assembly GCA_039602395.1). Taxonomy (NCBI): domain Eukaryota; kingdom Viridiplantae; phylum Streptophyta; class Magnoliopsida; order Asterales; family Asteraceae; genus Deinandra; species Deinandra increscens. Next base: position 64,430,203 of record JBCNJP010000003.1, read on the forward strand.
CCAAACTCCAACTCAACGTACCAACTTCTTCACGTACCAACACACGAACCAGAATCATAAGAACGTACCACCGGCAGACCACCTTTCAACATACCAATAATATTGAAAGAACCAAATGGTACGTCGTAACTGCCACGAACCAGTCTATAACTGCCATGGACCAGAATATGAAGATTATCCTGCGGACCAGTTTCCACGTACCAAATCTTTGTTGAAGATTGCTATGCGAACCAGTCGCGTACCACTCTGTTCTTGATCCGTACCAGCCGCGTACCAACCAGAATACGATTGATTTTTAAAAATTTTGATTTTCTGGATGTGAAATCGATGCAGAACTCAAAGAAAATACTCACGGATCATTTTAAACGTAAAATTTGTATTGTATGTACGTAAAACTGAGGAGAATTGATGAGATTCTTACCAAAAAGTTGTTTCTCTCTCTAGAAACCCAAACCGATCAGAAATCACGAGCAAACCTGCTCTGATACCACTTGTAAAACACGTGTATGATCTTGCTAATGCATGATTGTAATCGGATTCGGTACACAACGAGTAAATAAACGATTCTTCAATAGATTCACAAGCTCGTTTACAAGAGAGAGATTATAGAGAGAACACATTTGAAAACACACAGTTAAGCAATAACTCTTACAACTAAACTCTCTCTAATCGAACTTACTTATTTATACCAAACTGTCCAGCGTACCAACTAACCAACGTACCAGATGGTTCGTGCGTACCATCTGATCCGCCACTAGTACGCAGAGACCAGTTTATACAATACTACTAATTACATAGACAAAACACCTAGATCTAGCACTAGACATCAAAACATGTTCTAACAAATTGTAACATTTCGTTGTGTAAGCAACGAAAAAGGGGCCATTCTCTTTAATATTGGAAATCGGGCTTTTAATACACCATAAGCACGTTCAATAACATTTATAAGTTTTGCATGTCCATGATTGAATTTTTCTTTGTCGGTCAATGCACGATTTCGGCGAAATCTCCAAGCCAATACCTCACATTTCGATGTGGTGCCATAAAGCCTCGAGTGTTTGCATATGCAGCATCACATAGATAATATTTATCTGAAAATAAAATACGACCATCAATCTTCAAACTATATACAATATAAATAATAAATCTTAGATTATAAACATATACCAGGAGGAGGAAGTGGAAATTGTGCATTAGCATTTGATAAAGATTCAAACAAAATTCTGGAATCATGTGCTATTCCTTCCCATCCGGCCACGAGAAAAGTAAATAACATGTTGAAGTCACATATTGCCAAAACATTTTGATAGCAATCTCCTTTTCCTCTTCCTCTATACAAATGTTGTTGTTCAACAAGGACAATAGCATGTATTAAAGTCCCATCAAGTGCTACGACCGCCCCCTACATAGAATTTAATAGTTAATTATATACATGGAAAGAAATCGCAATAGTATTTGTATAATGTACCTTAAAAACTCGTCGTAATCTCTTATGATTCCCCGGGATATTTGGATTAGGATTAAAAGATGTTGGTACTATCACCTCTTTAGCAAATTCCATCATTCTTGACAATACTTCGTGAAAATACTTATGAATTGTTTGCTTCAAGTGTTAAAATTGACGCTTAACAACTGAAAAACGTTGATTGTGGCCAATCATCATCAAAAACATAGCCAATTTTTCTTCCACTGATATATGTTTACTATCTTTTAACCAACCATTTATTCTAAAATGTGTGCAAAGTTGAACAAATGAATCACGTGACATACGTAAGAGTTCAATGCATTGTGTATCATTTCCTTGCAACAACTCTAAAGTAAAATAGTGTCTGGAGATAACCGAAGTATTATCTCTTTTTCTTTTGTTATGACTCGGCCAAAAGTACCGAAGATAAAGGTACATCATAATGAGGAGCAATAACTTTTGATTATTATCCATGTTAAGTCTGTCAACAAAAAGCAAATACCAATGGTTCAAATAACAGCAAACACACAAAACACACAAAGGTTCAAGTTACATACTTGTTCAAATAACACCAAACACACAAATCTAAAGCCAATGGTTCAACTAACACCAAACACTTCAAAGTAGCAATCACACCAAACAAACATTAATCAAACACTCGTATCTCTCTGACTTTCCTTACTTGAACATCCCATATGTTGTCCCTGTGATCTTAAGCCACCCTTTCAACACCTCATAACATTCTTTAACTGATGGTTCTCTGCTTTTCACCATATGCTTAACTGCTTGTTGCATATCAGTAGCCAACTCATCTAAGTTAACTTTATCCTTTTTCTTAGACCTACCTCTATCATCATTAGCCTTACTCTTGGCTCGCTCATTATTAGAAGGAGTTTCATCATCATTTTGAAAAACTTGCCCATGGGAATCTCCATCATTTTGAAAACCTTGTCCATGGGAATCTCCATCATCATCTTCTAGATTATGGAAGCTAGAATCTTATATCTGAAGTGTTTGGACATGTGGAGATGATGAAACCCCAGATGTTTGGGTAGATGTCCATTGATTAGCACCAGTAGCACTAAGCCCATCAAACACAGCTATGTGGAGGTCAATATGAGGCAATGGTCGTGATTTTAGTGACATTGCCCTCGGGTGACCCTGCGCCAAATTAATAAGGACTATAATAGATACTTGTCTATTATGATTTTTAATTCTAGCATATTACATAATATTGAAATTCTAAAAAAATAAAACACACCTTCTTAAAATCCTCCCATTCCTGAGATGTTAAAGTGAACATGTATGTTCGAGGGTCGTAGAGATTTCCGGTCTTATTTCTCAAGTAGCACCATCCCACGTATTTTGCCTTACATGTGTCAAAATCATTTTTCTAATTTGCTTTTGATTCAAATTCATTCCAAATCGTTCCTTAAGTTTCTTTCCTAACACATCCCAAGACTCCCTACGCAAGCTTGAACCTTTTTTTTACCTACTCTCGCCAATTCTTCCACACATGATTCTAATAAGAATTTGGTAGACTCATCCGTCCATGATTGTCAACTATCATTATTATCCATCTATGATTAAAATCACAAACCATATCAACAATAATTTTATCAACATAACTAGATTCTATTCTACAAAAATAAATCAATTGTGTTTATCAATCGTGTGTGTCTAATCTGCAGAAAAGTAATGACAAAGCATGATATACATTCTCAAAATATGCATTCTACAAAAGGGAATCAATTGTGTGTATCAATGTGTGAGTTGAATCTGCAGAAAAATAATAACAAAGAAAGATATACATTCTCAAAGATATACATTCTACTAAACATAATCAGTTTACAACAAAAAACCTCAAGTTCAATATGTATTTCATGAAATCAAGAATGAACCCTAGAAGAAAACACACATGAAATCAAGAATGAAGAAATCAAAGTTAAAATACTTACCTTGTTGGAGAGGAGAGGCTACAAGGAGAAGAGCACGACGGCGGTGGCGGCGACTGATGAAGGCGAGGGGGAGCAGCGGCGGCTACGAGGATGATGAAGGCTGAGGAGCCGCAGCAGAGAGGAGGGTCGACGGGTGGAGCGCTGGCAGGGTAGAGCGCCGGTAGGGGGAGCGCCGACGTCGGTCGCCAGAGGTAGCAGCGGCGGGAAGGAACAGCGGCGCTGTTGTTTGCGTCGTGAGAGGGAGAGAAAGGCAGCGTCAGTTCTTTTTTTTTAGGGTTGTGGAATGTGAAGATGTTTTAAGCAATTTTTCAGGACTTTTTTTTAAGACAATATAAGATAATATAAGATCTTAATTGGAAACAAAACAAACAGACTGCAAGGGTTATGTCTGCGCACCCGCAGACATAAGCCCCTTTGCAGAAGTTTGAAGAAAAAACAAACACAACCTTAGATTGTGGGTTTAAAGCTTGATTTCAAATGCATATAAGGGTTCATGGATAGGGTGGGTCCTGTGTATACTGAATTTAGCACTAAAATATGATTATCTTGCCTTATGATAGAGACAATATTGGTGGTGTTCAAGCCCTTTGATGATTGACTATCAATATGCAGTGCAAACAGTAATCATACTCTCATAATTGAAGTTTCAGATTGTAGATATCAACAAGTATGTTTATTTAACTTGGTTTTTAATTTTTAGCAATGTTTGGTCTTAATTAGTTTAAGAACAATAATAATGGCATTTTTCATAACATTAATGTTGCTTTATAGTTTGCAGGTAACTGAGAAGAATCTATGAGGATTTATAAAGCATCATCAGTTGTTTAATAAAATCTGTTCTAGAAAGTTAACAACCAAAAGTTACTGAATTTACTCGATTTGAAATACCATGAGGTCCCCGTTAATGCGTTGGAAGTTGGATCATTTATCTTGGTCAAAGCTGGAGAGGTATGCGTATGAAGTAGCTGATTTTGATTCCTTTTGTATGTTGACCTGTTAGAAAGAGATCTTGGTGACAGCATTCCTGGTGACGTGAGGAATATAGATGGTATGATGATTCTCAAGATATTTATTTCTCTACTATTCTCAGCTCTCCCTGTTGCAAAATTATTTATCTGAAATGAGTCTTTCACTAAGTTCCTATTATATATGTGAAATCAATTAGTGTGCCCTTGTTTAAAATTATGTAGCTGTGTAGCTTGCAGGGACTCATTTTACAGAGCATAATGGCATTTTTCATAGTATTGATGATGCTTTATAGTTTGGTTGTTAAAAAGATTTATAAGTTTAAATATAACTTTCTAGAAAAGATTTTATTAAACAACTATGTATAGCAAAAATAAATATTAACATAATACAATTGCAGCTAGTACTTAGAATGCTAATGGTATATCTAACATTAGAGAGATACATTGCTAACCAATGTAAGATCAAATGGTACAATGCAAATTGCTCAACGGTTTAAGATGCTAATTGTTGGTATGCTTCTACTATTTTTCTTTTCATGCAAATTTCTATTTTATTATTTTTGCTTTAATTTGAAGATCACGATATTCACTTGTAGCTTTAAAATTGTTAGACTTTCTTTAGTGTGTGTTTCTTTTGCATTTGTTATTGAACATGATGTTTTAAGGGGCTAATACGCATTTAGATTATTGGGATTTTTGTTATGTTTAGTTACAGCTACTTCTCTAAAGTTTCTTCTGTGGTTATTTTTATGGGTTGTGGTTGTCTGAATGAAATTAAAGATGTTTATCGTATTCAAGGTTCTACTTATCGTTTCTGTTTTGATGTTTATGTTTTTTATTTGAAGAGGTGTGAAATTAGTTTGATGATCTAAAACAGATCTGAAGCTACTAAAACTGATTTGAAGCATCTAAAATTTGGTTCGAGCCAACCTAAGCCAAGCTAAACTAGCCTATAACACCTAAGCAGCCTGGAATACATTCATCTTGTTGGAAAAATGATACACTCATCTTGTTATTCAAATGGGCCGTGGATCCTACAACCCTAAAAAGGTGCCTTGAATTGAATTGATATACAGTTATCTTTATTGGATAAAGTTTTCTTTATTAGAGATTAAAACATAATAAAATCCAGTCTAGTGGTGAAGATGGATCACTGGTTGTAGATTACTTCACTTTTTTCCTCCAGCATCGCAGACTCTAATGGAGATTTGGAGGTATGCTTCTCTTCAAAAGAAATTACCATTTTGTTAACTAAAAAGTGGCCTTGGTGCTGTGTATGGGGTTATGGGATGGTTCATTATGGATCACTTGGTTTCCAATGAAGAAAAAAAAGGAGATGGTTGAGGTCTGCAAAAGTTTTAAAGGTGCAAAGGTACAGGTGCCTCAAGATCATTTTGACAAATTGGGATGATTCATGCCATCATGTTCAGATGCCTATAGGGGGTGTTGGCTTCTATGGCTGTGGACTTGTGGATTGTAGGTAAGAAAAAAAAGAGAAAAAAAATATAGAAAGAAAAAAGAAGTAAAAAGTGGGGGTTGCATGGATGTAGGATGGAATTTTGGTCTTTTGATGACAAGCAAATTGATGGGGTTGTCATGAATTAGAAGTCTGTGTCCTTGATGGCCGAGGAAATTTAGGTTCAGGTGGCATAAAAGGTAAAATTATCTCATTAGTGGGGGGGTCTTGGGAAATTACTTTGGTGTGTGTGTTGGTGCGTTTTCACTAATCGTCTATGGGGGTGGCGTGTGTCTCGGTGTGCGTTTTAACCTGGGGGCAAAGGGAATAGTAGTCTCTTTGTGTGTGAGTTTTTAATCCGGGTGTCTAGACGATTGATGGAACTTTGGTTCGTGTACTTTCTTCTCGTGTGTGTTTATGGCATCTTTTTTCTTCTTATTCTGCTGAGTGGGGGTTTTGTGGGGCTGCTCGCAGTGAGCCGGGTTCAGATTTCAAGCGGGTTCATGTGTCAAGTTTGCATGTTGCTCGTGTTCGGGATGGGTTGGGTTGACTAGAAGCTCCTTCAAATGATCAAGTGGGTTGGGGGTAAACGAACACAAGTATTCTGTTGCATAGGGAAAATCAAGGCCTTGGTTGTACCTTGTTATGAAAGTGGTGTTTGTAATGTAAACAGTAAATAAAGACTGTTGCTCCTTGACTTGAATCATAAAATCAAGGAAGAAATAGGAACTTGTCTTGATCGTGCTCACAAAATGGGAGATCACACCATGGATAATTTTTCGATTGAGGTGCTCAGTTTTCTCTTTTATGGAGGCGGATGTCTGTGGTTGGTGTTCTGAGTGCAGCATGATTTTCTCAGGTGATGCTTTTGGTGCTTTTGGATATTTGAACCATGACTTGTAGCAAGTCTTGGGTGTCTTAGCTTTTATTTTTTTTGTTGCTGTCGAGGGTATTACGGGTTCTTGATGTATGTTTTTGTCCTTTCATTTTTCGTATGTTTTTTTTTTCGTTTCATCTTTTCTTGTAAACTTTTCTTCCTAGCGTCTTGCTAGGGGCTTTTTTGGAATGTTGTGGCTGTTAAAAAAAACTAAATAGCATTTGAAATTAGTTGATTTAGAGGTGTCAAAATGTATTGGCTTGGTCCAGTAAAAAACATGATTAGGTTGGTTGGCCTAAAACTCCATCTGTTAGTTTTCAGCGTGTAAAGTTTGTACTCCATCTGATTAGGTTGGTTGTTTCTTATCTTGCAGATGGAAGGACTACATTACCATCCTTTCAGTCAACTGAAATCATAAAAGACAAGGAGATTACTTGGTTAGTTACATAAATAGTTACATCATCTTCTACCTCATCAAGCAAATTACCTGCACCAGGTATGCCATATATAAGCAGAGAAGGTATGAACATAATTATCCAACACTAGTTATTTGATCCCTAGATAAGCAATAGATCAATATAATCTCCCTCCTACAAGGCTACAACTGCTTTTTTCTTCTTATTTGCTATGGAGTTTTATATTTTTGACAGTAATATTGATGCGATTAAGTCCCATTTTATGTTGCAGCTTCCATGTTCTGGATGAAGCAGAAAGACTGCACAGGTACGAAAAAAACACAATCCACCAAACAATAAAAAAACACAGCAGGAAAGTGTTCTTGTTAATGTTCAAGACCACCCTGTAACACCAGCAAGTAAGTTTTCTTCTTGTTAATGTTCAAGAAGTTGAGTACCATCACATCATATATCTTTAACTTTCCTTTTTCATGTGCAGGTGCGTGCAGGTATAAAATTATGTATAGATCTTGAATTGTTATTATTTGTAGCTTGAGTGATGTAGGTCTTGTTGTAGATGTTGTATCATTTGTAGATAACTTTTGATTAGAAAGTTAGGTCTTTATTATTTAAATTGAATACTTTATGTATAGATCTTGAATTGTTATTGTTAATATCATTTGGTTTTTATGTTTATTGTTGTTTTAATTTTACAAAATAATGAAAATAAAATCTCTAGTTACACGAAATGGTCACGCTTGTAGTTATTAATGCGTGACTCTATGATAGAAATGGCCACACATGTGATAAATTAATGTGACTATATGATAGAAACGGCCACGTTTTTTTGTTATAAATATGTGGCTATGGTAGCCACGCTTTTCAGATGGAATGCTTGATTCCAACAACCTTTTAGCCACGTTTAAAGAAAATTCATGTGGCATTTGCTACCCTTTAGCCACACTTATAATAAACTCATGTGGCCGTTGCTACCTTTTAGCCACACATTTCAGATGAAATGCTTGATTCCAGCAACCTTTTGCCATGTTTTTTTTCAAAAATATGTGGTCGTTGCCTCCTTTTAGCCATGCTTTTCAGATTGAATGCTTAATTCCAACAACCTTTTGTCACGTTTTTTTAAAAATAAGTGTGGCTAAAACAAACTTTTTAGCAAATTCATGCGGTTGTTGCTACCCTTTAGCCACGCTTATAGAAAATTCATGTGGGCGTTACTACCCTTTAGCCACGCTTACAGAAAATTCATGTGGCCGTTGCTACCTTTTAGCCAAACATTTCAGATGGAATGCCTGATTTCAACAAAAATATTGATACCTTTAGCCACGTTTTTTAGTTGCTACAGCCACTAATCTTCAAGTATGGCTATAAGCTACCTATGGTCACGGGACCTTTAGTGTCGATTGAAATGGAAGAAAAAAGCGTGACCAAAGGGTTTTAGCCACGTTTTTTTCAGTGGCTAAAGACCATTTTTGACGTAGTGTAATACTTGACTGTTTTCTGTTACATTTACATTGTGTTCTAACAATGTATTTGAAGAAAATGAACAAAATGGAGAAAGTAAGAGGTGCATAGATCATTCTCATTGACCATCTTACAGAAATAATAAACTAGATTTTACAAGTCTTTCTTGATCCTTGTCCTACTAGCGTGGGAGTTAATTTTAAATTTGTAATCTGATACCGAATCAGTCAACCAAAACCAGGCGACTAGGGTTCTTGGATAAAATTCCAGGATCTTTTATTTATCAAAACTTAACTACTCAAATATGAAATACAATGTTCCTTTAAATAGATAAACATAAACTTGCAAAACAGGAAAGAAACTAGGTTAAAATAAAAAAGATAGTTGATGGGCCGATCGGGTGCGGGCTTGCTTATAACCCGTATCATTCTCCCCATCTTCGAAAAACTCGTCATCGAGTTTTAACGACCCGATGAACGTGGCGGGAGTCCACCCGGATCGAATGGAACATCCCAACGTGATCTATCCATAAACCGGCTGATGAGTCCTTTGCGCCGAATGGTACGGAAATTATCGGATTGTAATGCATCAGTGCATCCCACTTCAAGTCCAAGTCTTTGAACTTAAATATTATAAGTATCCTCCTCATCACGTCCCAATTTAAAGGCCAAAAATCACGGTAAAATTTGAAGTCTAAATTGAATTCCATTATAGCAAACTTCCACAAATCGTGTCAGCTAAATATACAATTTTGAAAACCCAAAATTATGGGATACGGATATCTCAAACTCACACAGTGCATTGATTTGTTTGAAATAGCCAAAGAACTTGCAGAGTGCTCTACCCACGATATTTTAAATCGCATGACACAGCGATGAAGCTCGATGGAAAAAAGAAAATTTACCAAATTGTAATTACTTGACAACGTAGACCGTGACGGAATCGATAGAAGCTGCGGGTACGGGTTTTGTGGTTGCGGAATGCGTGGTGGAGTGTGAACGACTGTAATGGTAGTAGCGACGGGTGGGGAAGCAAGTGTTAGCACATGGTGTACGGGTCGCGCTTGCGGGGAAGCGGGCGGCGAAAGAGTAACCCAACCCAGAATCTCTTGAATCAACAAACATTCTTCTGCGTCTGGTTCAATTCAGTCTTTATCGTATCGTGGATAAGAGTGATTTTCCTTGTTGCCTCTGGCAACAAATCTACGAGGTTGATCACGGTCGCCCACGTCTCGGGGATCTAGATGATGATCTTCGTTGCCTCCGACGGCGAATCTAAGTTGATGATCATGAAGATGCCTCCGATATTCGGCTATGACTCTGATGCCAAATGATACCGAATCAGTCAACCAAAACCAGACGACTAGGGTTCTTGGATAAAACTCCAGGATCTTTTATTTATCAAAACTTAACTACTCAAATATGAAATACAATGTTCTTTAAATAGATAAACATAAACTTGCAAAACAAGAAAGAAACTAGGTTAAAATAAAAAAGATATTTGATGGGCCGATCGGGTGCGGGCTTGCTTATAACCCGTATCATAATCTTTAGCGCATATTCTTCCAGCAGGGTTCGAAAGACTGTTCTTTCTTTCATTAAGGCTTCAATTTCTGTTTTTATGACTTCTTTGGCTCTACTTTTGTTTGTCCTGCATTTCTCTAAGATGAATAAGAAGAAATCTAAGGCTAGATTTGTATATTTCTGTTTTTCTTTCAGCCTGAAGAACCTTCTTTCTTCATAGTGGTCTCTGAGGCATATACCAGGGATTTGGCTGAGAAATGTTGTTCCAGATCCTCTCCATGAGACTCCAGGATGAATATTTTTGTTTGGCTTTGTTAAAAACAGTAAAGGGATGTCAGAGTCTTTTGCCAATTCGACATCCACTTGTGCTTGTCTTCTGAACATTCTTTTTTCAGCTTCAATTCCTTGGTATAAAGCATTGCTTACCCTTTCAGTTTTGAGAGTTGATTTAAAAAGTACCTTATGAATGAAACCAACTGAATCGGGTTTTTGCTCCAGATGTTTATCAGTGAATTCATTTATGCTTCCATCATGTGTCTTAGCTCTATACCAGTTGAAGTGATCTACCCATAGATGTCTTGGTATTGATTGGGCTTTGATCTTTATGAACTCAATAATTATAAGCATTTTATAGGTTGGGTCCTCCTCAACTTGATTTCTGGTAGTCCTGTCAAATTCCTTTCTTGAGAGAGGACTCATTGGAGGTCTGTCTTCTTCCTTCTTGAGTAGTCTCTCCTACAGCTACCTAACTTCTTCCCAGATAACTTTTTGCATGTTCTGTTTTTCAGTGTAATCATCTTCAAAAGTTGTGACGCCCACTCCCAGACTTGGCGCCAGGAGGGGTCACGTATCGGATTTACTCATGAACACAAGGCATTAACAGGCATATTAAGTAACGGAAATTAAAAACTTTTATTTATATAAACCAAGTACTACAGTAAGAGAGATATTGTACATAATTACAATTAGTTATAATAACGAAAACTATAACTAAGCCAGCTTGCCATAAACTCTTCCTTGATAGCTTTCTCGATTATCCCGTCCTCAGAAGATTCGTTCCTTTACTTCAAAACGTCTCCGCAGAACCTAGCATACATACTTTTAAAAAATCAGCTTACGAAGGTGAGTTCTACCGTTTAGTTCAAAACCGTTTAAGTGTTTACCTGGTTTTCACAACGCATTTATAAATCACATATAAATCCTAACACGTATTCACTATGATAATATATCCTATTATCTTAACCATGCCCCTAGGCTTAACTTCTAGGTCACTATATTCAACCAACTATTTTGGTTCTCCATGAAGAGTCTGCCCACCACTGCACACTTCGTCCCATCTCGAAGGATAGTTATTACAACGACCCAATGCAGCTCCGTCCGTACACAGTTCCCTAAGCCACCACTATGGGGAAGTAGCGTCTCTTCATTCTTCATCTCCTTCGAAAGGTTCGCCCGCCACTACAATCGTCATCCTATCTTGTCGTAAGATAGCATTTGCGATGTCCGACTGCCGCTCCGTCCGTACACGGTTCCCTAAGCCACCACTATGGGGAAGCATCGACCCTTCATCTTCAGTAGCAACATATGTTCTAACTTTAATAAGTCATAATAGCAACTCATGCTTTAACTCTATTAGGTTCTAGTAGCAACTCACGCTTTAACTCTATTATGTCATTTTCTCATCTTAATGACTTAAGATCATGTACACTACCTACCCCTAGTTAAATAACCAGATGTTTTAGGTTTGTTATTAAACAGTGATAAGGCATTCATATATTGCAACAAATGGACATCCTCCAATTTACCGTTAGTGTATGTATACAGATGTACTAGCGGCGTATCCCCCACACTTCCAATATACCGGGTAACTTTATGTATATATATATAGGATGTACCAACGGTGTATCCACCACATATTAATATAAGCAAATGCAACACCTGTTCTCATATAATCATACATATTCACTAAACGTTTACTAACAACTCCCTTGTCACTTGGCTACCAAATTTCAAAGCAAGCATATATACATCACATTGTAATCAACATAATTACATCACACATATAAGCAATTCAGTAACAATTCCATAACACGTATATATCAAGTCACAATTATCTTGAATATATTTTCATAAATATTGTATGTATACCAGCCCGAAAACATTTAGAACATTAGAACATTTAAAAGTGGGCTTGTAGAAACTCACCTTATATCTTTAATCGGTTATTCAGATAGAATCTCCGTTATGGTCCACAGTTAACCTAATCGCGTATCGAATCGCACTAATGCAAATTTATTACAAATAACACCTACCTTTATTTATATTTTATTATCTTAGTAACATTTTATTAGGGTTTATTTCTTATAAGGCCAAAATAACCAAATGCCCTTATAGGCATAATAACCATTTTAGTTATAATATGAAGACGCGCATTCATATAAGTAGATGTTCACCCTGGGATCGCCCAGTGAAGTATGCCAGGTCCCAGTTGGGATTTATGCGACACCCCCACTTTGCCAGAAACCCAGTGCCTGCCTACCCTTTCCGGTCCGCATGAACTTCCAAATATCCGATTAACTCGGTATCTTTAATACTTAACAATTTATCAAATTTAAACTCATATATACTTATTATTTATATAAACATGTTATAAGACTAAAAATCAAGTCCCCATACCCTCCGGATTATTTTATATTAATTAATCATATTTAGAAACCCTAATTTCACATATTTTCTCGTTTTATTATCAAAACTCATTTTCTATTCAAACCAACTTAGGGTATTATCCATTATAAAATTTTATAATATCCTTTAATATATCGAAGCTTAGTTCGACACCGTTTACTTAATTTGGGCAGAACAACGTTACGAAAACCCTAATTTTGACCCGTTAATAAAACAATTACCAAACCTTTTCCATTCATGAAATAAACTTAGGCCTTTCTTAAAATACGTCATTTTAGGATTACCTACAAAAATTCAGACCCTAATTCCAACCCGATTACCCAATTTTTACAAACAAGCTCAAGAACCCTGATTTTAACACATTTTTAGAAAACATACTTAGAGATCGATTTAGCCAAAACTAAAAGAGGTTATTGTTAATCCTACCTAATGATGCTTGACTGCAGAAATTTAGCTCCTAGGACCTCACCGTTTGCTCGAATTGGACTGATGAAGTTTCTGGTGGTTTTAAGGGTTTTTGGGGTTTTGATTCACGAAACTGGTGAGTTTTGATGATGGATTCGAGCTCCAATTTATACTCTCAGCTGCGAAATATGATCCTAACACGTCCTAGGGTGACTAAGCTTTGAAGTCGACACGATAGGGTGGTCAATTTGGTCAAAACGTGGCCTGTAAGTTTAAAAAACGCGTTGTTGTCCGAATTCTGGTCGCTGAACGGCTCACGTACCGCGAGCCAACTATGGCAGTTTGGCAGTTTTGGTCCCTCTTGCTTTTTAATTACATTTTAGCCCCTAGACTTCTACCGATTGTTATTTTATGCTATAGAACACTTAATGGTATATTTCTAAAGGTTTCTAAGGTTCGGGATACGTTCGATTATATATATATACATACGTATATATATTTACATAAATTACACTTTTAGTCCCCCAACTTCTATTTAATGCATATTAACCCCTTATCTTTCGATGTAGTTATTGTTTCAAGTCCTAAAATATTCCTAAACATGTTTCTAACATTTTCTAAGGTTCGGTTACATATAATGAGGAATATATTTATATAGTTATGTATAAATACTATATATCTTTCGCTAATCTACGTTCTAGCCCCATAAACTTTACAATACTTATCATTTTATGTTATGAATCATATTAGAATGTATTTTTACTAATTTTTAAGCTTCAAAATTATAATAAATATAAACACGTATAATACTTGTATATGTTTATATATTTATAATAATTACGCTTTTAGCCCTTTTACTTTTCCGTTAACTACTAACATACGTATTTACATGTATATATCCATCAAATGATTCATGAATCAACAAGTTATTCATATAAACATATATTCATCTCATATTTTACTTTCTTTAACGTTTAACACATCCATTTTATGCATATTTCATCATTTTAGGTATAAAACACGTATTTCTAATGCATGTAACCTATCTAATGCATAGTCTTACCACATTTATCAATTAAGCTCACGTATTTATAATATAAACATGTATTTACTATATATATCATGTATCTGTGAAATTTGGGGTGTTACAAAAGCAGATCCAAATAAGAAAGCTCTAGCTAATGAGGATGATTGTTTTTTAGTCTGTTTTGCAGGAGTTTTCTTTGTTGTTCCGGTGGAGAGTGGTTGAGATCATGAAGATGCCTCCGATATTCGGCTATGGCTCTGATTCCAAATGATACCGAATCAGTCAACCAAAACCAGGCGACTAGGGTTCTTGGATAAAAACTCCAGGATCTTTTATTTATCAAAACTTAACTACTCAAATATGAAATACAATGTTCTTTAAAAATATAAACATAGACTTGCAAAACAAGAAAGAAACTAGGTTAAAATAAAAAAGATACTTGATGGGCCGATCGGGTGCGGGCTTGCTTATAACCCGTATCATAATCTTTAGTGCATATTCTTCCAGCAGGGTTCGAAAGACTGTTCTTTCTTTCATTAAGGCTTCAATTTCTGTTTTTATGACTTCTTTGGCTCTACTTTTGTTTGTCCTGCATTTCTCTAAGATGAATAAGAAGAAATCTAAGGCTAGATTTGTATATTTCTGTTTTTCTTTCAGCCTGAAGAACCTTCTTTCTTCAAAGTGGTCTCTGAGGCATATACCAGGGATTTGGCTGAGAAATGTTGTTCCAGATCCTCTCCATGAGACTCCAGGAGGAATATTTTTGTTTGGCTTTGTTAAAAACAGTAAAGGCATGTCAGAGTCTTTTGCCAATTCGACATCCACTTGTGCTTGTCTTCTGAACATTCTTTTTTCAGCTTCAATTCCTTGGTATAAAGCATTGCTTACCCTTTCAGTTTTGAGAGTTGATTTGAAAAGTACCTTATGAATGAAACCAACTGAATAGGGTTTAATTGCTCCAGATGTTTATCAGTGAATTCATTTATGCTTCCATCATGTGTCTTAGCTCTATACCAGTTGAAGTGATCTACCCATAGATGTCTTGGTATTTATTGGGCTTTGATCTTTATGAACTCAATAATTATAAGCAATTTATAGGTTGGGTCCTCCTCAACTTGATTTCTGGTAGTCCTGTCAAATTCCTTTCTTGAGAGAGGACTCATTGGAGGTCTGTCTTCTTCCTCTTGAGTAGTCTCTCCTACAGCTACCTAACTTCTTCCCAGATAACTTTTTGCATGTTCTGTTTTTCAGTGTAATCATCTTCAAAAGTTGTGACGCCCACTCCCAGACTTGGCGCCAGGAGGGGTCACGTATCGGATTTACTCATGAACACAAGGCATTAACAGGCATATTAAGTAGCGGAAATTAAAAACTTTTATTTATATAAGCCAAGTACTACAGTAAGAGAGATATTGTACATAATTACAATTAGTTATAATAACGAAAACTATAACTAAGCCAGCTTGCCAGAAACTCTTCCTTGATAGCTTTCCCGATTATCCCGTCCTCACAAGATTCGTTCCTTTACTTCAAAATGTCTCTGCAGAACCTAGCATACATACTTTTAAAAAGTCAGCTTACGCAGGTGAGTTCTACCGTTTAGTTCAAAATCGTTTAGGTGTTTACCTGGTTTTCACAACACATTTATAAATCACATATAAATCCTAACACGTATTCACTATGATAATATATCCTATTATCTTAACCATGCCCCTAGGCTTAACTTTTAGGTCACTATATTCAACCAACTATTTTGGTTCTCCATGAAGAGTCTGCCCACCACTGCACACTTCGTCCCATCTCGAAGGATAGTTATTACAACGACCCAATGCAGCTTCGTCCGTACACGGTTCCCTAAGCCACCACTATGGGGAAGTAGCGTCTCTTCATTCTTCATCTCCTTCGAAAGGTTCGCCCGCCACTACAATCGTCATCCTACCTTGTCGTAAGATAGCATTTGCGATGTCCGACTGCCGCTCCGTCCGTACACGCTTCCCTAAGCCACCACTATGGGGAAGCATCGACCCTTCATCTTCAGTAGCAACATATGCTCTAACTCTAATAAGTCATAATAGCAACTCATGCTTTAACTCTATTAGGTTCTAGTAGCAACTCACGCTTTAACTCTATTATGTCATTTTCTCATCTTAATGACTTAAGATCATGTACACTACCTACCCCTAGTTAAATAACCAGATGTTTTAGGTTTGTTATTAAACAGTGATAAGGCATTCATATATTGCAACAAATGGACATCCTCCAATTTACCGTTAGTGTATGTATACAGATGTACTAGCGGCGTATCCCCCACACTTCCAATATACCGGGTAACTTTATGTATATATATATATATATATATATAGGATGTACCAACGGTGTATCCACCACATATTAATATAAGCAAATGCAACACCTGTTCTCATATAATCATACATATTCACTAAACGTTTACTAACAACTCCCTTGTCACTTGGCTACCAAATTTCAAAGCAAGCATATACACATCACATTGTAATCAACATAATTTCATCAAACATATAAGCAATTCAGTAACAATTCCATAACACGTATATATCAAGTCACAATTTAAATATATTTTCATAAATATTGTATGTATACCAGCCCGAAAACATTTAGAACATTAGAACATTTAAAAGTGGGCTTGTAGAAACTCACCTTATATCTTTAATCGGTTATTCAGATAGAATCTCCGTTGGCTTCTTCTCTTAGTCCGATTTAAAAGTGGGCTTGTTATTAGTTCTATGGACAGGTTTTTTATCATTGATTCGTCAGCACTTGTGTCTTCAGATGACAGCTTTTGGAGACTTGTATTGATTTTTCCGATATCTGGTTGGCTTCTTCTCTAAGTCCTTCTTTCCAAGTCTTTAGCTCATCTGCTAGGATTGTTAGTTGATTAGTGCTTTGAGTTGTTTCTATTTCCACCTTCTTGAGTTTTTCTAAATTTGACAAATTGAGCTTGCCTAGCTCATGAAGGTTAAATTTCTGATCTCTCTTAAAGTTGGAGATTTTCCCTCTAATTGTTTGAGAGAAATTTAAGAGGTCAGACTTGAGTAAGGAAGGTACTGGGTAAATTTGGAGAGGGATCAACATATGATCTTTCTCCTTCTAACACATCAGTGGACAACACATGTATAGTTGTTCTACTAACAAACTCTCTGTTAAGAGTTTTGTTAGTGCGTAGAGAACTAGAGGTGTCTGGTTTTCCCAGGTGTTCCAAATTCATTGTCTTTCCCTTAGAGGTGTCAGACTCGTATTGTGACACCCGAGAATTCCAAGGTTAACTTCCGTTAGACAATCTCCGTTAGTTACGTTATAAGTGTTAACTTAGTAACTAATGCTTAACTAGGCCGAATACGTCCACGACCTTTGGTTGATCACCGAACCCGTCCATATGTGTTATGTGTTTAACTATTTATCGTCATTATGTGCAATGTGATTTAAATACATGATTTAGTATTGTGAATAGCATGACAATTTATGAATCGTGTTTATCTTGTTTAGAATGTGAAATTGACCACTTTTGGTAACCAGCGAAACTACCGGGCGAAACTATAGTGTCGCCCGGCAGTCTATTGGCTCACTCGTGATCAGAGCTAGTTTCGCCTGGCCAGCGAAACTGCCAGCGAAACTAGGCCCTGATATAAAATATCTTAATAAACCCTAGCTCCCCCATTTGCCTCCTTTACACACAAACACACACACACTCCATCTTTCTCCTGGAAATCTGATCAGTCGAGATTCACACCGAGCCATCGAGATCTCAGCCCCGAACCATCATCCATCAAGCTTAGAGATCGAACCGTGAGTCCCAAAACCACCATTTTTATGTTTTCTATGTGTTTTCTTAAAAAGCATGCTTGAATCTTCATGTAATCACTTGATCTTCTGATATGTTGCTTAGGAATGCTAGATCTATCATAAAGTCAGTAACTTTACGTGTGAAATCCATCCATGTTGAAGATTTATGCTAGATTAGGTCATTTTAGGTTAAAATGTGTTTTTGGTGATTTGATGATGAAAATGCATGTTTAAGGTGTTAAAGCTTACAGATTTATGTTGATAAATGGTTATGTATGCTAGATAATGAATTGCATGTAATATGGAAGCTGTTAGATTGATTTTTAGGCTGATTTATGTGTTTTTCGCGACCAGCGAAACTGTGTTGTTCTCTGGGCGAAACTATGTAGCGAAACTATGTATATCTTCATCCAGCGACACTATGTAGCGAAACTGTAGTGTCGCCGGGTAAACCAACCAGACCTGCTCGAGCGAATCTGCCGAGCAAAATTCCCTGAACGAAAGTTCAAACCAGTTTCGGGCGAAACTAGGCTAGCGAAACTGTGCCAACAGTTTCGAGCGAAACTAGCCTAGCGAAACTGTGTCATCGGGTATTGCCTAGCGAAAGTGCTGCCCGTGCACACAGCGAACTGCCTAGCGAAACTGCTAGCGAAATTGAGACCAGAATCCAAACTTGTGCAATTTATTTGAATGTTCTACCATGACTTACATGATTATGCCATGATGATACATGCTTTGACTTCTGATGTATATGAACCCTTGTTTATGATCAACCATTGGTGTCGTGTGTCGGTATGTCGTGTCTTAGTTCCAACGTGCTATGTTATGGGCCATAGTGGCGTTAAGTTAAAGACTAGACACAACCTAATACTTAAGACCTTAATGTGATTATTAGGTCTTCGTTAGCAAATCATAATTTGGATTATTGAAGTGTAGCTGAGCAACCTAAGGTGAGTTTCACAAACCCTTTAATTGTGTGCCCGTTTGGGACACAACGAATGAACTTAACGATAAACAACGCTGACATTTTGAGGTATTACAATTGGGATACCTGTTATGGAAGTTGGAGTGTTTTATGGGAACACTTGCAACTGTCCATCCTTGGGGTTTCTATTGAAACTCGGAAACGACCACTATGACACTTAAACTCTTTTTAGGATTTCAGATGAAATCCAGAATAAACATTTTAATATGACTAGTGTAGGTTAAAGTCTAAACCAGATGATATCACATGATTTCTAAGGATGCTTTAAAAACTTAAAAGTCCTCAGCCTAGTACTGTTGATCTGAGAAGCGAGGGAATGTTGGGTAGATCTACTGAGGGTTTGACAAACCCTGCTCCGCGGTACACAAATGTGTAACCAACCGGTTGGAGGCCGAACGGAGTTCAATGTCAGCCTATGTTTAGTTGTGGGCCTCCCAAATGGGACACAACTGGAGGTACCAACCGTCGGCTATTGCCGAACTCTGTTACGTCAGCTTTCAGCCCTAGTACGACTCCTTAGTGCATGGAAACCGGATTAGCTACCCGCGATATCGGTTGACCGCTTTAACTTTTACTTAACTAGTGCATATTCGATAATTCAACACTTGGCAATGTTTTGCAAACTACTACCTATTTATATGTTGATGAATACGATTATGAGACCGGGCCAATGCATGTCCTGCCCACCGTGAACTCACCAACCGTTAGGTTGACACTTGTGTGGTTTTCACTTTTGCAGATCGTTCAGGAGTATCCACCAGGGGTTGGCATGGCACAAGAAGACATTTACTTTCATTAAACTAAATTGGGAATTTGAATTTGAGACAATGATTTGTAAAGCACGTGGTTAGTGCTAAGATACTAATGTTTTATTCCGCTGCGTACTTTAAACTGTTTTTATTATGAACATTCGGACTTTACTCTGATTCGTTTAGTATTTGTAACTAATGGTTGTGGTCCTGGTCTAGTCGCGCCCCTTAACGGTATAAACTCCGTTAGTGGTTAATTGGGGGTGTGACAGATTGGTATCAGAGCCATAGGTTGCAGAGAACTGGAATCATTTTTGAAAACGATTTGGAAACTGCAACTTGAACCTTTAGTTACAAACGAACAAAACAAACTCTCAAAGACAAAACTTTACGTGCTAACCTGGGATACTCGCTCTGCTGTGTAAGTAAATACTTCATATGTACATATATATATATATATATATCTATATATAAATATATATAGACCGTGTCTAGGTAGTCTAACGGAAAACCTTAGGGAATTTTCACACACGAATACGAAACGTGAACGCTAATACGCACTACTTCGGGGGAAAGCGACAACAAACCGATGCTACACGCTACGTCCTGATTTCTACTACGATGACTACGCCGACAAGTGACTTTTATGGGAAAGCCGACCTCCGACGATAGCTACTTACGACTTACGACATACTTCGACGACGCCTCGATTTTGCACGAAAATTTTTCTGGACTAATAGTGGGATAACGGGAAATGGATAATATACATATTATGGGATATGTATAGAATATAACTATGACTGAACACTGCCTACTTTAAACTGTCCAGAAAATGTCTGGAAGAGCCGGAAGGAACAACATCAACCTGACGCCCGCGCAACTACAAGCGATGATCAACGAGCATGTGCAAGCCGCCGTGGCAGCTGTCCAAGCTACAATTGCTGCCCATGGTAATAATTATGCCGGTTAAGGCACAGGGCGATATATATATATTTTGACCTATTTAAATTTGAACCCGAACTATTAATTGCATCAGGAAACGTCCATCACTGCACATTTAAGACTTTCATGGACTGCAAGCCGATGACGTTTTCCGGCGAGGAAGGAGCGGTAGGACTCCTCAGGTGGATCGAGAAGTCTGAGAAGGTCTTCTCCATGTGTAACTGCTCTGCTGAGAACAAGGTGAAATTCGCGACTGGTACTTTCGAGGGAGCAGCTCTTTCCTGGTGGAACGCCGAAATTCAAATGGTCGGGGTAAATGCGGCTAACGACATGGAATGGGAAGCCTTTAAGGAACTGATCATGGAGGAGTATTGCCCTCGGGATCAAGTCAAGAAGCTAGAAGGAGAGTTTCTGAACTCTAAAATGTCTGGGTCTGAAGTCGAAGAGTACACTGCGCGTTACCACGAGTACGCGGTACTGTGTCCGTCCATGGTTGATGCTGAATTCAAACGCATTGAGCGTTATCTGGAGGGTTTAGTACCACAAATCAAGAGTTTGGTGACTGCCAGCAACCCAACAACTGTGCAACAAGCCATCCGCCTGGCTCACAAGTTAACTGATCAGGAGGTTGAAAGAGGTACACTTCCTGCCAGAATCTCTGAGAAAACTGCCTTGAGTGGCAAAAGAAAGGCTGAAGAAGAAGCTCCAACAATGTCTGTGAATCAATCTGGGAGATCCTCAAACTCCCAATATCAGAACAAGCGACCTGACAACACAAGGTCTAACTTCAATTATGGCAGCAACAGTGGGAGTAACAATCGCCAAAGCGGGAATGGAAACTACAAAGGTAAAGCTCCGTTTTGTAACAAGTGTGAGAAGCACCACAGGGGTATGTGTAGCAAGGGTGTGGAGTGTGGAAGATGTGGAAAACTGGGTCATGAGGCCAACAACTGCTGGACCAACTTGCAAAGGTTGAACAACAACGGTCAGAACCGAAGGGGAAATAACAACAACAAGGGAAACGGGAACAATCACAACGGGCAAGGAAACAATCAGAACAACAACAATGGTGAAGCCCGTGGCTGTTATGAATGTGGTGCTCAAGGCCACATGAAGAAAGATTGCCCGCAATTGCGCAGGCAGGGTAATGGTAACAATGGCAACGGTGGGAACCCGGGCAACGGGTATGGTAACGATGGAAACGGTAATGGTGGGAATGGTGGAGGTCGTGCCTTCGTCATGGGTCAGGGAGAAGCTCGCAATGACGCCAATGTGATTAACGGTAAATTTATACTTAATGGTTTCTTTGCTACTGTATTGTTTGATTCGGGTGCTGAAAGAAGTTTTATTTCCACTAAGTTTGCTAGATTAATTAATGCTAAACCGATTACCTTAGATGCTACGTATGTGGTAGAACTAGCGAATGGTAAACTTCATGATACGACGCAGATAGTTAAGGACTGTAAGTTAGAACTAGCTGGCCATACATTAGGAATCGATCTTATGCCTTTCCCGATTGGTAGTTTTGACGTTATAGTAGGAATGGACTGGTTATCTGAAAACCGAGCTGAAATTCTATGTCAAGAAAAAGTGGTTCGAATCCCACTCGAAGAAGGTAAAGTGTTAACAGTTCAAGGGGAAAAAGGTGGAACAGTCACTGGTATTATTTCGTTTCTCAAAGCTCGAAAGTGCCTTCGTAAAGGTCACTTCGCGATTCTCGCAAACGTCACCAATTCGACACTTCCCGAGCGCAGAATCAACGATTACCCGATAGTTCGCGACTTCCAAGACGTATTTCCTGAAGATCTGCCTGGTTTGCCTCCATTTCGTCAAGTGGAGTTTGGGATCGACTTAACTCCTGGAGCCGCTCCGATTGCACGCGCACCTTACCGTTTGGCGGTAAGCGAACTCAACGAACTCTCCGCACAACTTCGAGAGCTACTCGACAAAGGGTTTATTCGTCCAAGTTCGTCTCCATGGGGAGCACCGGTTTTGTTTGTTAAGAAGAAGGATGGAACGTTCCGTATGTGTATTGATTACCGAGAGCTTAACAAAGTTACTATTAAGAATCGATATCCACTTCCTCGAATCGACGATCTCTTCGACCAGCTGCAAGGTTCGAGCTACTTCTCAAAGATTGATTTACGGTCTGGATATCACCAACTTCGTGTTCGAGATGAAGATGTCCCCAAGACTGCTTTCAGAACTCGTTATGGTCACTACGAGTTTCTAGTTATGCCGTTTGGGCTAACTAATGCACCTGCTGTATTTATGGATCTGATGAATCGAGTGTGCAAGCCGTACCTCGATAAGTTTGTAATCGTTTTCATTGATGATATATTGATCTACTCCAAGACAAAGGAAGAACACGAGAGACATCTACGACTGATTTTGGAATTACTCCGTAAGGAACAGCTTTATGCTAAGTTTTCGAAGTGCGATTTTTGGATTCGCGAAGTCCAGTTTCTTGGACACATTGTTGATCAGAATGGAATTCATGTCGACCCGGCTAAAGTGGAAGCTATCAAGAATTGGTCTACTCCTAGAGCGCCGACCGAAATCCGACAATTTTTGGGACTTGCCGGATATTACCGAAGATTCATTAAGGGTTTCTCGCAATTGGCTCAACCCTTAACAGCATTAACGCACAAGGGAGTGCAATATAGATGGGGTGAAAAAGAAGAACACGCGTTTCAAACTCTCAAAGATATGTTATGTTCAGCTCCGATTCTTGCGTTACCCGATGGAGTTGACGACTTTGTAGTCTACTGTGATGCATCCATCCAAGGACTCGATTGCGTGTTGATGCAACGGGACAAAGTAATTGCCTATGGGTCCAGGCAACTGAAGGACACTGAGAAGAATTATACAACGCATGATTTGGAATTAGGAGCCGTTGTTCATGCACTCAAGATTTGGAGACATTATCTCTACGGAACGAAGTGCACAATATTTACCGACCACAAGAGCCTACAACACATCTTTGAACAGAAGGATCTCAATATGCGACAACGACGGTGGGTCGAACTATTGAATGATTATGACTTAGCAATCAAATATCACCCGGGAAAAGCCAATGTTGTGGCTGATGCCTTAAGTCGGAAAGAATACGAAAAGCCTCGACAGGTACGAGCGCTGCAACTTACCATTCACACGGGATTGCCGGATCGGATCCGCGATGCCCAACGAGAAGCTTTGAAAGAAGAAAACTTCGCAGCTGAAGCACTGCGTGGTGTAGATGGTAACTCCGAAGTTAGGTCCGACGGACTCAGGTATTACAGTGACAGAATTTGGGTTCCCTTACTTGGGAATCTCCGTGAGCTCGTGATGGACGAGGCTCACAAGTCAAGGTATTCGGTGCACCCTGGGTCGGATAAGATGTACCAAGATTTAAAGGGTTTGTATTGGTGGCCGAATATGAAAGCCGACATCGCACGATATGTGGCTAAATGTTTAACATGCTCAAGGGTTAAGATCGAGTACCAAAAGCCTTCTGGGCTATTACAGCAACCAAAGATCCCAGAATGGAAATGGGAGGATATCTCCATGGATTTTGTAACAGGATTACCTCATCGATCGAATCGACCAGATGCGATTTGGGTTATCATTGATCGATTAACCAAATCTGCACATTTTATTCCGATGAAGGAAAACGATAATATGGATAAGTTGACAAAGTCGTACATTGACCGAATTGTGGCACGTCATGGAGTGCCTAAGACTATTATCTCCGACCGAGATCCTCGATTTACTTCCCGATTATGGCAATCTATGCAAAAAGCACTGGGAACCAGACTGGATATGAGTACAGCTTATCACCCGCAGACCGATGGTCAGACGGAAAGGACTATTCAGACTTTAGAAGACATGCTCCGAGCTTGCGTTCTCGACTTCGGTAAAGACTGGGAGGCTCACCTTCCGTTGGTGGAGTTTTCCTACAACAACAGTTATCATTCAAGTATCGGTGCTGCACCTTTTGAAGCCCTTTATGGCAGAAAATGTAGATCGCCCGTGTGTTGGGCTGAAACGGGTGAGAAAGGACTCACCGGACCGGAAATCATTCATGATACGACTGAACGAATTATTCAAATCAGAAAACGGATAGCCGCAGCACGTGACAGACAAAAGAGCTATGCCGACAAACGCCGTAAGCCCTTGAAGTTCGAGGTAGGCGACAAGGTGCTATTGAAGGTATCTCCCTGGAAGGGAGTGATACGCTTTGGAAAGCGTGGAAAGTTGAATCCTCGCTACATCGGACCGTTTGAAATCATTGGGGAAGTAGGCCCGGTGGCCTACCGTTTACAACTCCCTGCCGAACTCGATGGAGTTCACAACGTGTTTCACGTCTCAAACCTGAAGAAATGTTTGGCTGAAGACACTGAAATAATTCCTTTAGAGGAATTGGAGATCGACGAACATCTCAGATTCATAGAACAACCAGTAGAAATCATGGGACGCGAGGAGAAAGCCCTCAAACGCAGCAAGATTCCGATCGTCAAGGTTCGATGGAACTCAAAGCGTGGACCAGAATATACTTGGGAACGAGAGGATCAGATGAAGAAAAAGTATCCTCACTTATTCGAGCAAACGTCCACAGAAACTCAAGGTATAATTTAATTTTGGGGACCAAAATTCCTTTAACGAGAGGAGGATGTGACAACCCTAAAACTTTTGCTTTCTTTCCCCAGCAACGACGACAGCTGAGACCGCGAACGCTACAACACTAGAATAATTTTCGGGACGAAAATTCCAATTTCAAGGGGATGATGTGACACCCGAGAATTCCAAGGTTAACTTCCGTTAGACAATCTCCGTTAGTTACGTTATAAGTGTTAACTTAGTAACTAATGCTTGACTAGGCCGAATACGTCCACGACCTTTGGTTGATCACCGAACCCGTCCATATGTGTTATGTGTTTAACTATTTATCGTCATTATGTGCAATGTGATTTAAATACATGATTTAGTATTGGGAATAGCATGACAATTTATGAATCGTGTTTATCTTGTTTAGAATGTGAAATTGACCACTTTTGGTAACCAGCGAAACTACCGGGCGAAACTATAGTGTCGCCCGGCAGTCTATTGGCTCACTCGTGATCAGAGCTAGTTTCGCCTGGCCAGCGAAACTAGGCCCTGATATAAAATATCTTAATAAACCCTAGCTCCCCCATTTGCCTCCTTTACACACAAACACACACACACTCCATCTTTCTCCTGGAAATCTGATCAGTCGAGATTCACACCGAGCCATCGAGATCTGAGCCCCGAACCATCATCCATCAAGCTTAGAGATCGAACCGTGAGTCCCAAAACCACCATTTTTATGTTTTCTATGTGTTTTCTTAAAAAGCATGCTTGAATCTTCATGTAATCACTTGATCTTCTGATATGTTGCTTAGGAATGCTAGATCTATCATAAAGTCAGTAACTTTACGTGTGAAATCCATCCATGTTGAAGATTTATGCTAGATTAGGTCATTTTAGGTTAAAATGTGTTTTTGGTGATTTGATGATGAAAATGCATGTTTAAGGTGTTAAAGCTTACAGATTTATGTTGATAAATGGTTATGTATGCTAGATAATGAATTGCATGTAATATGGAAGCTGTTAGATTGATTTTTAGGCTGATTTATGTGTTTTTCGCGACCAGCGAAACTGTGTTGTTCTCTGGGCGAAACTATGTAGCGAAACTATGTATATCTTCATCCAGCGACACTATGTAGCGAAACTGTAGTGTCGCCGGGTAAACCAACCAGACCTGCTCGAGCGAATCTGCCGAGCAAAATTCCCTGAACGAAAGTTCAAACCAGTTTCGGGCGAAACTAGGCTAGCGAAACTGTGCCAACAGTTTCGAGCGAAACTAGCCTAGCGAAACTGTGTCATCGGGTATTGCCTAGCGAAAGTGCTGCCCGTGCACACAGCGAACTGCCTAGCGAAACTGCTAGCGAAATTGAGACCAGAATCCAAACTTGTGCAATTTATTTGAATGTTCTACCATGACTTACATGATTATGCCATGATGATACATGCTTTGACTTCTGATGTATATGAACCCTTGTTTATGATCAACCATTGGTGTCGTGTGTCGGTATGTCGTGTCTTAGTTCCAACGTGCTATGTTATGGGCCATAGTGGCGTTAAGTTAAAGACTAGACACAACCTAATACTTAAGACCTTAATGTGATTATTAGGTCTTCGTTAGCAAATCATAATTTGGATTATTGAAGTGTAGCTGAGCAACCTAAGGTGAGTTTCACAAACCCTTTAATTGTGTGCCCGTTTGGGACACAACGAATGAACTTAACGATAAACAACGCTGACATTTTGAGGTATTACAATTGGGATACCTGTTATGGAAGTTGGAGTGTTTTATGGGAACACTTGCAACTGTCCATCCTTGGGGTTTCTATTGAAACTCGGAAACGACCACTATGACACTTAAACTCTTTTTAGGATTTCAGATGAAATCCAGAATAAACATTTTAATATGACTAGTGTAGGTTAAAGTCTAAACCAGATGATATCACATGATTTCTAAGGATGCTTTAAAAACTTAAAAGTCCTCAGCCTAGTACTGTTGATCTGAGAAGCGAGGGGATGTTGGGTAGATCTACTGAGGGTTTGACAAACCCTGCTCCGCGGTACACAAATGTGTAACCAACCGGTTGGAGGCCGAACGGAGTTCAATGTCAGCCTATGTTTAGTTGTGGGCCTCCCAAATGGGACACAACTGGAGGTACCAACCGTCGGCTATTGCCGAACTCTGTTACGTCAGCTTTCAGCCCTAGTACGACTCCTTAGTGCATGGAAACCGGATTAGCTACCCGCGATATCGGTTGACCGCTTTAACTTTTACTTAACTAGTGCATATTCGATAATTCAACACTTGGCAATGTTTTGCAAACTACTACCTATTTATATGTTGATGAATACGATTATGAGACCGGGCCAATGCATGTCATGCCCACCGTGAACTCACCAACCGTTAGGTTGACACTTGTGTGGTTTTCACTTTTGCAGATCGTTCAGGAGTATCCACCAGGGGTTGGCATGGCACAAGAAGACATTTACTTTCATTAAACTAAATTGGGAATTTGAATTTGAGACAATGATTTGTAAAGCACGTGGTTAGTGCTAAGATACTAATGTTTTATTCCGCTGCGTACTTTAAACTGTTTTTATTATGAACATTCGGACTTTACTCTGATTCGTTTAGTATTTGTAACTAATGGTTGTGGTCCTGGTCTAGTCGCGCCCCTTAACGGTATAAACTCCGTTAGTGGTTAATTGGGGGTGTGACACGTATGTTATATGAATGTTCTTTTCAGAAGATTCATGTGTCAAATACATGGGGAACCAATCCCTGTGAATTCTTTCCAAGTTTCCTTAACTCGTTGAGTCTCCACTTATTGGTGCTTGTTGGTGACTTTCAGGGTCATCAAACAGGCTGGGCTTGGTGGCAATTTCGGGGATATGGATGTGAGGTGGTGAGTTTGGTGGACTGAGGTTGAAGTCTTTGTAGGCTGGGGTGAAGGAATTGGACGTGGGAGAGTTGGGTGAGTTTCTGTTCAGATTGACTGATTCAGAAAAACGGGATGGTTGTGGACTGTGTTTGGGGATTGGTTTTTTTTGGATCAGATGGATTCTGCTCCTGTAATTCTATTCCTTCTTTGTATTTTATCGAAACTGGAGATCCATCTGGTATGTTTGAAAGCAAGGAAAGGGGTACAGAGGATATGGAATGGATTGTACCTGATTCAAATTTCTTCAGAATTTTCAGAATTGTTGAGTTATGCTTAGCTCCTTTCAGAGCTATTGAATCTTCCTGAGACTTCTTGAAGATAAGTAGAGAAAGAAGTATGATGAATGGAATGTGAGCAGTTTCTTTCTTTTCCTTGTTTTTGTCTTCAATTCTTTTTATTAAATTCCTCTAGAGTATCGCTCCATAATCTACTCTTTTATTTAAAATTAGAGTAACCATTATGGAGTATACGGATTCACTAGCTTGATCTAATGATCCAACTTTTGCAGTCAGGCTGTAGATGAGAGTGTGCATTATCAGCTTCCATTTTCTCTCCAGATGGTTGATATTTATTCCTGATATTGTGTTGATGTTTGTCCCTTTGTTCAGAGAATTGATGATTTTGAGAATTTCTGCTTTGTTTTGGGGTTGTACAGGATCTTCTAGTTTCTTGAGATCAACAACTTGTCTGAAATCTTCTTCTGAAACTTTTAGAGTTGTTGTAGATCGATCTTCATTTTGAATGAGTGCTTCAATCCATTCCGTTTTGTTCACGGTCTCAGTATTTACTTTGATGGTTAACCAGACATTCATAAGAATCTCTTTGGTCACTTCTTCATCTTCAGTGAGAGATGCCCTAAGTGGTGAAAATCTTAGGGCTTCGATGACGATTTGTACATCGTCGAAGTATGCCAATGGGTTTAGATTTGTACGCATATTGTTTGGCTCGATGTTTAAAGTTTTGAATGGGGAGATTTGAGAAGATGAGTCCATTTTGATCGTTCGAGGAAATTTTCTGTTTTGGTGAAGATGATGGTTTTTAGGAACAGTATATAATTTGAAGAGACAATGAGGATTTTATAGTCGGTGAGATTTTAGGGTTTTAACGGCGCGCTCTTTTTCACCGATTGGATCGATTGGGTGGTGAAACGGATATCCGTTGGATCACTGATTTCTTTGTAACTGAGAAAGTTACCATTCCTTTTAATTGCGAGTTTTATCATCCTCATTAACGTTTGGAATTAGTGATCTTGGTGTGAGATCAATTTTAATTCCTTAATTCTGAGGTGACTTTCTCATCAGAGATCATTGTTCTTTCTTCATCCTTCCTTCCTTCTATATCCTTCTTTCTTTATCCCCTTTTGTATGTGTGTGTGTCAAAATGTTTTCCTTTTTGGTTCAGACTAACACTGCAGCTTCTATACAGAACTACTTCAGGAATTCCGCAGAGGTTCTGTAGGACTGATTTTTCAGAAGAAAATAAAAACAAAATAACAGAAATAATTTATTTTTGGCTATGAGGTCCTAAATTAACACAATTTGAGTTTTTCTTGATACACCCCCAAAAGATTCCATTTCAACAATTTTTACAAAAAGAAGAGAAATACACCTAGTACAGAACTATTTAAACAGTAAGTTTAAGTGAGTGCATGCAGTTCTACAGGTGCAGGGTTTAATTATTCTTGTGGGCACAAGTGAATATGCTCTAGCTTCGAGTTAGAGAGGGATGTTGTTGTGAGAGATAGGTCTCAGGCCCTCATATTCTTCCTCTATTATATCATTTGGAAGACCAGTGAGAGGAAGGCCAAGATACCTTCGAGAGGGTAGGAGTTTGGTGTGAAAGCCATGAGGAATTCCCTCCAATTTCTTAGCCTGGCATATCATTCTTGTCACAAATCGGGGACACAAAATTACTCTCTCTTCAACAGGGATGTTGCAGTTATTTTTCATGTTCTCTAGAAAATAGTGAGAGAAGTTCAAGTCCAACCCCTGAATCAGAGCATGCATCACCATTTGGGTGTCATGGTCAACAAGATGATGATTATTGACTCGGGGGAAAAGCAAAGTTGGATTTGTGAGAAGAAGAATTGCTAGATGGGGGGAAGGTGGAATCTGTTGGCTTGTTCTTCCGAAAATTCTCTATCATACCCAATACCAATGAGTGTTTCAATGACCTTGGCTCTGTTGAAGTGAGTGGCCCCATTTTTTTTCATTTAGGTTGAGGGCTGAACGGATGGAGTCTTCAGTGACTTCAAATGTGAGATGGTTCACCCGAGTTCTGATTGGGTTTCCAGGTAAGTTTGGATCAGACCTGGCGTTGACCCAGAATTCCCTTAGGAATTCATAACAGATGGGAGTGTTTTGGGTGAGGGCAAAACCAATGGTGCAGGTTTGCAAGAATCTCATCATTCTGGTGAATGTTTGCTGGTGGTTAGACATATGGAGACATAGATTATGGGTGACGTGAAGTGGAATTTGGAAGGCTTGTGTTTCCAAAAGAGCTCAAAAATCCATTTTTAGATGAAGGTTTGTTTGAATGGGGATTTGGATGAGAAGATATGAGAGTGACATCCATCTATTTGTAATCGGGAAGAGTTTAGAGGTCTGCAGATTTGTTAGTGAGACTTTTGGGCTTTGTCGGTTCTTTTAGACCCCTGATAGAGATAGTTGAGATGGTTTGTGAGAGGGAATTAACTCCTATTTTCATCATTCTCTTATTTTATAGTTATTATTACCTCTTTAGGAGCCTTAATACACAAAGTTTATTTCCCGATATGCCCATTGTCATTTAAAAGTGTGATTTGATGGACATCGTTTCTTTTCGGGAGGGAAGTGAAAGTCAACCTTTTGAGGAGGGATTCAGAGAGTGACACGTGTCATTTTTAGAACGTTCATTTATTTAGAAGAAGAGAGAAAGAAAAGGTATATGAAAGAAGAAAGAAAAAAAATAGGCTCCCCCTTGATAGGTGCTAGGAGGGGAGTTCTTTAGTTGATACAGATGTTCCTTAGAAATTCTGAAGAATTTCTGTTCAACTTTTGAAAAAGATTTTATTTGGTTTTTGGAACCCATTTGTTTTTGGGTTTTTTGTTTATTTTTTCTGTGCATTCCTTTTTTCTTTTGATTTTTACAGATTTGGAAGACACATTAAAAAAGGTGTTAGAATTTGCAGAGTATATTCTTTTTATGCTGTAATGTTTTCCAATTAGTTTTACCATTTCAGTACACATGCAGTGTTTGTATATGGTATTCTCTCCAAAACTTTCAAGATTTTGAGTTGAGGAACTGGTTGACTCAGATTTGATTTTGTTAGAGTCATCAGGGTTTGACTGATTTTGGCATTGTTGTCCAGTTGTGAGTCATTTTGACTGCTACTTTTTACAAAGACAGTCTTAGAACTTTTAGTCCCTTGTATGTACCCGGTCCTTTAACCATAATTCCTTGGTATGTTTGTCATATTTTCAAGTTAATCATGAGCAATTATGAGACCAATTATTTTCTTTGTTTCCATGTGAAACCTTTGATACAGAGTTGCACGTTCAGTCTCATAGTGATCAATTTTGGCTTTGTTGCTCAAGTTCTGTGTTTCTAGTTGTCTTAATCTTAACAATTCATTTTCTCTATCTCCTTTTAGTTGATGAAGTTCAGATAGGAGAGAACTGATTTCTTCTTCAAAAATTTTAAACTTGTTTTTATTTAAAAGTTTGTTTCTTTCAGAGTTTTCTTGAAGAACTTTGTAATTTATTGATATGTTGTTGAATTAAAAAATTAGATCAGTATGAGAGGAGCTTACTTATTTTTCGTGTGAAGTTTCAGAGAGATCGGTCGAGAGAGATTCATCATTGGCCATGAGACATCTGTTTGAATGGCATTCTTCATCAGATGATGACTCTGAGTCCCAGTTTTCAACTTCAGCCATTAAGGCTTTTTCTTTCTGCATGGCCTGTT
Organism: Deinandra increscens subsp. villosa; assembly: GCA_039602395.1. NCBI lineage: Eukaryota > Viridiplantae > Streptophyta > Magnoliopsida > Asterales > Asteraceae > Deinandra > Deinandra increscens. The sequence continues at coordinate 64,462,407 of JBCNJP010000003.1, forward strand.
CATACTTCCTTTCATAGTATGTTGCATCTTTGAGTTTTTTATTCTTGCATTTTGAGGCATAGTGGCCCATTATTCCACATTTGAAGCACTTTATCTCACTCTTGTTAATTTTAGGTTTCTTTTTTTGTTTTTGTTGATTGTTTCTTGCTTTCTTCAATTTTTTAGAAATTATTTCTGGTTGACCAAGAAGGATTCTTTTTTAATCTTCCAAACTGTTTGGTCAGTAATGCCAGTGATTTTTCAAATGACTCATTTTCTGTTTCACTTTCAGAATATTCATTTTCTGAGTCACTTAATTCTTTCCTCTTTGAGTGGGTTGGCTCTTGTATAGTATTTCTTTTCCTCTTTTTTGAGTAAAGAGCCAGTGGATCGAATTTGGATTTTGAGATGTCCAGTATTTCAGACTCTTGAGAGTCTAGAATACAGAAGAGGTCATTTAGGCTTTTTTTCTTCTAAATCCAAAGTTGATTGGAGAGTCATGGTTAGACTTCTCCATTCATGAGGGAGGCTTTTAATCAATTTAATTTTTGTTTCCTCATTAGATTTAGAAACATTGAACTTCCTTAGATTGTTAATTATTGTGGCAAAATGATGTAAGTGTTTAAGAATGACTCGCGTGGGAGTGACCTGAAAGATCCATATTCATTTAGTGCTTTAGTTTTTTGTTTCTTTTCATTTGATCCCCCCCCCCCCCCTGTCAAAGAGTTTCTCAAGAGCATCCCATATGCCCTTGGCTAAGGTATTACAGTCAACTTGACAAAATATTTCATGGGGAAGGGCCATAATGAGAACCGTTTTGGCTCTGTCCTCATTTATCTCTTTGGTCTTGTCCTCCTCTCTCCACCATTTTCTTTCTTTAGGTATGGTGCGAGCAGGAACACCTGTTGAGGTTTCAGTTTCCTTAATCTCAGGAATGTCGACTATGGGACAATGGAGTCCCTTGGCTATGCATTCCAACAGGGAACTGTCAACTTCCTTTAGGAAGTTGGTAATTCTGGTTTTCCAATGTGGATATTCCTCCCTGGTAAACATAGGGATTTTGCTAATGAGCCAAGTGATTTCCCATTATTCCAACTTCAAGAAATTTTTGAGAGAATGCTTAAGGAAAAAAAATTAAAGAGCAAGATCTTTGAATATTAGTTATTCAATCTGCTCTGATACCAATTATTGGGTCCTGTGAGAGGCTCTTTAACAATGTTTGCACAATTTGATTTAAACAAGATGAACAAGTTGTGGAAAGTAAATCAAATTGGAAGACAAAATTCATAAAAATGATTTTTCTGTATATCTCAAATGTAAATAATGGTTTACACGAGTTTATAGTATAATAATGTATCAACAGAAATAACTTTTATATGGGAGTAGGTTGTAATTGCTTTGAGAAGATAGTGAAATGTATGCTTATTGTCTTACTCTCTTTGGTGAAGTCCGCTTGATATTTATAGGAAGTAGTGGCAAGTTGTAAGTGGATAAGGTGGTTGAGGACGGTTGAATTTGGAGTATGTCAGAGTATATAGAGATAAATTGAAGATATTCAATTTATCTCTTTTCAACTGTCTTCAACTACTTTTGTGTTAAATGCCAAGTTGATATTCACTTTACTTGTTCTTCACACAAAGGCGGAATTGTTCTTCTCGTAATCTTTATCTTCTGATAGTCCAGAACTCCTTTAGGACTCTTCTTTGAAGACTAATGCTTCCCATTAAAAGCTTTCTATAGAAATGAGGATTTCTATATAAATTGGTCTCTACATAACTACTTCGGAAATTCCGGAGTAGTTCTGTATGAATACATAAATCTGTATTTCGTACAGATTTTCATATCCTTTTTCTTCTGAGGATATATCTTATATTTTCTTCTAATACTTGTCTGTTTTCTGTTACATTTACATTGTGTTCTAACAGGATTATCTCCCAATATTCAAGGTAATGTGATGTCTTCCAATCCAACCACTCTGCAAAGAGTGGATCTCTTGGCACACAGTTTGACTTATCAGGTTGTACGTCAAGGCGCATCTTTTGTCAGGAAGACTTCAGAACCAAAGCCTGCCGATGCCTGTTCCAGTGTTCCCCTTCTTCGATAAGAGATCTAACTGCAAGAGGAAGCGTGGTCACCATGGCAAGAAAGATTCTGAGAAGCAAACTGAGAAGGCCCTGTGCCTGTAAAAGCTTTTGTTGCCACCGGCCCTATTCATGAACAGAAGAAATTTGGGTACATACACAGGAAATATGCCTCTGTGTTCCAAATGCAATCTCCATCATACCTTGCACTGCAGTAACGTCTACTGTAACAACTGCAAGACTAAGGGTCACATTTCCAGAGATTACCCATCAAGAACCTGTTTTGGTTATGGTGTTGTCAGACACATGAATAATCAGTGTCCGAAAAAAATCAGCCAGTCGGTACCTCCCGTGGTAGAGCTTTTGTGATGAATGCTAGAGAGGCACGTTAGGATCCAAATACTATTACTGGTACGTTCACTCTTAATGACTTATATGCCTCTGTCATGTTTGATACCAGAGCCGAGAAAAGCTTTGTGTCTACTGATTTTTTGCCCTATTATTAAAATCACTGATTTTTTGCCCTATTATTAAAATTACTAGTACGTTCACTCTTAATGACTTATATGCCTCTGTCTTGTTTGATACCAGAGCCGAGAAAAGCTTTGTGTCTACTGATTTTTTGCCCTATTATTAAAATCACTCCAAGTATGTTAGACACTAAGTACTCCATAGATCTAGTAGATGGTAGTGTAATTGAAACTGACAAAGTCTACTGTGGTTGCTCCTTACGTCTTTTTGATCATTTGTTCAACATTGATTTTTTGCCTATCAATCTGGGATGTTTCGACATTGTTATCGACATGGATTGGTTATCAAAGAATCGCGTAGAGATTGTCTGTCACCAAAATCAAGTCAAACTGCCATTAGTGAATGGTGAAACTCCGATCGTCCAAGGCGAGAACAGTGGAGCTAAGTTGGACATCATATCCTACATGAAGGCCCGAAAATATCTTCGTAAAGGATGTCACGCCATTTTGGCACATGTCGCAGAGAACAATCCAAAAGAGAATGCGCTAAGGGATGTTCCTATTGTTCATGAATTTCCTAAAGTATTCCCTGAAGACTTACCCGGACTGCCACCGTCTAGGAAAGTGGAATTTCAAATTGATCTAGTGCCCGGAGCCGCACAGGTAGCGCGTTCCCCTTAAAGTCTTGCTCCTTCGGAAATGCAAGAATCGTCGAGTCAATTACAAGAATTGTTGGACAAGAGATTCATTCGACCCAGCTGCTCCCCTGGGGTGCTCTTGTCCTTTTCGTAAAATAGAAGGACGAATCATTTCGCATGTGTATCGACTATCGCGAACTCAACAAACTAACAGTGAAGAACCGTTGCCCGCTTCTAAGGATCAATGATTTGACCAGCTTCAAGGGTCAAGCTATTATTCGAAGATCAATCTACGGTTTGGTTATCACCACTTAAGGGTTCGTGACAAAGATGTTGCTAAAACCGCATTCAGGACTAGTTATGGTCACTACAAGTTTCTAGCTATGCCCTTTGGTTAACCAACGCACCAGCTGATTCATGGACTTGATGGATCGGGTGTGTAAGCGTACTTAGACAATTTTGTTATTGTGTTCGCTAACGACATCTTGATCTACTCACAGAGTAAAGAGAGAACACGAACAACACTTAAGACTCATTCTAGAGTTGCTTAAGAAGGAGAAATTGTACGCAAAGTTCTCAAAATGTGATTTTGGCTTTGCGAAGCGCATTTCTTAGGTCACATGGTTAATGAGAAGGGTATACACATGGACCCATCCAAGATTAGAAAACGCCTTCAACTCCATCTGAGATTCGTCAATTTTCGGTGGTTACTATCAAAGATTTATTGAAAACTTCTCCAAGATATCCCATCCGTTGACTGCTCTTACTTAAAAGGATAAGAAGTTTGACTGGGATTCTAAAACTGAAGCCACATTTCAACTGTTGAAGCAAAAGTTGTGTAACACACCCATCATGTCCTTGCTAGCTGAAGGAACCAATGACTCTGTGGTGTACTGCGACACATCACACCAAGGTCTAGGATGTGTGCTTATGCAGTGAGAGAGGTTATTGCATATACCTTACGTCAGTTGAAAACTCATGAGAAGAATTACTCAACTCACGATCATGAACTCGGAGCTGTTATTTTCGCTCGAAAGATCTGGCGACGTTATCTCTATGGGAAATAGTGTACTATATACACTAATCACAAAAGTCTCGAGCATATCTTTAACCAAAAAGAGCTTAACATGAGACAACATCGTTCGGTAGAATTGCTGAATGATTATGATTGTAAAATTCGATACCATCCTGAAAAGGCTAGCGTAGTTGGAGACTTGGAGATGCCTTAAGCATGAAGGATCGAGTATAGCCACTTCGAGTCTGAGCTCTTGGTTTGACCATACAAACCAATCTTATTTCTTTGATCCAAGAAGCCCAATTAGAAGCCCTGAAAGATGAAAATGTGAAGGAAGAATGCTTGTGAGGCATGGAAAAGCAATTAGTAATGAAGCCAGACGGAGCCTACTATTTTATGGATAGACTTTGGGTACCAAATTTTGGCTCAGTGAAGAAATTGGTCTTAGATGAAGCTCATAAGTCTAGATATTCTATTCACCCGAGCTTAGAGAAGATGTATCATGGTCTGAAAGAGTTATACTGGTGGCCAAACATGAAGACTCCTAATGTGACACATTCTCAAAGAGAAGTTTTGCGTCAAGATTAAATTAATTTTGGTAAATCAAAAAGGAAAACCCGTATTTTGTGTCTTCTAAAGTTGCATACTCTGTGTGATAAGGCTCAAACATGGTGAAAGGAGAGATTGAAGTATCTTTCACAAGTAGATCTTGAAGTTCAGAAGTTGATTTAAGAGTGATCCAGCCATGCAAGCTCTATAGCTAACAAGAAGTTTCAAGTTGAAGATCAAATGCAGCAATGCTGAAGATTGAAGACTAGAGATTTAGTTAGCATAGATACACTACATGTTAAGGGGGAGTCTGTTAGAGCATAATCCTATGCTACAGAGTAGGGGTGTTCATCGGTTCGGTTTACGGTTTATTCGGTTTGTTCAATTCGGTTTATTCTGTTCGAAGTTTTTTTATGACAACCATAACCGAACCTAACCTTATTGAAAATCTTACAAACCGAACCGAATAAACCGTATTCAAACCATTTAAACCGTATTCACCAAATAACATATTTACGTATTTTTTTTTGCTAACAAAAAATAAAAATAAACGAAGAACAAGCATCTTTAACATGTCACTAGAGTTTAAAACCGTGATACGATATACTAGCAAAATACTTACAACCAAAATACCTACAACCAAAGTACCCACAACCAAGTACTTACAACCAAAATATCCACAACCAAAATACCTACAACCCAAATACCCACAAACAAAATACCTACAACCAATATACCGACAACCAAAATACCAATAGAGTAAACAACAAAACTTCAAAGGTTTCATGAAAAATAGATCTTCCAACACATGAAGTGAACAATAACAAACATCAAGAAGTTTCTACAATCGACATCAACCGTTATCCTTCTCATGTCTACAAGAAAAACGAAAATAAGTAAATAAAAGGATTAGGTGTTAAACTAAAAAAATATAATAAAAAGCATGCTGAGTGAAAATAAATACAAATAAGTAAATGACCTTCTTCCAGTTATCAAGGTTTTCAACAAGTTTATTAAATGGTTTTATAAATAAATAAATATGTATTTTTTATTCGGTTTAAAGGGGTAACCAAATAAATCAAATTAAAAAAAAAACCCAAAACCATAACCGAAACGTAAACTGAATTCACAATTCGGATTCGGTTGAAAACCGAACCGTAAATCGAATTGACAATTCGGATCGGTTTATTCGAATATGGATGCAGTTCGGTTTTTCGGTTTATTTGGATTTTGGTTATTTCTGCACACCCCTACTACATAGTGTCTCGTGTATTGTATCTAAGTGAGAGCATTATTGTGAGTCTTAGGTTAACGAACCATGGTCCTAACCAATGGTTAGGAGCCAACGAACCATAGGTTCATTGGATGGTTCACTGGGTAGAATACACAACACTATAAATAGGTTGAGCTTGTTTAGCTCATTAGTCTTTAGGAGTTCTGGTCATTATGAGTGTGTTAACTTTGTGTAATATGTGGTGTTTTCGATATAGCACACTAGGTTAGTAACCAGTGTAATACACGGGTTGAATATTAGGTTCAGAAGATGAGATCAATATATAAAAAAGGATAGAGAGGTTTGATAATTATTTATGACATAATTCGTTATCAATTTTGGCTGTTAAACCAGGATTGAGTTCGTTCGAATTTAAGAGCTATGGCAATATTAATTTTATTTATCAAGTAATAGATCCAGTAATTACGATAATCATGTTTAACTGATCTAATATTTTATTTTTGATGTTGTAGCTTAGGTTAGATAGTCGATATTTTACCGACTAATGTTGTCATATTTCAAATCTGTCTTTATAAAACAACAGGACCACTGATACGGTCATTTTAATTGTTAAAGCATATCAAATAGTTATCTTATAGTTGCTAATTAAAATGAAGGATTTTTTATCATTAGAATAACTATTTGTATAGTGAATAATAGAGAATATTTTTAAATAGAATAAACTAACACACAACATTAGGAACTTTAACAATGACAACTTTCTTAGATAATTAAAATATTAATCATAAGGCATAACAAACGGTGTAAGGAATTATTTTTCCTAAAGAAACGGTGCTGATCGGCTAAAGATACATCTAGGAAGGAATAGAAGACCCGAGATAAGTTATCTCGGAAGAGCAAAGACCCGAGATAAGTTATCTCGGAAGAACAAACTGCCCGAGATAACTTTTAGTTATCTCGGAATGTCCTTTTACCTCGGAAGCACAGTTTATCTCGGACAGTGGACACGCCCTAGATAATTCAAGTTACCTCGGTAAGGCGAGTTATCTCGGACATCAACTTGACCAGCTCCACTTGTCTCTGACACATCTGATCCAGTTTCTTGCCCTTCTCCTGACATGAAGCTGACACTTTTATCTTCTAGACTAGTTTAATATTATTCTAGTTCATGTACCTATACTCAATGGTCTAGATGATCGTTAGAGGAATCAAGGGTTCTCCATGATTCCTTAAGGCACTATAAATAGACACTTGTAATCTGCTTATGATAGCAAGTGTGTGTAAATCACTCGCATATGTATTTTGAATCTTTAAGTTATAATATAGTGCCCAGTTTTATTCATAACAGTGTTATACTTGGTTTGTATTCAATTTCATATTACTTTACTTCAAACAGAGCATAAGAATTAACTTGTTTCCACCTGGTTAATTCTAAGTAAAGCCTTGTAATTGGTTAATCTCTGTAACCAGATTCAATCCTACAAGTGGTATCAGAGCCTTGGCTCCTGTTTTTAAAACTTGAATTCAAAATCAGTAAACAGTCACTATTTCCACATTTTCATTCTTAGTCATGGGAGAATCACGAAATGGTAGTTCAAACAAACCACCATCATTCATGCTCGACGATTTTGATACATGGAAATTACGAATGATAGGTTATCTTCATCATTCTGATTACAGAATGTGGAAATCTGTTATGTATGGCCCTACTATCCCTGTAACAAAATCTGCAACTACACCAAGTGTGTTAGGACAAGTTTTGTATCTAATGCTAGGTCTTGATGTGTGAGTCGTTCATTTTTGTAAATGTATGAATTATGGTTCTAGCGTACTATGGGGCGGACCAGTTGGTACGCCTGTCACACCCTGGTCAACGGATTTGGGTGTGAGCAAGACGGAATCATAGTCGCAGATATACAGAACAACTTCTACTAAATTCAAACATCATTTAAAACATAATACCATTTATGTTGCAGCGGAAAGTTGTGATGAAATGATAATGTCTTACATTTGAATAAAAGTCTTAGTTTGATATTGAAATCATAAATCAGTTTATTTAAGATAGGTCTGGACTACGACTCCGGTGAAGCAGGGTCAAAAGTTACAGTGAAGCCCCATTTGCACGTCTTCCATGATAAGCATAGATACCTGAGAAATCATGAGTTTAAAAGGTCAACATAAATTTGGTGAGGTTCACAGGTTTATGATTCTATGGTAAATTTGTAAAAATAGTTTACAGTATGTTGGAATAACAGTTTTCGGTATGTTGGAATAACAGTTTACGGTATACTTAAAAGTTACGTTGGTTTACTGTCGTGGTAGTAAGATCCTCCCATGAACCTCAAATTTGAATACTAACGGATTACCTACTCATGGCATTCTATCCCAAGAATACCGAACAGGCGAGAATAACTGACGTGTACCCCTTGACAATGTACGAAGTCAGGATTGGAGCTACCGACCTGGGCAGGGTTGTCAACCCAAATAGATCTATTCACTAGTTATCGTTTCGAGCAGAACTAATCGAATTCAATTAATAGTGGGATTCAGTTGTACAAACGTTTATAACGTCTCTGTACCATAGTTTGGGATACGGAATGGAGCATGTAGTCATACGGCTAACAGGTAAACCATAACATTAAGTAAAAAGCATTTTATCAGTTCATGATTTCTCCCCCATAAGTGTAAAACAGTTGTAAAGAAAAGGGGCCGTGAAACTCACATGATTCAGTGATGATGATGGATTACCGAGTGGCAACTAGCAAGTAAAGTCCTAATAAAACATAAGACAATATGCATAAGGGTCCACATAATCATTTGAGTAACGAACGTTACCCAAATAATACCGGTCAAGTCTTGACGTATAATCCCGTTTGTAGCGTTTGAAAACCCGTTAGTTAATCAGTTTACAATCAGTAAATGCTAATGTTCACGTATGAAAGCATTTATGTAATTTGAATACAAGAAATGAGCATGTGATCACGCATCATGAAGGCCAGTTCAATCAAGTCTTGAACATTGTTTTAAATAATAATATTTATTATTATTTTTATGTTCGCCCGATCGATTGAATAATTGATCGCGTTAGGTTATAATATATATAACTAGGGTTCACAGTTATTATCGAAATAATTATTCTAACTTGTCGGAATAATTTTATTAAATTATTACAAGTTAAATGATTCAACATAAGTAGCTATATATTAAAAGTTATTTTAATATTTAAACTCATGTTATGGAAATTAGGGTTTTGAGTTAATATAAATATAATTACCATTAAAATAATCTCTACTATCTTATAATACATATTCTTCCAAATGGTTGAAAATTAAGATGTACAACTTATTTATGCATAAGTTACAAGTGAAAATTAAGAGGTACAATCTTTAAGGCTTTATGTACAAGTGATTACAGCTTGACAAACCCTTTTCTCTTTGAACGCAGGGAATCTCTCTTTTGAACTGAAATCGCGAAGACTTTATCACATAAAAACAAAAATTGCAGCACCCAAAGGGGTTAGGGATCAGGGTTCATCGGTTCTTCAGATGAGCATCAGAAGATCTGTCATTCATCCATACCCAATGAAGCCCTAATTCAAAATCCTTTCTGAAATCGCAGACTTGCAGGACCAAAACAGGTAATGAAATTCAAATCCGTCACTCTCTTTTAACCTCTTTTCTTTCGATCTAGATCTGACCCTATTCTCTCGACCTTGAATCCGACCTCCATCCTAATTCAAAAATGTTTGAAATTCAAATACAATACTTTCTCTAACTGCTCAAATCTGCGTGTACTTTCAGTCCCTCTTTCTCGGTTCTATTTCATCCCGAATTTTTTGGATCTACGATTGAAGATTTCTCTCTGATTTCTCAACTTCTTCCATCGATCCATTTTTCTTGCGTTTTGTAGGGTTTTACGTTGTTGTTGGGTCATGCGATTGAGGCAATCACAAAGAGCTATCTGCCTCCGATTGAATGAAATAGCCGGTGTTGACAATCACAAGAACAACAGGCGACGTCATAAGTAGAGTTCACTCTCTTCGTCATCTGGCTAAACCCTAAAACACTGATGCTTTAATTTAATTGCAGATTTGTTTTCGTCTTCCGTCTACTATCTTCGGGTGGCAATTTGAGGTATAATCATTGTTCTTGGGCTTGCAATTTGAACTAATTTTTGTTTTCTTCTTTATTTTGAAATAATTTTAGAGGGAAGGATGCTGATATATCTAAGGAGGCAGATGAATTGCTTACTTGAATTCCAGGTTGTTTTTGTAATTTTTGAAGTTTTTGCCACAATATTAATTATTTGTTCCCTTGAATTTCAACAACTCAGGTCGAAGTGAGTTCAGCATATTAAAAATGACTTTTCACTGATGATTGGATCTGTTCTACTTTACAAATGAACTATGAAGCTTTCAGCATCAGGGTTGTCTAATGGTGGTATCTACTTGAATATTGTTCTACTTTACAAATGAACTATGAAGCTTTCAACAGATGAACTAATTTACAAATGAACTATGAAGCTTTATTATGTAAAAAATTACTTTAATTTAAAGTGCAAACCCACTTAAATATTGTTTTCAGATATCATTATCAACATAAACTGCCTTCAGACTACACATAAACATAAATTGTGTTGGAATAAAAATTATAAAACTTTTAAGATGCAAGCCTACTTAAATTTTCACATTTGAAGGAAAAGGTTATTAACTAGAGTAGAATGGATACATTTTATTTGAAATTCATTAACTAAAGCAGAATGGATGCACATTTCAAATTGATGGTATCCATTCTGGTTTTCGTATATAAAGTTTCAGAACATATGCCATCTGATTTATGTGTTGTTTGGTTGACTGTTTGACAAGAAGAGTATGGGATGGTCACAATCTGATTTATGTGTTGTTTGGCTAATTTGCACAACTGTTAGTACATTATGCACTAATTAAGTGTCCGTGTTGAATTCGGCGGTCGGATAATAGCTCATGATAGCACATTTAGTGATGTTATATTACAAACATCCATATAGTAAGCTATATTCCCCCTTGTCTCATTATGATTGTTTTTCTAAGGTTTTATTAAAAATAATTGTCACTGTTGCTTTACTGCATCTTTTCACACATCATTATACGTTTGAAATATTTTTTGTTAGATCTAAAGCTAGCCAATGTTTATACAGGTCATCAAACTCACCACCATCTTTTTTATGTTATGTTTTCTCTGTTTACTGCAGGTGTTGGCTAATGGTTCATGACAGTTGGGTTAGTGGCGCATGATTGCAGAGGTACATATTGATGCAATTAGACCCACGTCCAATTCATGCATTTAATTTTATTGAATTATTTTAGGTAAAAAGTTATGTGACACTTGGACCTTTGGTCATAGTATGTCCTAAATACCTGAAAATTAGAGACCAGATATATATTGTGATCAATGACCTTCAAATTCTGTTTCAAATGTCGAATTTCAATCAAGAGATGGATAACTTCTATTAATATTGTTTGTTTTAAATATGTCTATGGCTCTACATAAATGCAGATTCAGTTAACAAGGATTGAACTAAAAGTGTCCGAGTATGGTTACACAACACAAAAGGTTTTCCACCTCAAGTTGCAGAGTACACCTGCAATTAGCTACACTCAGGTTGTTTTTTAAAACTGGTAAAGATGGTGATGATATGTTGTTTGGCAAGGACCTCTTGGCCTGTTATTTGCACTGAAGAACATGAAAACTTGTTGGTTATGCTAAAATAGAGTGGACCCTATTTGTTGATGGATATGAGAAGGATGGCAAGCGAATCTATGATTAAGTCAGAGGAAAAACATGTCACCGATGTAGGTATCAAGTTCGTGTTTTTCATTATGATGATCAACAACATTAAACATCTTTGTTCTTGTGGTCTTTAATGTTTTCAATTTCTTAAAGATGGTTTACTGGAATTCATAAGTTTAGGAGTACGATTAGAGTGTGCGTGAGCTATTCGTTCTAAAATAGAAATATAAACAACTTTTTCTGCATTTTTTGTGTATGCTTTAACTTCATACCATGGTTTCAGCGTTGCTTACACGTTCATTTAATTACTTTGGCTCTTATTTTCATTACAGGTTTAGGATAATCAGTATTTTCTGACCATGGGAGAGAACGAAACGGTAGTTGATCAAAATTATCTTGATAGAAAATTCATATCTTTTATTTATGATTAGGTTATCCTTCTCTCTTTTTCTATAGGTTTATATAAAAATCACAGTAGTTTACTAAATTTCACTTGCTTAAATTTTTTCTTTTAGACTATGGAAGTGAACACTTATATATCTTGAAAGAGGTTGATGAAGCCATCGCTTAGGCGAATGTAACATACTTGTCAAGGTTAGCTCTATACACTTAATAAAAGCACTATTTTTATTTGAACTTTGTTGTTTAGTGAATTGAATATGTAAATTGTAGATGTAGATGCACCACTGGTCTTTAGCCAGAGTGTTTTTGCCCAGTCTACAGGTTGCTTTTGTTGCTCCATCTAAGTTAATAAACAAGACAAACATAGAATATTTATATACATAGTCCGATGAATATTTTCTGTGTATTTTTGGGTTTAGTTTCAACTTTTGGGAAATCATTATATTCTATTTAGTATGGATTTGAACATTTGAGGAGCATAATTATAATATTTTTCGAACTGAATATCAATCAGTGTTTAAGTAGGAGTTTATGGGCAACAACTAGAAAATCAGTATTAATTACAAACCCATGTACTGCCATAAACATCAGCTCAACTAAATTCTCCATAGTATATGTTCCTTATTATTGTTGCTTATTCAATAGCATGAATTTTCATAGATGATTATTTTGTCTGCTTCTTGAATCTTGATATTATATTAGAAGTAGACACCCATGTGTGAAAGCTCTATATTGGTTGAATTTTATACCAAACGACTGCAAACTCATAATTGTAATATTTTTTCTAATCTCTCGGTATTTATAAGTTTTGGAACTGATTATTTTGGTAATTAAAGGTTTGTTTTTGTCCCTACTTGGTTATTATAAGGGTTGAATCGAGATCCAAAGAACATTCATAAAATTAGCTTAAAATTGTTAATTTTTTATTTTTAAACTACATTCTTGAGTATTATGTCTTCTAAAATGTAGAAGTCAAAATTGTTGGTGTTGCCTATGTGAACTTGGTCTCATGCTGTACAGGAAAAATGTTTCAAGAAATTAATTTTGTGAATAAATGACGAATAACGCTAAATAAACTGTCGGCGCCGCAACACGCGGGCATAAGAGTGAAACTAACATCTTTTAGTTTAAAATGTGTTGTTTCTATTTTAACGCTACACTGGAACAAAACCAATAAGGTAAGCATTATGGATTTGATGAATAGTGCATGTGTTAACCTTTTCTCTAAAGTTCATTCTTTTATGGAGTCTGAGATAAATTTAAAGTGGTACTGATGGTTATTTGTTTATAAAACCAACAGAAGTGGGTGTTGACTTTTCAGTCTAACACATGAATGCTTTGAATCATATTGTAACAATTTTGTTTTTAGCCACATAGAAACTTTTTATCCAATGCACGGTGTCGATATTGATTTTCTAAATTAAAATCAAACATGAAGACGCTTCATTTGTATTTAGATATAGCGTGGGTAATTTCTTGAATTGAATTTAGCTTCCATGGAAATTTGAAGTTAGGTTTTTTTTTTACAAACATAACCTCAAACAAAAGCAATGAGTCCACAATAATGAAAATAAACTCGACTTGTAGGGAGCTAATAAACCGAATGAAGTCTACTTACCGGACGTACAATACAATATATCACGAGCCAATTGATAAACTAACAAAAAAGACAAGTACCACATTGGATGATTGTCGTTGTCGCCGTTAAACGCTATGTTGCAACCTTTGTCACGAGTCTTATAAATTTTTATCGTCGCTAAACGCGCGATACCTCATTATAAATTGTCACCCATATATTAATATCGTTCATTGAGGAAGTGTAATATGTTTTTGAATGGTAAGCTTATGTACTCATCTTATTTGATTTTAAACAACCTCATGGGAAAGGACATCACCATATAAAACTAAGTAATGAAGCAAATTGTGACAAGTTTTTTTAAAAAATTTAATGATTTTATTTATATCCATTATAATATAATTAAGATTTAGTGATGACTGAGAGAATGAAATGAAGAGTCTACTTTTTCACATTCACTAGAGTTATGTGTAACTCTTCAAGGACCATTACTAGATTTATGTGTATACATTCGTAGATATATGTGAGACTCTTGATGTATAAAATGTTCTATACTAAATTACTATGTTGATAACCAGTTATTCAATCTTATTCGTGTGTTCATTATTATTTTATTTAGATTTTTAACGCTCATGGCGCATAGTAAATTGCCTCTGCGCCGCATCACGCTAACATAAACGAATATCGCGTTGTAAATTGTCGTCGTTGCCGAAAGCAAGGACATAAGACAAATAACCAACCACAAATTATTGCCGCCAATGAATGCGCATACCGCATTATAAGTTGAGACCGGACCGTATCGCGCTATAAAAAACAAATATCACGATGTATATTGTCATGCCGCAATAACAAACGAACAAATGATGAATAACGCCCTATAAACCGTCGCCGCCGCAACGCGCGGGTACCCCCCTAGTTATATTTACAGACCAAAATGATTTTAACTCAAATTAGGGTTTCTAAAATTCATAAGGATAATTATTTGTTGAAAATAATTATTTACGATTCATTACGTCGAAAAACGTTTTTAAATCGTTTAAAGATTTCGTTTCAATTTCAAATGTTTAAAAATAAACATTTGATCCGGTTAAAACGCTTTGATTATTTTGATTCTTTTAAAATAATCAAGAATATTTGAAATATGTTTTTCATAATTTCTATAAGTCTTTTGATTTTATTTTTATAAAATCATTTTTAAATAACTTTATTTATCAAATAAAGCTAAGGTTTTAAATTAAAGACTTTTTATAGAATATTTCACCAACTTAAAACATTTTCTATTTTTGTATAAAATCTAAAGTTTTATACTTTCTATGCCGAATGTTTTAATTATAGTCTTTTACCATTTTTGTCATAAAATATATCTATATATATTTTAATCCATTTTATTTTCATAAAATCTAAAACAAGCATTGAAGTCTTGTGTTATTAGAAATTATATTTTTATAAAATGTGACCATTTTATATAATAAATTTCATGAAGACATTTTTATGGTTATATTTATCCAAGTAATTTTTATAAAATTACTAACTCTTGTTATTTAACCATAAAAAATTATTTAAAGGTTTTAATGCTATCATTTTATGTCCAAAGTTAGAGTAACATATTCTAATGTCCATCTAGTTCAAAAGTGTCGCTAATACCATATTTAGTCCATGTTAGTTGTCATTAGCACATATTTATCCGTAAATATGGTGATTAACTATTAAAATCACAAGTAACCATTTCAACAATTTATAATCTATCCAAGCATGATAATATCAAGTATTGACTATTCATAACATATAATCACCATAACGTCACTACATGATCAAATTAAACCATTTAATTTGTAACTTAATCTATAGATTTTTGTTTTAAACAAAAACACTTGTTCAAGTGATAGAATAATAGTTCGGTAGTTTCGATTCGTTAAAAAATTTGGGTTTTAACGGATTAGTTGTCAAGACTCGGCGAATCGTTTGGGTACGTTATTAACATATTAAAAAAACGTAACGGAAACGATTCGAAAGACTCACGAAAGGAGAGGAGTTAAACCGAGGGAAAAACGAGAAAGGTGGCGGTGGCGGTGGCTCGCGGCGGCACAGCAGCTGCGGACAGTAGCAGCAGCTCCGGCGGCAGCTCAGCGGCGGACAGCAGCTGCAGTCGGACACAGCAGTTGGTGGTGGTGGGGTGTGTTGTTTGGCCGGAAAAGAAAAGAGGAGGAGAGTGTGGCTCGGGTTGGTGGCTGTGAACGGCGGCAGGAGCAGCAGCTCCGGCGACAGTAGCAACAGCTAGCTCCGGCAGTGGCAGCAGCAGCTCCGGCGACAGCAGCAATGGTTGTTGGCGGTGGTTGACGGCAGTAGCTAGGGGTGGCAGGAGGGGGAGCACAGCAGTGCAGGTCATGATGGTGGTGGTGGTTGCTGCATTCCGAGAAGAAGGAGGAGGAAGAAAGGTGGCAGGGGGCTTCCTCGGTTGGATTCTTTAAGGAGAAGGGACAGGTGGCGGTGGTGGCTGGGTTTTCTTCACCGGAAAGAAAAGAGGGGAGGGAGTGGTGGTTCACGGTGGTGGTTGTGGTGTGCTTCACCGGAAGGAAAAAAAGGAAAAGAAGGAGTGGTGATGGTTGCTGTTGTTGGTGGTTCCCGTCGGTGGTGGTGGCTGATATGGTTTCACCGGAAAAAGAAAAGAGAGAGGCAAGGTGGCGGTGGTGGTTGTTGCTTGTTGCTAATCACCAAAAAAGAAAAGGAAGTAAGGATGGTGATGGTGGTGTTTGGATCTTGCTTCATATTCATCAAAAAAAAAAGGAATGAGAATGGGGATGGAAATGTCGACAGAAAAGAGAAAGAGAGAGGATGTTGGGTTGGTGGAATTTATGGTGGAGAGGTAGATGGAGGAGGTAGGTAAGTAGGTGGTGATGTGGTGAGTTATCCATCACATTTACTTATCAAAAAAAAATGTCACTAGCAACTTTTTATAAAAAGAAATGTGTAGGTGATTTATTTTATAAAAATAAGTCTTAGTTCATAAAAATGTTGCCATGTTTTATAACTATGGTATTGTATGTGAAAGTTCATACAACTTATAAATATTTGTGGTGAAAATAACCCATAACTTTTATAGTAAATAATGTATAGAAATTATACAAGTTTCTAACAAGTTTTTCTTTTATAAAAATTAAAGGTGGTGTCAAATCTTATAAAAATAAAAAGTTGATGGGCCAATATAATTAAATTAATACATTGGCCTTGGAGTTTATATTGGGCATAAACATTTAGAGGAATAGTGGATCTGGCTGGTTCGTCGGTTATGGGTTGTACGGGTCAAAACGGGGCGCCAGTTCGAGGCCCGGGCCCGTTGTGTAACGCTTCGGTTTACGG
The DNA here is from genome assembly GCA_039602395.1 of Deinandra increscens subsp. villosa. Lineage (NCBI taxonomy): Eukaryota > Viridiplantae > Streptophyta > Magnoliopsida > Asterales > Asteraceae > Deinandra > Deinandra increscens. The sequence continues at coordinate 64,479,476 of JBCNJP010000003.1, forward strand.
ATTGCCAAGATCATTCGGTTTATCGAGTTTATGTAACGGGTTATGGTTTCGGACTCGGTTTAATTGTTTTAGGCTTATTGGGCCTATTGGGCCAAGTCGGGCCCAATTGGTTAGCGGTTGAGGTTTGGCTTAAGTCTTGACAACGATTTCAGTTTGTGATGTTTTTATTTCGTAAAAACAATTGTTTGAGTCGGTTACATGAGTTTTCAGAAATCAGATATAGTTTTCAGTTTTGTACACGAGTTACGGTTAATGTTTTCAGTTTTGTCAGTTCGTGACAGTTTTAAGCTCGACCGTCCAGATTGTTTAAAACCGAATAGTTTTAAACATACGATCGCTTATCAGTTTGCCGTGTCGGTTATACAAGCATACGACACCAGTTCTGGATAAAATATAAACACACATTTTATATTTAATTTTCTTGTTACTGAAATTCCATGATTAGTTCATGGAATCTCTATGAAATTTACGGGTATACGCTTCTAGTACAAACGCGGGATTAGGTTTACGTCATCATTTAACAGTCAGGCACAGTAATTAACAGTTTAAACAGTAATCAGATTGGTTAATGCACATTAATACTTAATTAAAAGCCAACGCGAGGAGGTTTGACCTAGGTTTTCGGACGAGGTGTCACAACGCCGCTCCGTACCAACTGGTATGTTGGTTAAGTTGGTATGCTGGCCAGTGAATAATAAATAGGTCGATGTGTTTGCTAGACAGAGTAGAAATGTGAGCTTCAGTTTCTTAAGTGTGTGTAATTTTGGTGTAATCTCTCTCTGGTTCTCCCTGTAATCGTACTGAATTAATAGAAGAAACCACATTATTTACCTCGTTGTTCATCGTATCGACTGAATCATGCATTAGTAAGATCGCACGTGTCTTTTCAAGTGGTATCAGAGCACTCCAGGTTGCTCTACTACTTTGATTTGGTCGATTTTGAAGTTTTTAGAGAGAGAAAGTAGGTTTTTGGATCGTTTTTCTTCGTTTCGTCTCAATTCCAAGTGTTTTGATCTCAAAAATGATTCCAAAATGTTCCTAGAGTGTTGTAGTTGATTCGTGTGTCAAATTCTAGTTCAAAAATTCAAAAATATGAAAAGTCAATCGATCTGAAAGTGGTACGCAGCTGGTACGCCGGTTAAATCTCCTGGTACGCTGGTTGAAGTTTCTGGTACGCAAAAATCTTCAAAGATCTGCTGGTACGCTGAGCCTTGGTATGCAAGGCAATCTTCATCAGTTGTACGTGACAGTTACTGGTTGGTACGCAGAGTTTTACTTGGTACGCTGAGTTGGTGGTTTGTTTGCTGGTACGTCGTTGGTCCGGAAGAAGCCGTTGGTACGGAGGTTGTTTGATTGGTACGCAGATCGTTTTGTTGGTACACTGCATCAGTTTTTCACAAATTTCAACATGGATCCGTTTCAAGCATTCGCTGCTATGTCTACATCCGCTCAAGCATTGCTCAACTATGATAACGAGATTGGAAGTACGAGCAAGGTTCCCAAGTTGATGAAATTTGAAGATTTTCAAAATTGGAAAACACATTACGAAGCATACATCGGAGTTATGGATGTAAGTGTTTGGGGACCGATGTTAGATGGTTATGCGGTACCGAAGATGAATGGTGAAGACAAAATATATAGTAAAATGAATAAGAGGAAAAAGAGGCGTTCAAGTTGGAAAGAAAGGCTTATTCTATCTTATCTATGGCTTTGCCAAAAGATATTTTGCATCAGTACAAGATACATACAACATCAAAAGCCTTGGGGGATACATTGTGTAACCGATGTGAAGGGAATGCTTAGTATAAGAAGAGCAAGAAGAAAGTGTTATTGAGAGAATATGACAATTTCTGTCATGTTCAAAATGAAATAATCAATAATTTCATTTCAATACTTTCAACATTTGGTAAGCGAGCTTGAGATTGTTGGTGTTAAGAAAGAAGCCAATGAGTTGAAAGAAAAACTATTAGATGCTTTACCTACCAAGTTGGAAGGTTACATCTTGTTGCTGACTCATGATAAGGGATTTGATACTTTATCTTATGATGAATTAACAAGGAATCTGCTAGAAAGAGAACTTAACATGATGAGAGTAAAACTTTACCAGCTCAAGTTCAGAACCCTGATGTTTATTTTGGGGAAAATGCTTCAACTACACATGCTAAAGTGGAAAAAAGTGCAAATCCTGCTCCTATAACTTTGTATGTGGAAAACTCTTCAAGTGGGTATTCTAATGTATTTAGACCGTCCATGGGAACTTACACACAGAATGTTGCGGTTACATATCCGGTTCATTCGGGTCAATCTGCGTTTGTATCAAGTCAGAATCAATTTTCTGCCAAGACAACTAATGAGTTTATGGCATTGTTCTCAGCCATGGTATCTTCTTATGATGGTGTAGTTGCTGAAAAATTGACAAGTGCTGAGTTAACGGATGAGGATTATGAACAAATTGATGCCGATGATCTTGAACTAATGGATATTAACTGGTCGATGGAAATGTTGGTACCAAGAGGAAAGAAATTTATGCAAAGAATAGGAAGGAAATATCTGAATCATGAAGGGAAGTTAGGGCCACTTTGCAAAGGAGTGTAGCAATGGTAATTGTGCTGCTAAGAATTCAGGGAGTAACTCTAATCCTATTACTTCCAATGCTAATGCTAATGCTTCAAGTTCAGAAACTAAGGCTTTAGTTTCTCAAACTTGTGAAGGTTATGATTGGAGTACTGATTTTCCTGATGAATATGCTTTTCTGTGCAGCTCTACAACTGAATATGTGGTGATTCAAGACAATACTGAATTTCGAGGACATGATTTTCTTGGCGATGCTCATCAAGCATTTATGGCCGATGTTCAGGTTAATACTAAATTTTGTGACCATTGTGCTTCAATTGCTAACCAACTAAAAGAACTTTCTGATGAGAAAGTCAAGTATCATGACAAATACTTGTTAGCAGAAGAAAATACCAAAATTTTCAAGAAAAGGTGGGAGGATATGAAAACAGAACTGAAAAAGGAACATGCCTTGACTTTGAACACTTAACATCGAATTGAATAACAAAACTAAGGAATTTATCTTTTCAAAAAAGAAACTTGCAGAAGCTACAACTAAGATATCAGAATCAAACATTAAAATTTTAGATCTTAAAAGACAAATTGAAAATTTCAAAAATTCAGCTTCCTTTGCAAGTTATCTTTGCAAATATGAAACTTTAAAAGAGGTGTTCAAAGAGTCTGGATGTAATTCAGTTCCAACACCGATTTCACATGTTTTGGGGCCATATGAGACCGAAAGCAAGCCAGCCATTGTGTTTGATTATTCTAAGTTCACTGAAAACTTGATTGGATCGTCTGATCGACACAAAGGCACATACAAGAAAAGGCTTGGCAAACATGAATCAAAACCAACTCATGTTGATTCCAAACAAGCAGAATCCAGTGACCCTGTAGTTGAACAACATGTCACTGAGATTAAGCCAAAAGGTGGTATTAAACCAAAACCTTTAGAGGCAGCAATGAAAATTGTAGAAACTAAAAGAAAATGAAGGAATTTGAACAAGGAAATTTTGCAAAAGGTGCTGATTTGTTTTAGGAGAAAGATAACATAAACAAAACTAATCAAACCAGTCCTGATATCAACACGATTCCAGTTCCTATTCCTAAGTCTGCCAAGTTTGTTGGAATCGGTTTTGGATCCAATGCTAAAAATTCGGAGGTCAATCAAAAGAAACCTCAGAAATTTCAAACAAATGGTAACAAAAGTGTCAAAGCTGTTGACACAACATTTGACAAGGTTGATGTTAAGATGAAAGGCAAATTTGAGGTTGGTGAAACTTCCAACACTCAGAAAATGTATTGCTTGAAGGGAAGCGATACTATTATCTCTGATGAAATGTTTTCAATGTGTTGTGTTGATCCAAAACGCATTGCTAAGGTTTTCAATGTTGCACCAGGGGTGAAAGTAGTATCTGATTCTGAGAATACTTCTTTACCTATGTCACAATTTAAATCAAATGATCAGAGATCTCAGACCAGATCACAATCACCAACTGATCTCAATCTTGATCCAAGTCACCAAATGATAAGAGATGTAAGTTCAAATCGAAGTCACCAAAGTACTCTCCAAAGACTTTTTATAATTATGATGGACGTTTTTCTTCAAAATCAAATTCATTTGAGTACGAGTCATATGGTTTTTGCGATGACACTACTAGAAAAAGGGCCTTCCTTGACACGCGAACGATGACACTCGGTCCTTTCTTGACGCGCAAAAAAGGGTGTCATAAAAAAACTATCAACAATTGAAAAATTCCAAGGCTAGATGACGCGCGTTTTTAGGCATCATAAATTTCTGTCGTAATCTATAAAAAAAAACACGGAGGACACTTTAGAACTGCGTGTCAAGAAATTTCTGTCGTTTTATATTTTTTTAGCCCGCCAAATTTTTGCCCTAAATATTATTACCGCTCACATAGCTCACACATTCCCAAAATTTATGCCCTAAGTATTTTCCACGGCGATTACCATAGTCCCATACCACCGTTCCTCGCCACGGTTCCTCCGATTATCACAGTCTAATTCTTCGCCTACATATGCTCCTCGCTACCGTTCCTCCGATTATCACAGTCCAATTCTTCGCCTACATATGCTCCTCGCCACCGTTCCTCCGATTCCTCCCCTACATCTGCTTCTCCGACTCAATCGCGGCGCTGTTTGAGTACGCATCGTTTTGATTTAGGTAGGATTCATGTTATCTTCCTTCGACTTTAATTTCTCTATGTTCTTCATCATTTTGATTTAGGTACGCATCGTAAATTTAGGTTGTGACCTATATTTTTATTCGATCTTTTATAGATTTCTTGAAGGTAGCAGTTCGTACTGCCATCAGTTTCTGGAAATCGGGATAGATTTCTTCAGTTTTGGACTTATCTCTTGACGATATGAAAACCCTAGAGCAGAGCTCGTAATTTTGGCCCTGGACTCTCTCCCCGTTTGCGCAAACTGGTAATTTTTCTTCCTTTTTCTCACTCAGTGTTCTTACAAACTAGGGCTATTTGATTTATTAGTGTTATAACAGACAAATCTCCAACAACTCTTGGTCCTTATTCTCAAGCAATTAAGGACAATAATACTCTATTTGTGTCTGGTGTTCTTGGTCTTATTCCTGAGGTTTTAGGACAATCATATTTTTTTCTCGGTTTATGTAACTATAACATTTATGATTTAGTTATGTTGTGATACTTGTGCAGACAATAATACTCTGTTTGTGTCTGGTGTTCTTGGTCTTGTTATTGGTCGAGATTCCATTAAACGCGTATGATGCATTTTATTTGGTCGTGTTTTATGTGGTATTTTGGCTGGTCTCCTCACTGCTATCTATGTAGTTTGTTTGAAAATTCTTGGTAAGTATACCACAACCTATTTAACCCTGTTTTTCAACCCTATCTTTATGGCGAAATGGGTCATCAAACACTGCAAATTGTTAGTCAAAGAGGGCTACCAAAGAAGAATTATGCAACACATGGTACATAAACTTTTGATTGTGTTAACAACATATGATGTGCTTAGATTTCCCAGTTATCTCACTACCAAACCTGAGTTTAATGATATTGTTGCAACTTATTGGAAGGTGGAGGTTAAGGGTTGTTCTATGTATTCTCTTGTCTACAAAATAAAGCTTTTGAAGCCTGGTCTCAGCTTTTATAGAGTTAAGAGGGTTCTCAAATCCACCACATCATTTCTTATACCTTTTCTACAACAACCCTTACCCGTGTAACCCTTCTTTTGATTAAGATGATTGGGAAAATTATGCCAAGAAGGCAAAAGAACTGGAAAGCAGGTTCAAATGCTTGGTGAGGATCTTCTTGTAACAAATCCCAAGGTAAAGTAATGTATAATTGGGTAGTTATGATCAGAACAACCATCAGTTGAGAAGTTTGAGTGAGAATAGCTTTGATTTCACAAGGCTGCAAGCACAGGCTGTGGTATTAGAAGACTTTATAGACATCAAGTCCTCAAACATTCTTCTCTCTGATGAATTAAAGCCACAGGTACAAGCCCTGATTGTTTGAAACATCTGAATCTACTTTGTTCATGTTTGTGAATTTGTAGACAAGGCTACAAGCACAAGGTGCTGGTGTTGAATTTTCGAGACAATTTGTGTGGTACAGTACGTCTTTTCTATTTTGCAATTATTGTTATAACTTCTTGGTTGTAAAATTAGCAAGATAACACACAATTATGGGTCAAGGGTTATAAGGGGTGCTAAATGGTTTCATTCTTATATGAAATGATGTGTTTGAGTCATTCAAAAGGTTTTAAGTCAAAATGCACATGTTTAGGGTCAAGATTAATGTTTTCCTCTAACATATGTACTATTTGTGTATCCATGATTGATTAACTAATTCTGTGGTAATATTATTTCGACCTAATGTTCACTTTTATTGCAGTGGTCATTCTAGGAGGTACTACAAGGAAAGGAAGTTTGGTGTCACTACACAAGTGCATATTCGCCAATCACTTGACGCCAGTGCTAGCTTATCGCTGTCTGCAAACACTCTTAAAATCTGCTCCTAAATGAATGATATATCTTCATTATACTATCTATCATAAACAGATATATTTATTGGTCTAAGCCTGATTTTGGCTTTTGGTATGTGATCAGTAGTTTCATGTTTGTGTGGTTGATTATACTAAATGCTTAATTATGTTTTCAAGTTCTCTTCCGTGTTTGCTAATTCCATTCAGTTTCTGTCATGGTTTTAAGTGCTTTTGTAGGAGATGTTTACACCTTTCTTTATCTTCGTTCTGTTTGATTAACATGTAGCAAACAGTTGCAATGATGGATCTGACATATCCCATGAAAGCTCTGAAAATGAAGTTTCTAACCTCAATGATTAACAGGGCCTGTTATAGATCTTTTAGCAGGTTCAGCAGCTGGAGGGACTGCTGTTTTATGCACATATCCCCTAGATTTGGCTCGCACCAAATCGCATATCAAGTGAGTTGCTCTATCACGTACTTGTGTGTGTTAGCTGTGTGTATATACATCATAGGATTTTATCATCTCGCTATACACTTATGTTTTGAAATGTTGGTTTTGCTTTTTTTTAGCTTGCAGGGGGTTCTACATCAACAAGAGAAAGGGATGGTGGCTGACTAATTTCGTAAGACTCCCTAATCAGTATTCAATTTCAAAAGAATAGATGGAACTTCCTTTCATAAATTACAAATTTTAAATTGTCACATGCATGAAATTGGTCATTAGGTATCATCATCTAACACTAAAAAACTAAAAATAAATTTCTTTATAGCTGATTTTGTATGCAAGTAAAAGGCATATGGTTCCCAGATTTTGTTTGCCATGATGCACAAAATCCCTAATAACAAACGGTTTGTAGGTGGAGGAAATCCAGGAAACAAAAAAAGAAAAAAAAAGAGATGGTATTCTGACTATCTCCTTTGAAATACATCTCTCATCTCTTATGATGTTCATGAATCCATAATATAGTAGGGAATATAAATATTATATCTTATATCCCTAAATCTCAGTAGGCTAATACTCACTAACAGCATCCAACTAAAATCATTTGAAATAAACATAAATATATATACGACTGAATCTTCTGCAAAAATTTTCATAGGTCTTATTTGTTTTCTGTATGGGTTGTTCATCTGGTGCCATCTTCTCAGGTCTGGCCTCTAGGTGCTCTTATTTTTTTTTATGTCTTATTTGTACTTGTATGGGTTGTTCATCTGTTTCGGTTCACACATGTCTTGAATTAAATTGTTGAATAGAGTATGCTGATTTTATAGTTTGGGCTATTATCCATTGTAATGCATTTAATCAATTTACTAAAAATTTGAAAACACGTGTACAAGGTATTAGTCTTAGTTTTAAGATGTCAATGATTTATTTCCCTCTGTATATTTTTCTCCAATGCAGATTTCACATATACATTATCATCACCGAAGAAAAAAGGTCGCTACTATAGTAGATGGTCCAGTTTCAGCCCTTCTAAACAAGACTGCTCTACACTTGCCATCAGGTAAGGTTACACGGACGCTAATATTATACCCCAGCCTCTTTTAGCAGTTATGGGTAAGTTTTCCTACTGTTCTTAATCTGATGCTATTTAGTTTCACATGTTGGGTAAGTTTTTCTACTAATTTCATTTAGTGTTGTAATTTTTTCGTGAATTAAGTAAATTACATGTTGGGAAAGCACATTTTTTCTTATGTACTATGACAAAAAAGTGTAAGTATATTACATTTTGCTGTAACAAATCCATATATGATGTGCTGTATAATCTGATTCCTTCACCTAATGCTCAATGACCAGGTTAAACATGGGTTAAAACAAGTCTTTTTTGTAGTAGTGTAGAGATGGACATACAACAGTTGGTTAATCTTATCTGGATGAAGTTGATTCAATCTATGCAGGAGCTTTATCAGGAAGAACCAGGGGGGCAACGAGCTCTCACTTTTTACCCAGGAAAAAAAGATAACTCAGTTGGGAATGGTGATTGTTAATTTAAGAAGTTGACAGTTCATTATTAGTGACATGTTGTCCAAGGTTATGACCAGGTTTGCTATGAAAAGAAGAATCTTGTTATCAAGTCAAGATATGTGCAAGTACTACTTAAACAAATATGAGTTTTATTGACATTTATGGGAATGATGTAGATCGATATATATCAATGTATGAAACGTATTGGTTTGCTATATATATGAAATGCATTATTACTATAAGTGTATTTTATTTTGTAATATCAGGTTAATTTTTATTTAATGTAGAAATTAGTGATTCTATCAAAAATATTTTTTTATTTTTTATTTTTACATTCTTGACGCGCAAAAATGCGTGTCATCTTTATTTATGACGGGGGCTTCCTTGACATGCATTTTATGGCGCACATTGCGCGTCATAAAATGCACGTCATTGTTTGCGTGTCAAGAACTTCTTGACACGCATTTTACGCGTCAAGAAGCTTCTTGACCCCGGCTTCCTTGACGCGCATTTGCATGTCAAGAAGACCCTTTCTTGACACGCATTGCACGTCAAGAAAGGCCTTTTTTGTAGTAGTGTGATTATAACTTTTATGATGACTTTGGTGAAGGCTCTTCTTATGGGCAATTTGGACAAGTCAAAACCACTAAACCCAAAAGTTATTTTAAAAACTGTGGTTTTGATGAGTATGGATTCTATAATGAATTTGGGTATATTGGTCCACTGTTTAAACCTCTTCCTAAAATTCCATCCAGGAGGTTTAAGACCAATAAACCTAAAGAATTCATTCCACACATGTCTGCTAGTAGTTCATCAGAAAAATTTGAAAATTCCATGATCATAACTGATCGTCGAAGATGTTATCACTGTTATAAACGTGGTCACTTACATACTAAGTGTCCAATTCTTGCTAAAAAGAGAGCTTCCGCTATTCACAATAATAAATCCACAATTTCAAATTCTGATTCTGATGTTCCACCTGTTTCAAAAGACAAGAGTGTTGATGAGAAGTTGGTTACCAAGCATTATTTCAAATGTGCAAATTTTTTCAAACATAATGTTATTGGTAATTCTTCAAACTATGCTTCCACAACTGACTCCTCTGTGCCATCATTGAACCAAAAGTGGCATCCTAAGTTTTCTTCGAAAGCCACTGAATAAATTACAGAAGACACCAGTCGACCCAAAGCTGCAAGCTTGGGTACATATGCAAACTAATTATCTGCTAAATTGTGCAGGGAGCTCAGAAAAAGGTTGTCAACAACTTCTGGGTGGTTAATAGTGGAGCTTCCCGGGACATGACAGGTAATATTTCCCTCCTCTCCGATGTCAAACCTGTCAATGGGGGAAATGTTACTTTTCCTGGAAATAAAGGAGGCAGAATAACTGGTGAAGGAAAAATGGTGTATGAGAATGTCACATTCGATCGTGTCCAATTTGTGGAAGAATTGCAACACAACTTGCTGAGTGTGTCTCAGATCTGTGACAAACAGTTTACAACTGCGTTCACAAGTTCTGAATGTCTAATCTTGAAACCTGGAATCAAAATCCTAGAAGAATGGATAGTGATGTTGGCACCAACGTTAAGAAATCTTTATGTCTTGAATATGAATTCTAAGTCTTCATATGCGATTCCTTCAACGTGTTCCATTTCAAAGGCCACTGAAAAAGAATCTGTTTTGTGGCATCGCCGTATGAGACACATCAATTACTGGAAGATGAATTATTTGGTAAATCACAATCTGGTTGAAGGCGTTACAAAGAATCATTTTACATGTCATGATGTGTGCGTTCCTAGCAAGAAAGGGAAGCAACAGAAGAAATCGCATCCATCCAAACGAATTAATACGATTGTTACACCATTAGAGCTACTTCATATGGATCTCTTTGGTCCAGTGAATGTTCGTAGCATTGATGGCAAATACTACTATTTGGGGATTACGGATGATTTTCCCCGTTTCTCATGGGTGGCGTTTATGAACAAGAAAGATGAAACTCTTGGTATCATTCAGAAACTGTTGTCAAAGTTTCCATTTGCATACAAGAGAAAAATCGGTCGCATTCGGAGTGATAATGGAACCGAATTTAAAAATGCAAGTATGATAGAATTTTGTGATGCTCATGGTATTATTCAAGAGTTTAGTGCTCCGTATACTCCACAACAAAATGGAGTGGCTGAGAGAAAGAATCGCACAATAATTGAAACTGCACGAACCATGCTTGCTGATGCAGATTTACCAACTAATTTTTGGACTGAAGCTATTTCTACGGCTTGTTATGTCCTTAATCATGTTCTCATTGTCAAACGGTTGGATAAAACATGTAATCAGTTGATTAAAGTTCATAAGCCAAATTTGAGCTTTTTGGAACCGATTGGGTGCAATTGTACCGTTCTCAAAGAAGCTAACAAATTTGATGAAAAGGTTTTTGAAGGCATTTTTGTTGGATATCAACATCCAATGAAAAGGGTTTATAATAGACCTTCCAAATCAGTTAAGAATTGGTTGTATGTGGATTGTCACTGTCATTCATTTACACCAGCCAACACAGGTTCCATTAGAAGTTTTTGATTATGATGGTTTCTTTGAGACTTTCTCTACAGCACGAAGTGTTTCTGATAGTGAGCCTTCTAAAGATGAGATACTTGCTGCTGTGTATCAAACATTGTATCAACAAGGATCCAATATTCCGAAGCTTCCTAGTGTTCCTGCTGCTGCTTCATCAAGACAGAATGCTTCTAATTTGGAAACTGTTAGTTCTTCTGATGATGATGAAAGTGATTTTCATGAAGCTGAATCGGGACCGATTGATGATCCAATTACATTACCAAGCACGAGTTCGTCTGTTCCGAATACATTATCACTTGATAATCCTTCTAGTTCGGCGGTTGCAGATGATGTTGCAGATGGTGTTGCAGATGAGAACTTTACTAATCTTGAAGAAAATGTGGTAGTTCCTAATCCTAGTACCCTTAGAATTCATACCGTACATCCCCAAGAAAATATTATCGGTGATCCTACTTCTGGTGTTCGCACACTCTGCGTCAAAATTCACCTTTGGCCACGGAAAAAAACTGTGACCAAAGGTGTTTGGTCACGTTTTTTTTCCATTCGAATCGACACCAAAGGTCCCGTCACCTTATGTACCCTACGGCCACGTTACAATATCAGTGGCTGAAGCCACCTAGAAGCGTGGCTAAAGGATACCAATATTTGTTGTTGTAATCAAACAATTCTTCCGAAAAGCATGGCCAAAGGGTCCCAATGGCCACATGTGTTTGTTTAACGTGGCCTTTGGTATTATATGGTCACGTATATTTGTGTTTTAGCCACATATGTTATAAAAAACGTGGCCAAATAGGTTGCTGAAATTATAATTTTTGTCCCAATACGCGTGGCCAAAGGGTGGCAACCGCCACGTTAAAATATGAATAGTGTGGCCTTTGGTATTATATGGTCACGTATATTTGTCTTTTAGCCACATATGATATGAAAAAACGTGGCCAAATGGGTTGCTGAAATCATACATTTTGTCCTAATATGCGTGGCCAAAGGGTGGCAATGGCCACATTAAAAAATAAAAAGTGTGGCCTTTGGTATTATATGGTCACGTATATTTGTGTTTTAGTCACATATATTTGGAAAAAAAAAGTGGCCAAAGGGTAGTTGAAATCAGATATTTTGTCCCAATACGCGTGGCCAAAGGGTGGCAACCACCACGTTAATATATAAAAAGTGTGGCCTTTGGTATTATATGGTCACGTATATTTGTCTTTTAGCCACATATATTTGGAAAAAAAAATGGCCAAAGGGTAGTTGAAATCAGATATTTTGTCCCAATACGCGTGGCCAAAGGGTGGCAATGGGCACGATAAAATATAAAAAGTGTGGCCTTTGGTATTATATGATCACGTATATTTGTGTTTTAGCCACATATATTTGGGAAGAAGAAAAAGTAACCAAAAGGTTGTTGAAATCAGATGGGTCCTTGCTATACGCGTGGCCAATTTAAAAGCTATTACAAATTATCAATTACAAATCAAATAAAATTCAATTACAAGTCAAATACAAATGAAATACAAATAAAAAATTAAAGAAAATTACACTGCATACAAGCATTATTCTCAATCTAATTTTCAATCCGGGAGGCAACAACACTACTGTGACACCCGAGAATTTCAAGGTTAACTTCCGTTAGACAAACCCGTTAGTTACGTTATAAGTGTTAACTTAAGTAACTAATGCTTAACTAGGCCGAATACGTCCACGACCTTTGGTTGATCACCGAACCCGCCCATATGTGTTATGTGTTCATCATTGATTGTCTTTATGTGCAATATGATTTAAATGCATGACCTACTATTGTGAATAGCATGATTAATTGTAAATACTTGATTATGTGAAAATTGCCTAAATTTGGTAGTCAGCGAAACTACCGAGCGAAACTACAGATTCGCCCGGTAGCAGGCTAGACTGATCAAAGTACCCGAGACCAGAGTTAGTTTCGCCTGGCCAGCGAAACTGCCAGCGAAACTAGTCTCTGATATAAATAAACTTAATAAACCCTAAGTAGCCTCATTTGCCTCATTTCACAATCAACACACACATACACTTCTCTGGAACCTGGTCAGCCGAGAATACCATCAAGAGACCAAGATCTTAGCCTCTAGACCATCATCTCATCTCATTCATCGATTCTAGAATCATCCGTGAGTCCCAAAAACTATGTTTTAAGCTTTTCTATATGTTTTCTTCTTAAAGCATGCTCAAATCTTCATGTAACTGCTTGATCTCTTAATATGTTGCTTTAGGATGCTAGATCTACCTTAAAGTCAGAAACTTTACGTGTAAAAACAAACCATGATGATGATTTATGCTAGAATAGGTCATTTTAGGGTTTTGAACCTATTTTAGAGATTTAATGATCAAAATGCATGTTAAACATGATAAAGCTGCTTGATTTATGTTGGTAAATGCCTATGGATGCTAGATAATGAATTGCATGTATGATCAGAAGCTGTTAGGTTGATTTTTAGGCAAATCCGTATGTTTTTCGCGACCAGCGAAACTGTGTGTTCTCTGGGCGAAACTAAGTAGCGAAATTATATCTCCTTCCAGCGACACTGACCAGCGAAACTATAGTGTCGCCAGGTAACCTGACCAGACCAGCTCGAGCGAAACTATCGAGCGAAATACCTGAACGAAAGTTCAAACCAGTTTCCCTGCGAAACTAGGCTAGCGAAACTGCGTCAGCAGTTTCGGGCGAAACTAGCCTAGCGAAACTGTGTTACCGGGCATTGCCTAGCGAAAGTGTTGCCCGTGCACCTAGCGAAACTGCCTAGCGAAACTATGCTAGCGAAATTTAGACCTGACCTAAAAACCAAACTTGTGAAATTTGCCTAAGTGTTATGCCATGACTTACATGATTATGCCATGATGAAACATGTTTAATATCTGAATTATATGGACCCTTGTTTATGATCAACCATTGGTGTCGTGCGTCGGTATGTCGAGTCATAGTTGCAACGTGCTATGTTATGGACCATAGCGACGTTAAGTAAAGATTAGACACGAAACTAATACTTAAGACCTAAACGTGTTCTAGGTCTTCGTTAAACAACAATATTTGGATTTACTTGAAGTTTAGCAGTGCAACCAAAGGTGAGTGTCACTAACCCGCTTACCGTGAGTCCGTTGGGCCACACCGAACAATTTAACGAAAAACAATGCTGACAAACTCGAGAGTGCTAGGCACCTCACTGATAAACTTGAGAACTCGGGATGCTCGGCACCCACTTGATGAACTGAAGTGTTTTATGGGAACACTTGTGAACTCTGATCAAACTGCTTTTTTTTGAAACAAAACTGAAAACATTTTTAATATGGCTAGTGTAGGTTAAAGTCTAAACCATATGATATCACATGTTTTCTAAGGATGCCTTATAACTTAAAAGTCCTCAACTTAATTGTGCCATTAATTTGTGAAAGCGAGGGGATGTTGGGTAGATCTACCGGAGTTTGACAAACTCCGCCCCGTGGCACGGGGAGTGCACGGAGGAACAATATCAGCCTATTTGACCGTGGTCCCGAGAGGACACGGGGGAGGCAGAAACCGCGATGACTAGGTCCGCACCGTACGGGATGGCTCGGCCCCCACAAAATAAGTCAGCTTTGGTACAAACTTCCTTAGAGCATGGAACAACGGATTAGCTACCCGCGATATCGGTTGAGTCCTTTAACTTTACGGAACTAGTACATACCCGATGACGTGGTCACGGACAAACCATTTATAAACTGAGAATTAAATACGAGCATTGCTTTTCACAAATGAATATTTTGTAAGTACATTTTGATACGAACTATGATTATAAGATCGGGCCAATGCATGACAAGCCCACTGTGAACTCACCAACCGTTAGGTTGACACTTGCGTGGTTTAAACTTTTGCAGATCGCTAAGGAGTATCCGCTGGAGGTTGGCATGGCACGAGAAGATATTTATTTTCGTTTTAAACTAAACTTGGGAATTTAAAACAATGTTTATGTAAAGCACGAGGTTATTGCTAAGATAGTATTTAATTCCGCTGCGTTGTATTTGAGACTTTATTTATAACTTGTGTTTGAACTAACCCTGATTCGTTTAGTATTTGTAACTATGGTTGTGGATCCTGGTCTAGTCGCGCCCCTTAACGGTATAAACTCCGTTAGTGGTATTTTGGGGGTGCGACAGATTGGTATCAGAGCCATAGGTTGCAGAGAACTGGAATCATTTTTGAAAACGATTTGGAAACTGCAACTTGAAAACCTTGGTTACAAAACAAACAAACAAATTCCCAAAGACAAAATTTTTACGTGCCAACCTGGGATACTCGCTCTGCTGTGTAAGTAAAAGCTTAGTACGTACAGATATATGTATATATATATATATATAAGTATATATATAGACCGTGTCTAAGTAGTCTAACGGAAAGACCTTAGGAAATTTTCACACGAATACGAAATGCGACCGTAAATACGCACACTACTCTGGGGAAAGCGACAACGAAACGACGCTACACGCTACGTCCTGATTTCTACTACGACGACTACGCCGACGGTGACTTTATGGGAAGCCGACCTTCGACGATAGCATTTACGACGTTCTTCGACGACGCCTCAATTTGCACGAAAATTTTTCTGGACTAATAGTGGGATAACGGGAACTGGCTAATATACATATTATGGGATATGTATAAAAATATAACTGTGACTGAACACTGGCTACTTTAACTGTTCAGCAAGATGTCTGGAAGAGGAAACGGAAGAGGCGGTATAAACATGACGCCTGCACAGCTGCAAGCAATGATTACTGAACATGTGCAAGCCGCGGTGGCAGCCGTCCAAGCTGCATATGCCGCACAGGGTAACTATTATGCCGGTTAAGGCACAAAGCAATTATATCATGACCTGTTTAATTTTAAAGTCCGAACTATTTATGCATCAGGAAACCAACACCACTGCACGTACAAGTCTTTCATGGACTGCAAGCCGATGACGTTTTCCGGCGAAGAAGGAGCTGTAGGACTCCTCCGATGGATTGAGAAGTCCGAGAAGGTCTTCTCCATGTGTAATTGCCCAGCTGAAAGCAAGGTTAAGTTTGCTACTGGTACTTTCGAAGGAGCTGCACTCTCCTGGTGGAACTCCGAGATTCAGATGATTGGGCTAGACGCGGCCAACAACATGCAGTGGGCAGCATTTAAGGATCTGATTATGGAGGAATACTGTCCCCGCGACCAAGTGAAGAAGCTTGAAGGCGAATTCCTGAATTTGAAGATGTCTGGGTCTGAGGTTGAACAGTACACTGCACGATATCACGAGTATGAGGTTTTGTGCCCCTCAATGGTTGACGCTGAATTCAAACGCATCGAGCGTTATCTGGAAGGCCTCGCGCCTCAAATCAAGGGATTGGTGACTGCCAGCAACCCCGCAAACGTGCAGCAAGCCATTCGTTTGGCTCATAAACTTACTGATCAAGAGGTCGAGAAAGGTACACTACCTGCGAAAGCCACCGAGAAGACTGCCCTTAGTGGCAAGAGAAAAGCTGATGATGAAGCTCCTGAGAACTCGATGAATGTTCAGAGTGTGGGAAATAGCACTGGGAGGTCCTACAACTCCCAAGGTCAAAGCAAGAGGTCCGGGAATAACAGTGGTAACTACCGCCAGGGCAGAAATGGTCAGAGCAACTACAGGGGTAACCTGCCCTTGTGCAACAGGTGTGGAAAGCATCATGCTGGTAATTGTAGGAAGAATATGAGCTGCGAAAGGTGTGGCAAGGGAGGCCACGAAGCAAAGGACTGTTGGGCAACTTTACCCGAGCAGCAAAACCGCCCCAGAAGGAACAACAACAATCAAGGGAACAACTATGGGAACAATCGGGGTAATGGGAACAACGGTCAGAACCAGAACAACAACAATGGGGGAGCCCGTGGCTGCTTTGAGTGTGGTGCTCAAGGTCACATCAAGAGAGACTGCCCTCAGCTAAGAAGACAAGGTAATGGCAATCAGGGAAATAACGGTGGGAATGGTAACGGCGGAGGTAATGGTAATGGGAATGGCAATGGTAATGGTGGAAACGGAAATGGTGGAAATGGTAGAGGTCGAGCTTTCGTTATGGGCCAGGGTGAAGCTCGCAATGACGCCAACGTGATCAATGGTAAATTTATTTTGAACGGTTTCTTTGCTACTGTTTTATTTGATTCTGGTGCTGAAAGAAGCTTTATTTCCACTAAATTTGCTAGAATAATTAATGCTAAACCGATCGACTTAGATGCTAAATATGTAGTAGAACTAGCAAATGGTAAACTTCATGATACAACCCAGATAGTTAAGGATTGTAAGCTAGAACTAGCGGGCCAGACCCTAGGAATTGACCTTATGCCTTTCCCAATCGGTAGTTTCGACGTTATAGTAGGAATGGATTGGTTATCCGAAAATTGGGCTGAAATCTTATGTAAAGAAAAAGTGGTTCGTATCCCACTCGAAGACGGTAAAGTATTAGCGGTTCAAGGTGAGAAAGGTGGAACAGTCACCGGCATTATTTCATTCCTTAAAGCTCAGAAATGCCTCCGTAAGGGTCACTTCGCGATTCTTGCGAACGTCACTGACACGACACATCCCGAGCGCAAAATTGATGATTACCCGATAGTTCGCGACTTCCAAGACGTATTTCCTGAAGACCTGCCTGGCTTGCCTCCATTTCGACAAGTTGAGTTTGGGATTGATTTAGCTCCAGGTGCCGCTCCGATCGCACGCGCACCTTACCGATTGGCTGTAAGTGAACTCAACGAACTCTCCTCACAACTGCAAGAGCTACTCGACAAGGGGTTTATTCGTCCAAGTTTGTCTCCATGGGGAGCTCCGGTACTGTTTGTTAAGAAGAAGGATGGAACGTTCCGCATGTGCATTGACTACCGAGAGCTTAACAAAGTTACGATCAAGAATCGGTATCCACTTCCTCGAATCGACGATCTCTTCGATCAACTGCAAGGTTCAAGCTACTTTTCAAAGATTGATCTACGGTCTGGATATCACCAACTTCGTGTTCGTGAAGAGGATGTTCCTAAGACTGCTTTTAGAACTCGGTATGGACACTACGAGTTCCTGGTTATGCCGTTTGGGCTAACCAATGCACCTGCCGTATTTATGGATCTGATGAATCGAGTGTGCAAGCCGTACCTCGATAAGTTTGTGATAGTCTTCATCGACGATATTTTGATCTACTCCAAGTCAAAGGAAGAACACGAGGAGCATCTGCGACTTATATTGGAATTGCTCCGCAAGGAACAGCTATATGCTAAGTTTTCGAAGTGCGATTTTTGGATCCGCGAAGTCCAATTTCTTGGACACATTGTTAATAAGGAAGGAATTCATGTCGATCCAGCCAAAGTGGAAGCAATAAAGAACTGGTCTACCCCAAGAGCGCCAACAGAAATCCGACAATTTTTAGGACTTGCCGGATATTATCGAAGGTTTATTAAGGGTTTCTCTCAATTGGCTCAACCCTTAACAGCCTTAACGCACAAAGGAGTGCAATACAGATGGGGTGAAAAAGAAGAGCGCGCGTTCCAAACGCTTAAAGATATGTTATGTTCGGCTCCAATTCTTGTGTTACCCGATGGAATAGGCGACTTTGTGGTTTACTGCGATGCATCGATTCAAGGACTCGGTTGCGTGTTGATGCAACGAGATAAAGTGATTGCCTATGGGTCCAGGCAACTAAAGGATACTGAAAAGAATTATACAACGCATGATTTGGAAATGGGAGCCGTTGTTCATGCACTCAAGATTTGGAGACATTACCTATATGGAACAAAGTGCACGATATTCACCGATCATAAAAGTCTACAGCACATCTTTGATCAGAAAGACCTCAACATGCGACAACGACGGTGGGTCGAGTTACTAAATGATTATGATTTGGCCATTAAGTATCACCCTGGAAAAGCCAACGTTGTGGCTGATGCCCTAAGCAGAAAAGAGTACGAAAAGCCTCGTCGGGTACGAGCGCTTCAACTTACAATACATTCAGGATTACCGGATCGGATCCGTGACTGCCAACGAGAAGCTTTGAAAGCGGAGAACTTCGCAGCTGAAGCACTGCGTGGTGTAGATGGTCATTCTGAAGTTAAGTCCGATGGACTCACGTATTATAATGACAGAATCTGGGTTCCATTGTTTGGAAATCTCCGTGAGCTTGTGATGGACGAGGCTCACAAGTCAAGATATTCGGTGCACCCTGGATCAGATAAAATGTATCAGGACTTGAAAAATCTTTATTGGTGGCCGAATATGAAAGCCGACATTGCTCGATATGTGGCTAAATGCTTAACATGTTCAAGGGTCAAGATTGAATACCAAAAGCCTTCTGGTTTACTACAACACCCAAAGATCCCAGAATGGAAATGGGAGGACATCTCCATGGATTTTGTAACGGGATTACCTCATCGATCAAATCAACCGGATGCGATTTGGGTTGTCATCGATCGGTTAACCAAATCTGCACATTTCATTCCGATGAAGGAAAGCGATAATATGGATAAATTGACAAAGCTGTACATCGACAAAATTGTGAAGCTTCACGGTGTGCCTAAGACTATCATTTCTGATCGAGATCCTCGATTCACTTCCCGGTTATGGCAATCAATGCAGGAAGCATTGGGAACCCGACTAGACATGAGTACAGCTTATCACCCGCAGACTGATGGTCAGACGGAACGAACGATTCAAACCTTAGAAGATATGCTCCGAGCTTGCGTTCTTGACTTTGGAAAAGATTGGGAGACTCACCTTCCACTGGTGGAGTTCTCTTACAACAATAGTTATCATTCAAGTATAGGTGCTGCACCTTTTGAAGCACTTTACGGCAGAAAATGTAGATCGCCCGTATGTTGGGCTGAAACAGGTGAGAAAGGGCTCACTGGACCGGAAGTTATCCATGATATGACCGAACGGATTATTCAAATTAGGCAACGGCTAGCTGCAGCACGTGATCGACAAAAGAGTTACGCCGACAAACGCCGAAAACCTCTAAAGTTCGAGGTGGGTGACAAAGTATTGTTGAAGGTATCTCCCTGGAAGGGAGTGATACGCTTCGGGAAGCGTGGAAAGTTAAATCCTCGCTACATCGGTCCGTTTGAAATTATTGGGGAAGTAGGCCCGGTGGCCTATCGATTGCAACTCCCTACTGAACTCGATGGAGTTCACAACGTGTTTCACGTTTCCAATCTAAAGAAATGTCTGGCTGAAGTCATCGAAATAATTCCCTTGGAGGAATTGGAAATTGACGAACATTTGAGATTTATTGAGCAACCAGTAGAAATCATGGGACGCGAGGAGAAAGCCCTCAAACGTAGCAAGATCCCGATCGTTAAGGTGCGATGGAACTCAAGACGTGGACCTGAATATACTTGGGAACGTGAGGATCAGATGAAGAAAAAGTATCCTCACTTGTTCGAGCAAACATCCACGGAAACTCATGGTATGATTTAATTTTGGGGACCAAAATTCCTTAACGGGAGGAGGATGTGACAACCCTAAAACTTTTTGCTTTCTTTCCCCAGCGACGATAGCAACGACGACAGCTGATGCTGCGAACGCTACGACACAAGAATAATTTTCGGGACGAAAATTCCAATTTCAGGGGAATGATGTGACACCCGAGAATTTCAAGGTTAACTTCCGTTAGACAAACCCGTTAGTTACGTTATAAGTGTTAACTTAAGTAACTAATGCTTAACTGGGCCGAATACGTCCACGACCTTTGGTTGATCACCGAACCCGCCCATATGTGTTATGTGTTCATCATTGATTGTCTTTATGTGCAATATGATTTAAATGCATGACCTACTATTGTGAATAGCATGATTAATTGTAAATACTTGATTATGTGAAAATTGCCTAAATTTGGTAGTCAGCGAAACTACCGAGCGAAACTACAGATTCGCCCGGTAGCAGGCTAGACTGATCAAAGTACCCGAGACCAGAGTTAGTTTCGCCTGGCCAGCGAAACTGCCAGCGAAACTAGCCTCTGATATAAATAAACTTAATAAACCCTAAGTAGCCTCATTTGCCTCATTTCACAATCAACACACACATACACTTCTCTGGAACCTGGTCAGCCGAGAATACCATCAAGAGACCAAGATCTTAGCCTCTAGACCATCATCTCATCTCATTCATCGATTCTAGAATCATCCGTGAGTCCCAAAAACTATGTTTTAAGCTTTTCTATATGTTTTCTTCTTAAAGCATGCTCAAATCTTCATGTAACTGCTTGATCTCTTAATATGTTGCTTTAGGATGCTAGATCTACCTTAAAGTCAGAAACTTTACGTGTAAAAACAAACCATGATGATGATTTATGCTAGAATAGGTCATTTTAGGGTTTTGAACCTATTTTAGAGATTTAATGATCAAAATGCATGTTAAACATGATAAAGCTGCTTGATTTATGTTGGTAAATGCCTATGGATGCTAGATAATGAATTGCATGTATGATCAGAAGCTGTTAGGTTGATTTTTAGGCAAATCCGTATGTTTTTCGCGACCAGCGAAACTGTGTGTTCTCTGGGCGAAACTAAGTAGCGAAATTATATCTCCTTCCAGCGACACTGACCAGCGAAACTATAGTGTCGCCAGGTAACCTGACCAGACCAGCTCGAGCGAAACTATCGAGCGAAATACCTGAACGAAAGTTCAAACCAGTTTCCCTGCGAAACTAGGCTAGCGAAACTGCGTCAGCAGTTTCGGGCGAAACTAGCCTAGCGAAACTGTGTTACCGGGCATTGCCTAGCGAAAGTGCTGCCCGTGCACCTAGCGAAACTGCCTAGCGAAACTATGCTAGCGAAATTTAGACCTGACCTAAAAACCAAACTTGTGAAATTTGCCTAAGTGTTATGCCATGACTTACATGATTATGCCATGATGAAACATGTTTAATATCTGAATTATATGGACCCTTGTTTATGATCAACCATTGGTGTCGTGCGTCGGTATGTCGAGTCATAGTTGCAACGTGCTATGTTATGGACCATAGCGACGTTAAGTAAAGATTAGACACGAAACTAATACTTAAGACCTAAACGTGTTCTAGGTCTTCGTTAAACAACAATATTTGGATTTACTTGAAGTGTAGCAGTGCAACCAAAGGTGAGTGTCACTAACCCGCTTACCGTGAGTCCGTTGGGCCACACCGAACAATTTAACGAAAAACAATGCTGACAAACTCGAGAGTGCTAGGCACCTCACTGATAAACTTGAGAACTCGGGATGCTCGGCACCCACTTGATGAACTGAAGTGTTTTATGGGAACACTTGTGAACTCTGATCAAACTGCTTTTTTTTGAAACAAAACTGAAAACATTTTTAATATGGCTAGTGTAGGTTAAAGTCTAAACCATATGATATCACATGTTTTCTAAGGATGCCTTATAACTTAAAAGTCCTCAACTTAATTGTGCCATTAATTTGTGAAAGCGAGGGGATGTTGGGTAGATCTACCGGAGTTTGACAAACTCCGCCCCGTGGCACGGGGAGTGCACGGAGGAACAATATCAGCCTATTTGACCGTGGTCCCGAGAGGACACGGGGGAGGCAGAAACCGCGATGACTAGGTCCGCACCGTACGGGATGGCTCGGCCCCCACAAAATAAGTCAGCTTTGGTACAAACTTCCTTAGAGCATGGAACAACGGATTAGCTACCCGCGATATCGGTTGAGTCCTTTAACTTTACGGAACTAGTACATACCCGATGACGTGGTCACGGACAAACCATTTATAAACTGAGAATTAAATACGAGCATTGCTTTTCACAAATGAATATTTTGTAAGTACATTTTGATACGAACTATGATTATGAGATCGGGCCAATGCATGACAAGCCCACTGTGAACTCACCAACCGTTAGGTTGACACTTGCGTGGTTTAAACTTTTGCAGATCGCTAAGGAGTATCCGCTGGAGGTTGGCATGGCACGAGAAGATATTTATTTTCGTTTTAAACTAAACTTGGGAATTTAAAACAATGTTTATGTAAAGCACGAGGTTAGTGCTAAGATAGTATTTAATTCCGCTGCGTTGTATTTGAGACTTTATTTATAACTTGTGTTTGAACTAACCCTGATTCGTTTAGTATTTGTAACTATGGTTGTGGATCCTGGTCTAGTCGCGCCCCTTAACGGTATAAACTCCGTTAGTGGTATTTTGGGGGTGCGACAACTACCACGTTGTCTTCATCTTCAACTGTCCAGATTTGAGCTAAATTAGGACCATTTTTTCTTGAATTCCTTCCTATACCAAAATATATAATTGATAATTAGATTAAGGAAATTAATCATAATATATATATAGCAATTTTGAAATACTTACCACCATAATAGATATGGACTGAGGAGTGCCATTTTATTGCAAGTAGTATGGGTCATCAGGTCCTACAATTCAATTGATTTCCAGATGAACATTAGATATCCAGATGAACTTAAAACATCCGGATGAACATCACATTAAGTTCCGGATCAACTTCAAAGTCAGTTGAACTTTGTTTGGTACACATCTCACCATTTGTTCCAACAATCCCTAGCTGGCCCAAGTGTTTGAGGTACCAAATAACATTTAAAATGGGACTACATGGCATTACCAAACAGATTACTGTGAAACTATAGAACGGAATGAAACTTGATTGGCAAATATTTACCTTTTTCTTTTCAACCGGTTCAAACGAGGTTGATCGACCACCGATTTCATGCCCTACAGTTCAATTAATTACTTTATGTAAATGAGCAATCAAACCGATAATGAGTTTGACAAATACTAACCGTTGTGTGTATGTCTGCATGATTAGTGTTGTGGCTAGATCCAACAAAAATCTCCTTAGAATTTACCTAGAACAATGTTTTTGAATTAGTAAAAAGTTAGAGCAGAATAATGACGTGGACCTATCATGAAAGTATTTATTCTGTTTTTTTAATCTAACATAAGTTGTTCCAGTTTTATTCATACAGATTATGTATATACTCTATTTTTTTCATATTAACATACATTTTCAATGAATCATAGCAGGGCCCCATTTAACTCATAACTTTGTCCTTACATGAAGT